>CP139501.1:126270473-126644163 GCA_021014915.2 Artemisia tridentata subsp. tridentata
TAGGATAACCCTTGTTTTAAACCTATTTTATAATTACTTGACCGATGAGCCAAGTTACTTGACTAATAATGTCAAATAATTTTCTCACACCTTTGCGATGTACTCACTTTTAGTACATGATACCTGATCCGTGTGTGAGTATATATAAATAAATATAGTATCGTGCACACGTGATACTTTGGGAAATGACAAGTCAAACTGTAGGTCAGGATGATAAGCTCAAACATACACTCGTTAGGACTAAATGATGTACGTACTACTATCTATATATTAAGCTACGTATGAAACACAATAAACTAATAAGCTAAACTAGAGAAGAGAACTAAGAAGAGAAGAATAAGAATGGTAGGCTTTTCAATTAGATCAAACGTTACACGAACATAGCTTCCGCACATTACATGAAAAACCGACAATAAGAGTGCACCCCATGCCTTGTATTTATAGGCAATGGGAGGGGAATCATTCTAGGAATATTCCCATGCATGTGACTAACATGAACTATCTAATGTGACCGGTCCATGGATTACTAATGGACCGGTCCATAATTACAAACAATATAATCCTATTAAACTTGCAACATTATAAATGAACAAGACTTGTAAATATATAAAAACGTGTTCCTAACAATCTCCCCCTAAGTCTTGATCATCAATGTTGCCTGACGTCTTCTTTGCTTCTTAGGCTTCCGACGTCTTTATAATCTTTGTTTCTTTGTTCTTGAATAATGATGATATGATGTTGTCTCTTTCTGCCAATCTCCAACGTCTTCTCGTCTTCTCCATCATGTTCATATATCTTTGACTTGTTAACTGCAACATGTTCTCACGTTTCAATCTTAAACTTGTGAAAGGTTGATGTGCTTGAACTTTTGACTTTATCATATGTTGAACTTGTGATGTCACTGAGTCTTTGAGATAACATTTCTTCAACATATGAACATGATGGAGTCTTGATGGTTGAACTCCAGCTCCTCAGCAGCAGCAGCAACAGCAGCATCAGCACGAACCAACCGGTACTTACAGGCTCAGACTTGAGATCATCAACAGCATAGTGTGAAGACTTTCTCAAATCCTAACCCAGACCGTTCTAAACCGGATTCCCCCGAAAGGGATTACACGGACACACCGAAGTGCACCCACGATTCAGTGAGTCGCTGGAGATCACCCCACGACTGTAGACCGTTTGGAGCAAACACTAAGCGTAACCCACAAGGAGTTACCGAAGTGACCTGCTGACAGAGTTGTTTGATGTTGCTCTGGCAGGATTTCCATTCAATCATTGATAATCACAATTGTGATTTTTCTCATGATGTTCTTGGCAGATTGCTAAGATCTGCGAAGGACACTTTCTTAAATTTACATCTGCTGCCCATGATGTAGAACAACAGAGTAATTCTAGGTGTTCCTAAGAGATCTTTTAATGAATCTCATGGCTCTAGACTCAATCAGTGCACATTTGTTTGGTCATCGAAGGCATGGAGCAGATTGCCTCCTTTTCAATATCAACACTCTCGTAATGAGAGGTCGATAGATTATGAAGGGTTCTCCGTGTGAATGAAACAAGTGTCTTTTGAGAGACACCTGAGTGGCTTAGAAGGTTTATTAGTGCGTCACTGGGTCCATGACGTCTTTAGTCTTCAATACCGGTGATGCTCATCAACCAGTAGATTATGAATTGAACCCGGTGTCTGCCCTAAGGTTGAACAAATGGAGGGCTATTTCTTTTCACCCTTTTCTTTGCTTTTCTTTTTAATTCTTCAACCCCTTCTTTCTCCGTTCATTCATTTTCTCCTTTTTTTATATCATACCTAGGACTTTCTAGTTCTAAACTATTGGTGTTGTCCTTGGGTAGATCCCTCCGGCTCTGGCGGATCATAGGACGGTTTTCCCTAACCTTAGTCACCTTATAACTCCATGACTATCCTAATGATGCCATATAACCAAAACCTTTGAAAATCTCTCAAAGTGTCGATAATTGTAATAGACATTTTGTTGACACCTTGAGAGTTTGATGATTTTCAGAAATACTCCCCCTTAACATGTGCGCATAAGTAATAAATTTGAAATTTGCACATGCCGGAAAGAGTTGGCACTTTTGAATTGATTGACTTTCAATGAACCTGATCGTCGCGAGACACGCTTACATCACCAGTTAGACTGGCTTGAAATTATTACCCGTCCAGATTAGATTCAAAGATTATCGCTCGAAATCGGTACTTTCTACTCAGACACGTCCTTTGCGAGACACGCTTACATCACCAGATAAACTGGCTTGAAATTATTACCCGTTCGGGATATGTCCTTTCGACTACTGACTTTCCTATTCGTCAATTCGAGGGTCAATTCTGAGTTTAAGCACACGAGATTCCAGCAAATGAGACATCATATTTTAATCATCTGTTTCTTCTCCCCCTCAAAAATAGCATACTCATGATGTTTTTGGAAAAACGTTTATGATTAAAATATGCTGTTTTTGAGTTTTAGGGAAGAAGTTTCAAGAACTTTGATACTTCTTTTTGAACAAAGATTATATTTTTCAAATACTCCCCCTGGACGAGGGAATACTTGTCATTATGAGCAGAATGTTTGGAAAAACATTAGAAAAACATTCTGGTTTTAATTCTGCTCATAAGTAAGAAGCTTTCGCTCCTTTTTCAGGATTGAGGCACTGAAGCGTACCTCAGGGTCCTTTCTTTGGGGTCCGGGTTGTACACTGTTATGTTGCACAAGCCGTAATATACAGGCCAATTATGGAAAGAAGAATGATATGATGAAATTTGAGAATTGATTCTTACATCATCCACCTTTACCAAAAGTTGTGAACACTGGGTCAGTTCACTGAAACAGTCTGATGGCGAATGGCGGACGACCCCCAACATAGCTCTCTAGCCTCCTCATCTGATCCCGATGGTATAACCGTTCTTCCAGCTTCCGAATAAATTCCTTTACTTGTCGCAGCTCTTTCGAATTCCATCTTCTTGATTTTTCCAACATCGTATCCCGAACTCTATTAGCTAGCCCATCACGTACACTCTTTAACGTATCGTCGCAGAACTTATGAATTTCATTGAGTGCCATGAAACGATGAAAATCAGTTGTGCTTCTGTAGACGAACCCAAAGGTTGGATGATGTAGCATGGTGTACTGAGGGTCCTTTTTGCTGTGTAGAAGGAACTGTGGTTCAACAAGGTTAAGCTGAGTCTGATAACTTTCAACACCAAGCTGGAGATCTTCGACACGTTCTTTGATGATGGTTCTCCTGATGTAATGACAAAGGGAAGTACTAAGTGCATATCGAAGCTCACTGGTAAGATGCTGCAGTTTGCCTTGAATCTTCATTAGATACATGTCTTCGATATCATTTAGACTCAAATCAGGAAAATCCGCCTCTGAGAATGTGTAAAGGTTGTTGTCGATTCTCTTTACTGTGATCTCGTCTAGAAATATATAATCGCATTTTCTGGATCCGCTTACGTTGATGACGGCCAAGATTCTGAGATCACTGTAAACTGGTTCTTTTGATTTCTGGAGGGCAAGCTTGTACTTGTACCAGGTTTGTCTTTTAGAGTACCAGTGATGAATCCCCAGCTCTGCATCACGATCATATTTGACGAGCTGTTTAACAAACAGTTTGCTGTTGATAGCTGCCTCTTCAATAGCTGATTGTGTGTAATGAGCAGCTAGTGTGAAAGTGATAGATGTAGCGTACTTTGTCGTCCCTTGAGCTCCATTCTTTAGAAGTTCCAGGTCTTTGTTGAAGAACATTAGAAAGGGAATTTCCGAGTGATGATGTCTTCGAATCACGGTCAGTGGCTTGGTCCAATCAGTGGTGAATGGTTGATTCTTGCCAACTTTCCTGACGATGTCTGGACTAGCCCAATCAAAGTCACTTGACATTGCCCGTGCAATGTTTTCAAGGTGATATTCGAGTTCTGCTGCGCTATTGGATTTGTTCTTCAGAAGAAGGAAAGCATCATTCTTGATCCGACGAAGTTCCTTTTTGGTCATTTTCTTAATATTGAGAGTTCTTTTAATTTCTTGAGTAACAGCAAAGGTGCTGTCTTCAACTCGTGAAGCTTCGTCAGTCTGAACTTGAGCGCTTGCAAGATGATCGAACCATTCATTTCCTAGCACATCCGTGTCATTATCCAGCCATGAGACAACCGTTGGTCCGGTAGATGACTTTCTGCTGTGTGAAGGCTTGGACTTGGATGGCTTTGACTTTGGTGACGGTGATGGTGATGGTGAATGAGGTTGATCATCGTGTGGCTGGAATTCCATATCTTCATTTGTGAACTGTTCATTGTGATGCTTGGTTTCAGTTGGACCAGAGGATTGATGTTTGGGAGGTTGAGATGATGGTTTATGTTCAGTTGGCTCCTGTATGTGAATCCCTGACCCGCCTTTGTGTTTCTTTTGTGCGGGTTTAGGGTCCTGATCATCCTCATCATCTTCTCGAATCCGTTTTCCTTTGTCAGCAGTTTCTTTGCTGGACTTCTTCTCAATATGTGCTTGAAGAGCCGCAATCAGGTTAACTTCTTCTTGAGAAGGAGAGGTGATTTCAAAGAGTCGGTCGAGAAGCACAAGCTTGATATATTCAGTGGTGTGTTCTGGAAGTGGTTTGGTGTGGGAAGAAGAAGAGACAGCTTCTTTGATCTTTTCGTCCAATTGTGAATCAATATGATCATTGATGTTTTGTTGAAGATCAGGAAGAAATTGCTTAACAAATTTCTTTGCCTTGCGTGTCATATGATCTTTGACGTTGAAACCAAGGAATTCATCGATCTGCTTCTTGCTTTCCTGCATTTCTTCCATTTGTTGAGACAACTTTTTGACTGATTCTTCCATTTCAGCCAATTTAGTTGTAGCTTGGTTGTCTCGTTGTGCTTGTGCTCTCTTTACCGCCTTTTTCAGTTTCTTTGCTGCAGGAGTCACAACCTCAACTTTCGTAACATGGACGATTCTTCTCTTGCGCTTTCCTTTGTAGGCCTTAAGAATGTTCTCAGAAACCGATGCTTTTGGTTTTGATTTTGGTGATGAAGACCGCGAAGATGATAGAGTTAGAGAAGGGATTGGTTCATCAGATTTGGTAGTTGATTCCTTTTGAGGTGAGGGTGGAGGTGTAGGACTCTTAGGTGGTGACCCAGGAGGTGTCTCGGGTGAAGAACCAGACGAGGGCTGAACTGGTGGTTGTTCTTGCTGCTGTTGTGGGTTATAAACAACCATAGTCTGTGCAGATTTTGCTGTGTCTTTTGGAGGAGAACGAGGAGGTGTTGGAGTGTGAGAACGAATGTAGCTTTCGGCTTCCCGGTTAGCTTGATCATCCTCCTTACGTTTCCTTTCTTCCTCTTGTCTTTTCTGCTCCTCAAGATCTTTGGCTGCTTTAATTGTTTGATCTCCCAGAATATCTTCTTCTTCTTCTAAGTTCCAATCTTCATTATCATCATTGCGTGTTTGTTCCTCGGGATTGTCATTAAACATAGAATCAGAAATATCCTTGTCAGAGAAAACAATGTTGCTATCCTGATCTTTTTCCTTATCCTCCTGAGATGGTGCTCCCAAGTCGGGTTGATTAACCGAACTTGTTTGCTGTGAAGAGACCTTTGTTGATTCAGCTCCAGACCCTCCGGGTTGATTAACCGGATTGTCTTGGGTCGAAACTGCTTTAGGAACATTTTGTGATCCTCCAACCCCATGTGTTCTTTCATACTCCCTCTGTTGTTCCAATACTTTCTTTGCTCTACGCTCTTCATCTGCTTTTAATGATTTGAGACTTTGTTTTTGTGCATTCTCCTTAGAGATCTGATTGTGAAGTTCAGCTTCTTCTTCCGTCATAAAGACATGTTCTTCTTCAGATTCAGATGATTCAGAGTTAGATTCTGTATCTTCATCAATGATTTTATATGGTTCTGGTTTTGGCTGTGGTTTGCTGGGTACTCTCCTCTTGATGAATGTTGATCTTGGATGTTTTTCTTTTGGTTTAGAGACACTTGAGGTACTTCCTGTCTTTGTCTTACCTTTAGAACGAGTCTTGAAAGATCTAGGTTCTTCAACCATCTTGGCAAGACCTACCCGACGTTCACGGTATGCTTGGTCATAATCATGATAAGCTTTTGTTTCTCTGACCTCATCAGGCATCAAAAATTCTGGCAACCTTGCACCTTGCTTTCGTGTGCTCTCCTTCGGGAAATAAACTTTGCCCAATGTTTTATCCATGCTATATTCATGAACTTCTTGATCTGTAGGACGTTTATCAAGGTCTTCATGTTGATCAAGTAAATAGCTAATAAGAACTTTGGTGAATCGAACAAATGGGATTTTCTTGAAAATTTTACGCTGTAAGTACATTATATCATCCCAAATAAGAGCAGCAAAGTCAATAGGTTCTTCGTTTAGAAATCCCCACAAGACTTGAAGATGAGCCAGTCTTGGATGCTCGAACCCACTATCTCTTCCAGATATTGAATGTGTTATGATGAAGAAGATAGTCCTCCAGGGTTGAGGAATGTATCTGGCATTAACCTTGGAGATTGTGGTTAATGGTGTATCAGGCTGAACATCATAACCAATATCTTCCAGGAATTGCATGACCTCTGACTCTGAAGGTGTTGGGTGGAATCGGGCAGCAGCTTCAGGTGCCTCTGGAAGTTTCAAGGCTTCTCTGAGAGTAGCAGGTGTAACTCTGATTTGCTTCCGATCCAGTGTGCAAGTAAAGTACTTGTCATCATTGCTCTTAGTGAAGGTATCCCAGAATTGATGAATATATAGCTCTGGAATGGTGTCTGAGCTGTCAAGAATATCCCTGCATTTGTGAGCTTTGAGAATCTCTACAGCAATCTGACAACTTGGATCAGAACATTTGATCTTGTCCAATTCTACCCGTGAATTGTTCTTCCCTATTTCCAGAGTATACCCACGAGGAAAGACTTCTTCTTTGGTAAGAGCAGGAAGAGGTTGTTGTTGAGAAGTTGCCATTGATGTGTCTCTGAATCAACAATCATATACAAATATACAGAATGCATGTTTGTTAGAAAATTGTTAGTTTAAAGAACAACACATGGCACCCTATTGTATTTATGATTAGTTGATACATGCTTGGTCAAAGAATTTATCAAAAATTTAGCCAAATTCAATAAAATTTGATAAATTTCAATAAGTATATAAGAATATACCTAAGGAAATTAATTAAATTCTATATCAGATCACAACTGCGATAACTAAAGACAACTGCGATAATTAAAGACAACTGCGATAACTATGACAACTGCGATAAATATCCAATCAAGATAACAAATCCAACTGCGATATTTATCCAACTGCGATAATCATCCCATCTGCGATAATCATCCCAACTGCGATAACCATCCCAATTGCGATAATCATCCAACTGCGATAATTATCCAACTGCGATAATTATATCAATCAAGATAATTAAATCAATCAAGATAAAAATCTCAACTGCGATAATTATCTCAACTGCGATAACTATCACAACTGCGATAACTACCACAACTGCGATAATTTTGGCCAACTTCGATAAACTCTAATACAAGAGTTTACGAACACTTTTGACGATGAACAAACACTCAAATCTTTATCGTGATTCATTATAACTCATGATTTGTGTCCACAGATATTTCCAATCAACTTAGATAACTATTATGAGCATTTGGACTAAGTTATAACATCAACGAACCACAAATATACAAGAATCAAATCTGCTAGTGTTCATGTTCTTTCTTAAACCCTAAAATCTAATCAAATCACTTAAAGTGTTTCTGGGTATGATCCAAGCATTGCAATATTCAATTCAACATCAGACAACAACTTTTCAATTAACACATTACACAATAACGCATTCACAAGGTTTTCCCCAAATCGTTGCTTAAACCCTAAAAATCAATTCGACTAATTGGTGGTTTCTGGGTATGATTAAGCATGCAATATAGGTTCTCTAACATTGTAAAAGTATTATCGTGCAATCCTTTTCATCACAAACACTCTTAATCAAAATTCCTAATTTTAAACGCAAACCCTAGAACCAAATTACTCAATTTTGAATGTTCTAGCCGTTGGATCATGATACCGTTCAAAACCATGTTTTATAATAACAATATAAACATAATAGCACTCACAAAAATCAAAGATCTTGTTCGGATTGGCAGAATCAATGTGAACCGTTGATGATGGTGGGTGGGTTGTATTCAATTCGGTTGGTGAATAATGGCAGTGTAATAACTGCGGTGATAATTAATTTTTACAACTTAAATATCTACCAATGATCTTTGCAAGTATTACACATATAGTCCCCTACCCTTAGAAACTTTGAAATTATAGTCCTAAACCACCATCAAACTAAGCACTAAGTCTCATTTATCACATTTTAGGCACACAACATTTCTATCTTAACATCTTATCACCAAAAACTTGTGAAACAACAATTTCTGAAAATATGCAAGTACAATTTTAAGATTTTGGAAAAATTATGTCTCCCCCTCAACACGTGTTCAAAAATTGAAAAATGAACAAAGTGTTGGAGAAGGAATTGTACTTGCACTTTTTTTTTTTTTTTTTTTTTTTTTTTTAATATATATTTACAAAGATAGTTTGGATATTTGACTCATTTATTTGTTTTTGAGAAAGTTTGTTAATTCTTGAGGAGTCAAACATCGCATTCCAATTTGATGAACCAATTTCACAAAACGTTCATGAGGTAAAGCTTTCGTGAAAAGATCCGCCAATTGGTGTTCCGTTCCCACAAAATACAGCTCAACGGTACCCTGCTCCACATGCTCCTTGATGAAGTGATATCTGAGAGCGATGTGTTTGGACTTGGAATGTTGGACTGTGTTGCATGAGATAGCTATGGCACTCTTGGAGTCGCAGTACATCGGATTTTGTTGAATATGTAACCATAGTCCATCAGTTGTGATCGCATCCAAATGATTTGAGCACAACAGGCAGACATGGCTACATATTCTGATTCCGTGGATGATAGAGACGTACAATCTTGCTTCTTTGACTGCCAGGACACCAGTTTATCACCGAGAAATTGGACACCACCAGATGTGCTCTTCCTTGTATCAATACATCCCGCATGATCCGCATCTGAAAAAGCAGTTAGTGCAAAACCAGAATCCTTTGGATACCAGATCCCCAAATTAATGGTTCCCTTGATGTATCTTAGGATTCTTTTAACAGCAGATAAATGTCTTTCTGTTGGGTTAGATTGATAGCGTGAACACAGGTATGTGGCAAATACAACATCCGGTCTGCTAGCTGTGAGATACATAAGAGACCCAATTATACTACGATAATTTGTAGGATCAGTGGGTTTCCCATGTAAATCAGCATCTAGCTTCGGGGATGAGGAGGCCATTGGGGTGTTATAGGTGTCACTAGTTGTCATGCCATGCTTCTTTAATATCTCTTGTGCATATTTAGACTGACTCAAGAATATACCACGAGGTGACTGGTGAACTTGTAATCCTAGAAAAAAGTTTAATTCACCGATCATGGACATCTCAAAGTTTTGTTTCATTAGTTTTGCAAAAGCGTTTGAGTACTTTTTATGGGTAGACCCAAAAATGATGTCATCCACATAAATTTATACGATGAGAATGTCCTCCCCGTGTTTTTGTATAAACAGAGTCGGGTCCACAGATCCTTTAGAAAAATGATTAGCAAGCAAAAATGCAGCAAGTTTATCGTACCATGCTCTCGGAGCTTGTTTAAGACCATAGAGAGCTTTCTTAAGCCTGTAAACATGTTGTGGATGTTCTGGATCGACGAAGCCCTCTGGTTGTGAAACATACACCTCTTCACGAAGTTGTCCGTTCAGGAATGCTGTCTTCACGTCCATTTGGTAAATCGTGATGTTCTTATGAGCCGCGTATGCCAGAAACATTCGCACTGCTTCAAGCCTAGCCACTGGAGCAAACGATTCCTCGAAATCAATACCCTCTTCTTGGCTATACCCTTTAGCAACCAACCGAGACTTGTTACGAATAACCGTTCCTTCTGCATCCAGCTTATTTTTCCAGATCCATTTTAAACCCACAACATAAACTCCATCTGGTTTTTCAACGAGTTCCCAAACTTCTAATCTCTTGAACTGATCCAACTCTTCTTGCATTGATTCAATCCAATTGTCGTAAGTTAAGGCCTCTTTGATATTTTTCGGTTCAGATTGACAAACGGTGAGAGCGTAAATGCAGGTTTCACCATCTGTGTGGAGTTTCTGTCGTGTCATAACTGGTTTATCTGGATTGCCAATCACATTTACTAATGGATGTTCCCTTGTCCATTTATGAGTGGATGGGTAGTGTTGAACGTTGTGATGATGATATGACGGGTCCATGTTGCTCGAGGATGATTCTCCGGAATCTGGAACAGTTGGTGGTGGAGCAAATGGATTAAAGAAGGCGTTCCCGTCATATCCTGATGGTGGTGGAACATTGTTAGAAATGGGGGATGAATCTTCAACTGCTGGTTGAGGTGTTTTCTCCATTGTTGATGATGGTTCAGGTTGTGGTGCATCGGCAGCAACTACTGTAGAGGTAGATGCTGATGGATCAGGTGCTTGATGTGGAAGTTGTTGAGCAGCGGAACTGGTGGAAGCATCTGATGCACTAGTAACACAAACGTCATCGAACATTGGTGCAAACAAATCTTCCAGATCCTTCCTATTGAAAGGTAGGGGTGCAGATGAAGATTCAGGAAAGTTTAGACGGTTGTGTGCGGGTTCTAAGCGGTCTTGCTCAGAAGCCATTTCGGTGAGTTCATCAAAATTAGCGTGTATGGTCTCTTGAATATCCCCAGTCCGACGATTCCAAATACGATATCCCTTGGAGTGCTCACAGTATCCAACAAAGATCCCAATATCTGCTTTAGCCTTAAGTTTACCAAGATCATCCTTATCATTCTTCGGATAACACAAAGCTCCAAAGACGTGAAAATGGTTAATGTTTGGTTTTCTCCCTTGTATAATCTCATATGGTGTTTTGGTGTGTCTTTTGGTGATCATTGCACGGTTCTGAGTATAACAAGCAGTATTGACAGCTTCAGCCCAAAGATAATCCGGTAATTGGGCATTGATCAACATAGTTCGAGCTGCTTCCACGAGCGTCCGGTTTCGTCTTTCAACTACACCATTTTGTTCCGGAGTGCGAGCTATGGAAGTCTGATGAACAATCCCATGTTTCTCTATGAAATCCCGAATGATTTGATTCTTAAATTCAGTCCCGTTGTCTGTTCTGATGATTCGGACGGTGTTACGGACTTGAACTTGAATCTTGGTGAGAAACATGATGAGGATAGAAGGAACTTGATCTTTAGTCCGAAGAAAATAGACCCAAGTCCATCTTGAGTAATCATCTACTATTACCAGAATATACTTCTTCCCGTTAATACTCTGAACGCGCATCGGACCACACAAATCCATATGAAGCAGTTGTAGGACATGGTCTGTGCTGTGTTCTGTTTTGGGAGGAAAATGAGCACGATGACTTTTCCCTTGTTCACAAGCAGAACACAAGTGATCCTTGGCATATCTGAATTTTGGTAGACCGTCAACTAATTTCTTCTTGGCAAGATCAGTCATGGTTTTAAAATTGAGATGAGACAATCTTTTGTGCCATAACCAAGCTTTCGTGGGATGAGCCTTGGAGAGTAAACAAATAGGAGAAGAAGCTGTCATGCCGTCAAAGGAAATAGAATAAAGACTTGTTCCGCGTTTCCCTTTCATAAGGTCGTTCCCTTGAAGATCACGAATAAAGCATGTTTTCTCCCTGAATGCTACTTCCAAGTCTCCATCGCAGAATTGTCCCACGGAGAATAAATTATGACCGAGACCTTCAACATAATACACACGGCTGATTTCGATGTTCCCATTAATGTAATCCCCATAGCCCATAATTGCAGCGAAGTGATCGTTCCCGAATCTGACCGTTCCGATAAACTTTGCAACAAAGTTCTGAAGAAGTTTGAGATTGCCGGTCATATGTCGGGAGCACCCGCTATCAACAATCCAAAGGACGATTTGAATCACCTGCATCACAAATATCGGAAACAGGTGGAGAATTGATAACGGTTGGATCCGCTGGGTTAGTGACACAAGAGGTTAGTATTTTAGGTAACCATTTAAAATCAAAAGTGTTCTGTAACCAGCGTTGCCAGGTCCAACTAGTCTCTGCCTTTTTCCTAAGGTATGCACTAGGTGATTTTTTGGTCTTGGATTGGGGCTTTTCTATTTTCTCCTCAGAAACATCTAGTGGAGGCATCCCTAAAATGGATTTCGCAATGGTTTTAAACCTAGAGGAAGCGCCACTAGTTCGTTTCTTTCTCTTAGTCAGCAAAGTTTTAGCAACACATTTTGTATGATCACCAGATAGTATGCTATGACGACAAAAAACACAAGTAGCATCAACCAAAACATCTTCATTAATATTTAAAGAGTTATCATCTATTACATCATTCTTAGAACTAGACTCAGATAAGTGCAATTCTATTCCTGATGTTACATGTGTCTTATTCAAACTACTTTCTTGGACTTCTTCAGACTTAGATACTTCCTTCCTAGATTTCTTGACTCTATTCTTCCTCTGTTTCTTGTGAGTCTTGGAATGGTTGATCTTAGAGGTGGTTTCTAGTCCTGTGGAAGTACAAGTAGCTGAATCAGTGGTTGTGTCAGATGCGTGGGTATGTTCTTTGTCCACTACATACATTCCTGGAGCAATCTTATGACTGTTTGTTTTGCTCTTGTCTAAAACTCTGATCTTCTTCTTCAAATCAATAATGATGTGTTGGAACTCTTGATTTTGTGAATCTAATTTCCTGTTTAGGTAGACTGTGTCATTTCTGTTTTGAATAACTTCATCCAAATCTTTTTCATTTTGAAACAGTTTAACTTTTAAAAATGCTTTTGTTTCTTTGTTCTATTCATGACTGTCTTGAAATGATAGAGATTCCATGAGATTTTGAAATTTGAGTTCAAATTCAAGACTTCATTTTTGACACCAGTCCAACCTTTTTTGAAGATTAAGGACGTTGTTTTCCACATCACTATTGATCTGTCGAAGATTCTCATTTTCGTGTATCAGATTATCAATCTCCATATGCAACATCTTAATATCCACAGCATGATCATTCACAATTAAAGCATTACCAGTTTCATAGAGCGAATTCATAATCACAGAGACCACGTCATAACACAAGACTTTTTCCAAGAGTCGATCATTTTCTTTTGCTAAAAATTTCTTTTGAAGTTTTTGACGTTGAACCTTGTCATCTTTAGCTTTGAAAATGGATTTCATAGATGCTAGTTCCGTATATAACTCCTCTTCCCATCTTGTTGCACCCTTTTTCAGATTTCTAACATGAGGAAGAATTTTCTTTTGAAGAATCTCCTTCTTTTCTTTCTGAACAGGAGAAAGAAAAGACGAGATAGGAATTTGAGAACTAAACTCAATTTCATTCTCCAAACGAGAAAATTTTCATCCATAAATGTCTGAAAATATCGAAGAACCCGACATTCTTTAGGCATTTGTGGATCAACTAGATCCTCTGTCAAACAATCTTTAAATTGTACACCAGTCGTAGGATCAGAAGTTATAGACGAGGGAGCACTTATGTTTGTGTATATTAACGTTTGTTCTGGATGATCCTTAGGAGGAACAAATGATTTGCTCAAATGAGGTCGTGCATTATAATCGTAATGTACTTTTGAAAACTTTGTTTGTGACTTTGATCGACCCTCAATCTTGTTTTCAAGAAAATCAGTTTCTTCATCAACAGAGTACATAACAACACGTTGAAAGGAATCATCTAACAGAAATGTTGCATTGTATAACTTAGGATTCTCTTTGAGTGCTTTGTGTAAATTGCGGGGTGTGTCACTGCCAAGTGCAAAACTGACTCCTTTAGGACTTGGTTTTACAACATTCTTTTGAATTTGCGTTACAGAATTACCCGTTTTATACACAACATTTTGAAAGTCTTTGAGTTTGGTTTCCAAATCCAGAATTTGATCAAGATAGGAGTCAACACATTTCCTATTAGCTTTCTTTTCTTCAAGAAGATCCTTCTGAGATGCAGAAAGCTCAGATTGAGTTTTCAACAACTCAGAATTTAAAGTATCAATTCGAATTTTAAATTCAAATTGGTCCTTTTCTTTCTGAGAGAAAAGATCAGCTTTGGCAATGGTTAGCTCACGAACTTGACTTTCTAAATTTTGACCTTTTACATACTCTTGTTGGAAAGCCGTTTCAAAACCTTTTTCACGTTTATCTTGTTTTAGATATCCGGAAAGTTGTATTTTATAGCACTCATTATCCTTTGTTAACACTGCAATTTTCTCTTTGAGTTTCTGATTGATGTCATTGCATTTTTCTATTTGTGACTGGGTGGTCAATAACAAGGCCTGTAATTCCGAATCTTGATCATCCAAATGATCTTTTTGTTCAAGATGATCACAATTAGCATCATTGATGAGATCATCAAAGGAAACAACGGTTTTATCATCATCAAATGATACAACTGTGTTAACTTGATCAT
Source organism: Artemisia tridentata subsp. tridentata (assembly GCA_021014915.2). Lineage (NCBI taxonomy): Eukaryota > Viridiplantae > Streptophyta > Magnoliopsida > Asterales > Asteraceae > Artemisia > Artemisia tridentata. The sequence goes on from CP139501.1 coordinate 126,285,026, forward strand.
CGGATGGTGATGATAATAACTCATTTTGAACAAAAATTTCGTTTGTAGATGAAGATACAGAAGGTGAAGCAATTTCATGAATAAGACATGTAGGATCGGGTACCTGAGAAAGACCATCGGTATCATATACCGGGCCTGACTCGGACATATTCATTTCTTGCATATTAGCCATAAGCATGACTGCAGCATTTGCCTCAAGGTCTTCCATTTCGTCATCTGATTCTACATTTGCCATAAAACTTTGATCATTCTGAGTCATCATCCCAGCAGCTCTTTCATCTTTGAGTGCCATCATAAGAGCCTCTTTGTGATACTGACTGCCCATTGTTCTCGGTTTCGGACAAGCATTAGCCATATGACCGTTCCCCCCACAATTGTAGCATGTGATAGACGTATTAGCAATGCCTTTCTGACCATTCCCAACATTCGAATTTCCTCTCTGAACATTCCCCATACCATTTCTGTTTGCCCCTGCAGTATTGAACCTATTTCCTCCTGACTGAACCCTTTGATTACCATATCCACGATTTCCCAAACCATATCTGCCTGAAGACCTATTCTGAACTTCTACTCTCCTATCATTAACAACAGCCTGATTTCTGGTATTTGAAGATGAACGAAGACGGTTGTTGGATTTGGTGAATCTGCCAAATGCTTTAGCAATCAATCCAAATGCTTCATTAAGAGAATTGAAAGCATCCTCTTCTTCATCATAGTCTGCATTTGAGTACATCACTGAATCGGTGTTGTTGTAAGGAACCATCTGGTTATCAGAGTATTGTTGAGGTGTTTCATAGGAAATGATTTGATTTTGAGGTTGGGGTGGAATGTTTGGTTGAAAAGATGAGTTGCCAAATTCCTGTTGTGGTAAAGAGAAGTTAGATTGAGCAACGAGAGCAAGTGAGTTTGGTGTTGGTGCTGGTGTGAAGCCTCCTCGTGCTGCAATTTCTTTATCCACTTCTGATTGATGTTGTCGGAGGTAATCATACATAAGTCCATATTTGACATCACCAATTTTCTTTGTCTGCCTCACAAAAGTTGCATATTTTTGCCATTCAGGACCAAGACATCCAAGGAATTTGGAGTTGACAGCAATCTTTGGTAACTTTATATCATGACGATCAAGATCGTTGATAATGTTGGTGAAACGGTGGTAGTAAGATTCAATGGTCTCCCCTGGTTCCATGATGAAGTGAGTGTACTCCATATATAACTTGGACTCAAGATCTTCTTGGTTCAACTCTGTTCCTTCCATGAGGAGATGAACATGTTCCCACATATCTTTGGCTGTCTTTTGAGCATCAATACTTCGGTAGATAGGATTGGGAATTCCTTGAAGTATGAAAGACATAGCCAATTGGTTTGCTTCTTGTTGTAATGTTTGCTCAGTTGTGTAATTGGCAACCGGAATGGGTGTGGATGTTTCTTCTCTCTCTGGAGTTGCTGAAACCACAGTAGCTGGAATAGGATAGGGTCCTTCTTCAATGACCTTCTTGAGATATTGACCATGGGGTTTTTTGAGTTCAACGAATCTGAGGAATCTACTAGCCCACTGCACGTAGTTACCCGGAGTTAGCATTGGTGGAGTTTCTTGACTTCCAGCTTCATGACGTGATTGCTGACTACTAATTGCTTCACACATCTTGTTAAACCAATGAGGTTCTCTGGAGTAGGATGAATAGTTCTGCAGTTGTTGATTCTGTTGCATGATTTGTTGTGGGGATACTTGTGGTGGAGAGAGAAATTGATGTTGTTGGACGAATGCTTGTTGTTGTTGATACTGAGGATGGAATTGCTGTTGTTGAGGATGTTGCTGTAGCTGATAGTAGTAATTGAAGTGAGGTGGTTGAGACATATCTGGATCTTGAAGATAATTAAGATATGTGTTGATGAGTTATGGAAAGTTGGTATTGAAAATCCAAAAGATTCTGTTCAAATGCGATAGATACTGTTCACCAATTGCGATAAGTCAATTCACAAAATGCGATAGAACAAGTTCACCAAATGCGATAAGGTCAATTCACCAAATGCGATAACCTTCAATAGCGATAACGAAAGTAGAAAATGCGATAAAACTATGAAGTGCGATAAACAATTACAATTTGGAAATATTATCTTAAAGAGCGATAAAATATCAACTGCGATAAGATAAGAAATCAAACTGCGATAATTTATAGCAACTGCGATAATTTTATCACAAGTCCAATTTCGATAAATTCTCAATCTCTAATACAAGAGAAGAGAAGCAACCAAGTCGAAGTATGTAATCTTTCTAATACAAGAAAGTACAATACTGAGTCCCAAATGCGATAATTGAAGATCTCCCAAATGCGATGAAACCCTAATCTATCTTGATTGCCAACTGCGATAGAACCCTTAGTTAACTTGCAACTGCGATGAAACCCTAATCTATCTTGATTGCCAACTGCGATAAAACCCCTTTTTGTCGAAGTTCACTCAGAAATCAAAGTAGCACTTTTCATCAACTTTTTCCAATCGCTAATAATACGGATTACACTAAATCGTCCAAATAACCAAAAATCACGATTGTTTTTGACGTTAAACGATTAGTAACCAATAGAGTTAATGAAGATTAAGCTTGTTAACGATTAGAAAATGAAATTTGACGAAGATTTGTGAAAGTTTAACGAGCTCAAAGTGATTTTTCAACACAAACAAGAGTTTCACGTAAAGATTTGAACAAAAAAACTTTTTAGATCTAGAAAACCAACGTAATTAAGAATACGAATGACTCAAACACACTATCCTAATAATCCCTTGGCGTATGATACCACTTGTAGGTCACGATGATAAGCTCAAACACACACTCGTTAGGACTAAATGATGTACGTACTACTATCTATATATTAAGCTACGTATGAAACACAATAAACTAATAAGCTAAACTAGAGAAGAGAACTAAGAAGAGAAGAATAAGAATGGTAGGCTTTTCAATTAGATCAAACGTTACACGAACATAGCTTCCGCACATTACATGAAAAACCGACAATAAGAGTGCACCCCATGCCTTGTATTTATAGGCAATGGGAGGGGAATCATTCTAGGAATATTCCCATGCATGTGACTAACATGAACTATCTAATGTGACCGGTCCATGGATTACTAATGGACCGGTCCATAATTACAAACAATATAATCCTATTAAACTTGCAACATTATAAATGAACAAGACTTGTAAATATATAAAAACGTGTTCCTAACACAAACCTTAGGAAAAGTCAAACTTGCAAAACCCGTGAATGTGATGTGTGTGATACCGGGCAAGTGATCACCCGGGTCGTGTCCCAACGAGATGTGAATGGGCTCTTGTGGGAAGCTTTGGATTAGAGTGATTGATGATTTAGATTGCTTTTGATTTTGCTTTATTTAACAATTCTAAATAACAAGTTAAAACAGATATGCACAATAAAGTCAAACGCGAATTAATTAACTTAAAAATGCGCAACGAAAAACCTAAAAAGGACTAAAAAGTAAAATTTAAGAAATTTAAAACCTAAAAATGTAAAATTACTAAAAACTTATTTAAAAACTTAAATTCTAATTTTTTAAACTTTTTATTTAATTATTTCTAATTATTAATTATTTAAATACTAATTAAACTAATTTAAATTCTAAAAAATACTAAATGAGCTAAAAAAAATCTAAAACTTTTTCTAAAAATATTATTAAGTAAATAGAAGCTAAGAAAATTATAAAATTGAAATTTACTTAATTAAAATTTAAAAAGATAAATTCTATTAAATAGAAGCTATCACTATATTTCTATTTTTGATTTTCTTAAGGACTAAAAATGAAATTATATTTTTCCTAGATTAAAAATGATAAAAGAAAATTATGAAAATTGGATTTATATTTTTCTGATTATTTTTCTATTTATTATGATTTAATTACTATTTTAAACTAATTAAAAAGATTAAAAATACTAAAACTATTCAGAAAATTATGAAAATTTACATGTAAATCTAAAATAATATTAGAAAGCTAGGAAAAATAAAATGAAAAGCTGACTAAACCAAATAAGCAGATTTGGGCAGATAAGCAGTTTGGAATAAGCCCAAAAATAAGCAAATAAGCACACAAATTCACCAACTGCTCAGAACATGTTAAGCCAACTTAAATAAGCACAGAACAACTTTATTCCAACAACTAGTCCCACAGATAAGCCAATTAAGCACTTTGACTGTATCAAGATCAATGCAGAAAACTCAGAAATTCCTCCAACTTTGCAGACAGATTAAGCACATCAAATAAGCACTGAGATGCAATATTATGGGGGCAAAAGGTAGCTTATATTGCTGGCTATCTAAAAATACTAAAAGCCCTATCACAATCACACCAATTGAAGCCTAATTTACCCCTAGATCAGCAACTCAGAACAAGGTTCTACCCTGATGATTTTGACTATTTCAGAAAAACTCTAAAGCTGACTTTGGTGAACTTTGATTGCTTCTAATTGACTGAAAACATGATTATAAGCTACTGAATGATGAAAATGAGCTATGCTAACAACTATTGAACTAATATGGATGATTATGGAACTCAAAATCTCAACAGTGAACACACTAAACCAATTTAAAGATCATTTTGACTTTTTATCAAATAAGGCCTGGATTTTATTTTGACTCTGAGTTATATGATACTAATGTGACATGAATCAAGAGCAGATAAAACCACAAACACTTAGCAACTCAATTCAACAGTAAAATCCAAACACCCCTTAATAACTGATTTTCAAAGCAACACATGAATTCAAACCACAATACTGAATCAATGCTTCATATTAACATGTAACAAGATTAATTGAGGAGAAATCAACAATGATCTAAGCCTGAAACACAGCAATGAACTATATGCTATAGTGACTGTTATGAAGAGATTCAAAGTAATTATGGATTTCAAATAACAAGAAACATGATTTATGATATGAATGTACTTAATAATAACTCAGAAACACAGAAATACAATGATCAAAGCATATGAACAACTAACACAGTGAAATGCAAAATTGCATAGAAATTCTTACAACTGACTTCCTCCTCAGCATGAACAGAGGAGTCTCACTAAGCTAGCCTATCTTTAGATAGGCCAAGAGCTTCCATTTATCCCTTGAACTACCAAATCCACCCACTGCATCAATATCTTCATCACAGTTGACTTTTGTTGACTGTTTTTATATTTTAGATTGTCTATTACTAATCCAGATTTTAAGGTCTCTAAAAGCTTAAATAAGCTTAATGGGAGCTTAAGTGAACCTAAGAAGTCCAGGGAACAACTACAAATAGCATCTTCCAAATTAAGATTTTTGAAATAAAAGAAAATTACATGAATTGATAATCAAACTGAAACTTGAATTATATTACTTTAAAACTTCAAACTTACAATATTAAAGCTGAGATTACAATTTCCTAAACTAATTTGGACTGAAAAACATTTAAGCATAAATTCGACATAATAAAAATAAGCTAAAAGTTACACACTTGGCTTCCTTGCTTCTCTTTCTTTTATAGCTGAGGATTAGGGTTTAGGGACACCTTCTGAGCAAATCCCACTTGAAATCTTGGCCATTGGATTCTTTTTAGCCGTTGATTGGATTTTTGGCGCCAAAAACTGATAATCACTTTCTCTGATAGCTTGAAAACCAAGAAGATGCATTTAATGCATTTTGGAGTTTGGTGGGGGAATTGGATAACAAGGACAAGGTTGGTGAGTTGGAGGTGAGGGGGTGGTCTGAGTTTGCAGAGGTGAGTGGGAGAGGGTGAGAGTTTATTTATTTAATTGTGGGAGGGAAGGGATTGTTTGACCGAAGGTTGACCCGATCTTAGCTAAGAAAGGGAGTTGGGTCGGGTTGTATAAGGAATGGGTTGGGCTTGGGTTAAGAACTTGGGCTAGGGTTAAGGAATGATGGGTTGGTTTGTTTATTTTATTTTTGGGTTAAGCTTGGATCCGGTTTGGTTATTAGTTAAACATAGGGATCAAACTTGTAATTTCTGAAATTATGAGGACCGAACTTGCACATCTTCCAAAATACACCAAGGGTAAATCCTGCCATGTTTCCATAATCCAAGAACCAAAATTGCACTTTTCTATTTTTTTAACATTCCCAGGGATCATTTTTTGACATATTTCAAACTTGAGGGACCAAAGATGTAATTTATTCAAACTTTTCACCAAAGGACTAAATATGATAATTTATGATTTAAAAAGGACCTTTGGTGATTTTTCTGACAAAACAAATGCATAGGGACTAATTTTGACAAGTTTTGAAACTTGAGGGACTGAAACTGCCAATTTTGCAAACTTTGTTCGTTTTTCAACTGTTTTTAAACATTTTGCATTTGAAACATATAAAACACAATCCCTGGGATATTTTCAGTATTTTGATGCATTTCTGAGTGTTTTTGAATGTTTTGGCAGCTCAGATTAGGTAAAAATGATGAGTATTTAGACACTCATCAATCACCCACACTAAACTATTGCTAGTCCCTAGCAATCTTTTATGAAGTTTTAATGGTATTTTCTCTTTACCAGATATCCATCATTTCTGGAGTAGCCAATTGTTTTAGTTCAAGTAAGAACCTTGGTACAATGATAACCAAATGATTTTGAGCAAACAATCAGCTGTCAACGGTTTTGATTTGTCTTTACCAGAAGCCGTTTGCTTTTGGACTAGCCAACTCTTAGATAAATTATCAATATTATCTTTGGTGAGCTGAATACCAATTATGGATTTTCACTGCCTTTACCACAAGCCACAACCTTGCGGGCTAGCCAACTCTTTACTTTTAAAGATATGGCGAGTCAAAAACCATACAATTTTCGGCAAATTGCAAGCCATCAACGGATTTGAGACATCTTTACCAAGAGCCGTTTACTCTTGGATTAGCCAATCCTTTTGTGGGTTAGACATGGCGGACTGATAACCATTTTATTTCGTTCTAAGTGAGAAAAAAAAATTTTAATTTTGGCTAAAATGGGGGTAATGATGGTACGTTTGATTAAATTCGCTAGAATTCCCCCCCACACTTAGAACTGAATATTGCCCTCAATATTCAAAGTACCGGTTGTTAAACCAACACTTAGAACGTGAAAGGGAAATATGAATAGCCATTTTATTTTATATACACATTTTTTTTTTTTTTTTTTTTTTTTTTTTTTTTTTTTTGAAATTTCCATATATACAACATGTGGGGCATCTCCCCCACACTTAGGTGGTAGAAAAATAGAAAGAAGTCAGAAATATGGGTGAAAACCCATATGGTGCTTGAGTTTTTGATCACCGAGTCACTAGCTTGACTCGACCCCGAATTGAGTTGATTTCTCCCGAACAGTCAGGTTTGTCACTCAAGCTGACCGCTTGTGAACGGCCAACCGTAACAAAGGGTTCCTGAACAGCCCGGGAGAAAAATCAATTTAAAAGTCTATGGGGAAGTAAGTGGAAGAGACCATCTCCCCCACACTAGGTAGTAGAAAAGAGAAAGAAAACAGAGACACGGGTGAGAACCCATGTTTTGCTAATGTTTTTGATCACCGAGTCACTAGCTTGACTCGATCCCCGCATTCATTGGTTCTTGGGGAAAGTTTGAAGATCCGGGACAACCATGGGTGGTATGTCCTCTCCAAAGTAATGTTTCAACCGATGGCCATTCACTTTAAAGTTAGGTCCGTCAGCTTGAGATAACTCAACGGTACCATATGGATAAACTTTGGTGATAGTGAATGGACCAGACCAACGGGATTTGAGTTTACCCGAGAAAATCTTCAATCTTGAATTAAAAAGAAGGACTCGATCACCAACGTTAAAAACGCGGTTCTTAATTTTTGAGTCATGGAGCTTCTTTGTTTTTTCCTTGTAGATCAAAGAGTTCTCGTAGGCTTGATCACGAAGTTCATTCAATTCATTTATTTGAATTTTCCGGTGATCGCCCGCTGTCTGAAGGTCAAAGTTTGCATGCTTGAGGGCCCAGTAGACTTTGTGCTCAAGCTCAATCGGTAGATGACAGGCCTTCCCGTACACAAGCTTGTATGGAGTACACCCGATGGGTGTTTTGTAAGCTGTACGAAAGGCCCAGAGTGCGTCATCTAGCTTATCCGACCAAGAGGCACGATTTTCTCCTACGGTCCTTTCTAAGATTCTTTTAATTCCTCGATTGGTAACTTCCACTTGCCCACTTGTTTGGGGGTGATACGCGGTAGAAAGACGGTGTGTAACACCATACTTTTGCATGACTTTATCAAACTTGTCATTGCAGAAATGCGTACCACGATCACTAATAATAGCACGTGGAGTTCCAAAACGAGCAAAAAGAGATTTCAAAAATTTCACAACAACTCGGGCATCATTTGTGGGTAAAGCTTTCGCTTCAACCCATTTTGACAAATAGTCAACAGCCACGAGTATGTATTTGTTTCCTCGAGATGATGGAAATGGCCCCATAAAGTCAATGCCCCATATGTCAAAGATTTCACAAACTTGAATGACATTTTGTGGCATTTCATTTCTTTGTGAAATATTTCCGTGACGTTGACAATCATCACAAGCTTTGACTATTTCCTGGGCATCCTTGTAAATTGTGGGCCAATAGAAACCGGAATCAAACACCTTTTTGGCGGTGTAGTTGGGATTATGATGTCCCCCAGTAGGTCCAGAATGGCAAGCCTTGAGAATATCGATGGCTTCCTGACCATAAACACACCGCCGGATGACTTGATCCGCACAGATTTTAAACATGTAGGGGTCGTCCCAGAAATAATGTTTGACATCCTTGAAGAACTTATTCTTCTGTTGGGACGACATCCCTTTCACAACAAAGTTTCCCGCATGGTAGTTTGCAAAGTCGGCAAACCATGGGGTAGTAGAATCTCCACGAAAAGCAACCGCACTGAGTGTTTCGAGAGGAAATGTTTCATTGATTTCCTTTTTCTCGAACACATCTTGGTGAGGGTTTTCCAATCGGGACAGATGGTCAGCAGCTAGGTTCTCAGCTCCTTTTTTATCACGTATGGTGATATCAAATTCTTGCAGGAGGAGAACCCAACGGAGCAATCTCGGCTTTGCATCTTGTTTTGCAAAGAGATATTTGAGAGCCGAGTGATCCGTATACACTACGCATTTGGTTAAGATTAAGTATGGCCGAAACTTCTCAAAGGCATACACCACAGCCAACAATTCTTTTTCTGTAGTGGTGTAATGAGTTTGAGCTTCAGTCATAGTTTTACTTGCGTAGTGGATAGGCTGAAAATGTTTGGCTTTACGTTGCCCCAGGACTGCACCGATAGCAAAATCACTTGCATCGCACATGAGTTCAAATGGCAAGTCCCAGTCGGGGGCAACTAAAATGGGTGCTTCAGTAAGCTTTTTCTTTAGAGTTTGAAAAGCTTCAACGCACTCAGGAGAGAAGATAAAAGGAGCATCCTTTTCAAGGAGATGAGTCATAGGCCGGGCGATTTTAGAAAAATCTTGTATGAATCTACGATAGAAACCGGCATGACCCAAAAAACTCCGAATACCTTTGACGGTAGTGGGATGAGGTAATTTACTGATGACATCAACTTTAGATCTGTCAACCTCAATCCCACTCTTGGAAATCTTATGGCCGAGGACAATGCCCTCTTTAACCATAAAGTGACTCTTCTCCCAATTTAGACAGAGATTGGTGTCTTTACACCATTTCATCATGTTTTCTAAATTGGAGAGACATGCTTGGAACGAATCCCCAATGACCGAGAAGTCATCCATAAAGACCTCCATTGTTTTACCGATCATGTCGGTGAATATGGCCATCATGCACCTTTGGAACGTGCCCGGAGCATTACATAAGCCAAAAGGCATACGTTTATAGGCAAAAGTTCCATAAGGGCATGTAAAGGTAGTCTTTTCTTGATCTTGCGGATCAATGGGAATCTGAAAGTAACCCGAGAAACCATCAAGGAAACAATAGTACTCGTTTCCCGCTAATCTCTCAAGCATCTGGTCCATGAAGGGTAGAGGAAAATGGTCTTTACGGGTGGCATCATTTAACTTGCGATAGTCAATGCAGACTCGCCACCCCGTAACCAATCGAGTTGGAATCAACTCATTTTCTTCATTTGTGACAACAGTAATGCCACCCTTTTTAGGAACGCAATGAATGGGACTAACCCAAGGACTATCCGAGATAGGGTAAATCAATCCGGCATCAAGAAGTTTGAGAACCTCTTGTTTGATAACCTCATGAATTTTAGGATTCACCCTTCTTTGATGTTGAACTGCCGGTTTAAAGTCATCCTCCATTAAAATCTTGTGAGTACAAAATTCAGGGTTAATACCCTTGATGTCGGAGAGCTTCCAAGCAATTGCTTGCTTGTGTGACTTCAAAACTTTTATGAGAGCAGTCTTTTCATCCTCACTCAAATCCTTAGCAATTATGACGGGTAATTTATCATCACCCTCCAAAAATGCATACTCGAGATGAGGCGGTAAGTCTTTGAGTTCGACCTCAGGAAATTCATCGTTTTTCTCAACCGATTTGATTTCCTTGTTATGAAGTTTTTGTGGAAGAACAGGAGGAAGAGAGGGATCTTCATTTAACATCTTCTCAATGAGAAGGATATCTCCCTCCAGGTCAATCTCTTGGTTATCAATTCCATCGGGAACCGAATCACTCTTGAGAAAGGCCTCGATTTCCTCTAAGATGAAGTCACTTCCCTCAAACGGAGTGAGAGAAGGAGAAGAATTGGCGATTATAGGTTCAGAAGATGGAGTGGGATCACCACTCGAAGAATTATGAACATAACCAAGAACTTCTTGAGAGTACTCCTCTGAAGCAACATCAATGACGTCTATTCGGTTAACCGATTCAGAGTCATAATTTGAGGAGTACCTCGAAGTTTGATCGAGGTTAAAAGTGACTGCTTCATTATCCACACGAAGAGTTATTTTCTCTTCGAAAACATCAATTAGAGCACGGCCCGTCCTTAGGAATCCTCTTCCAAGAATGAGAGGAACCCTTGGATCAGCATCGAATTCAACAACAACGAAGTCAGCCGGAAAATGGAACTTTCCTACTTTCACGAATACATCTTCGGCAATGCCGAGTGGACGAGTGATAGAACGATCTGCAAGCTCAAGAGTCATGCAGGTAGGAGTAAGTTCGGGAAGAGAAAGTTTCTTCCATACTGAATTAGGCATCAGGTTAATGCTAGCGCCAAGATCGGCCAAGGCGAAGCATTCACCCATTCCTAGAAAAACACACGGAATAAGAAATTTTCCAGGATCTCCAAGCTTCTCGGGAAGCTTCTTTAAAATTGCTGCAGAGCAATTCTCGTTTAATGGAGTTTTTGCCATTTCGTACAATTTTTCCTTGTTGCTTAACAAGTTCTTGATCATTGATACAAATTTGGGCATCATGATGATAGCATCTGCAAGGCTTATGTCAAAGTGCAAATCTTGAAAGATTTGATAGAACTTGTCCATTTGGTGACTAGCCTTTTCACGGAGCTTTTGCTCATTGAGTCGTGATGGATAAGGTATTAAAGGTTTGGATTTAGGGATCTCAACGGGAGTTGCAACAGATTCAAAGACAACTCCAGGGTTGAGTTTGGTTTTTGGGATATCCTGAGGTTGGACGTTTTTGGTACCTCCGTTATTAGTAGGAAGTACATTGTCCTTGGTCACCTCAGGTTCACGTTCCACTACCTTGGGAAGAGAAGAAGCGGTAGTGGGAATCTCGGGTCCATCATAAGCTTTGCCACTGCGTGTGGTGATAGCTTTAAGTTCACCCTTTGGGTTGACCACAGTATTACCCGGGAGACCTCCCGAGGTAGAAGGTGGAGTGAGATGGCTTATGAGACTAGAAAGCATATTCTCGATGTTGTTTTGAGAATGTTCCATTTTGTTGTTTGTAGCCATAAGCTCACTCTTCAGCTCATTACCTTGCTTGGTTATTGTGGATTGTAAATCATTCCTCAAAGTGAAGATTTGATTTTGCATTGCCTTTAGTTTGGAATCATTAACCTTGATATAGTTATTGAGTTCACTTGAAGGCGGTTCTTGGTAATGAGGAGCTGAATACCCTTGATTACCCCTTGGGGGTGGTATTGATTGATCGGGGCATGAAATTGATTTTGCGTGTTTTGCCCTCTTTGCTGATTAGGATTAAACCTATTTGGATTGTTGGGTTGAGGAAATCCGGGTGGTCCATTTTGAGGACGGTAGTTTGGATCCACTTGAGGACGGTATTGGTTACCTCCTTGGTTGGAACTACCGGCTATTGCATTAATTTCAAATGTACCATCGGTGGCAGTACAATTATAATATGCATGTGGACCACCACAAGTGACACAAACCTCTACCTTTTTGATTTCGGCAGGTTGAGAAGTTTGCGGAGAAGAGGGAGAGGAAACTTTCTGTGTGGTGAGAACCAAGGATTTAATAACCTTCGTGAGTTCGTCAAGTCTAGCATCGGTGCTAGACTGACCCACGGATGATGAGGTAGAAGGACCAACACTCATTTGGGAAACAACCGGTTTGCTTCGTGGAGTGCGGACCTTAGACTTGTTCTCAATGATTGCTAAAGCATCCCTTGTGGTTCGATTCAAGAAATTTCCTCCAGCGGAGGAATTGAGAGATTCTTGATCAGCTGAGCTCACACCATTGTAGAAAGTGTCGAGTTGCATCAACTCAGAGAAACCATGATGCGGACATTTGCGAAGCATTTCTTTATAACGATCCCATGCCTCACTAAATGATTCATCGAATTTTTGTGTAAATTTCATGATTTCGTTTTTAAGATTCGTGGTTTTGGAAGGAGGAAAGAATTCGTTCACGAACTTCTTAACCAAATCTTCCCATGTTACAATCGATCGAGGGGTTTGTTTATCAAGCCAAATCCGGGCAGCCCCCTCGATGGAAAATGGGAAAAGAAGAAGTTTGATTGCCTCTTCAGGGACATTTTTGCATTTGATGGTAGACGTGATTTTGTTAAACCATCGAATGTGATCTTGAGGATCGTCCCTTTCAAAACCATAGAATTGACGCGAGGTTACAAGATTTATTAACCCCATCTTGAGTTCAAAATTCTCGGCCACGATGGCCGGAACAACGATAGCATCTCCGTAACCCTCGATGGGTGCTTGGAGAAGCTCATTCATAGTCGGCTCAGCCGCCATGAGAACAGGAATAGCACGAACCTCGGGTTCGACTATTGAAGAAGAACGTCTACGTCTACGACCTCGTCTTCGAGGAATGTTGCCAAGCTCACGTAACGGGCTCGTAGACCTAGAAGAACGCGTGCGCATGCACTAGAACACAACTCTAAGAAGCCTCAGAGTCGAGAGAATTATGAAAAAGGAAGGAAGATTCTTTTTATTTTTGAAAAGTGAAGATGAAAACAAATCCAATTAAATCAAGATCGAGAGAAAACAAAAGTGAACTTAAACCAATAATCAACAAGCGTACGGTAGCTCTCTAAAAGATAAACGCACAGAGTGGCGGAGAAGCAAAGGTGGGCAATTAATGCGCCTTAAAAACCCGCTTCTTTCAGTCCGACAATTTAATGTCAGACTATCCTAGAACCTCCGTTAGAGTTTGTTTATCAATTAAAGGTGAGCCGATATTCGCAAGTGATACAAAGGCAAGTTTTAAATCTTTGGTTTGGGAACTTATTATGGTCGTACCCCCAGTTAGGTAGTACTCTGTCTTGGTTCTCGATGGTAATTTTTTTATGTTATTTATTATTAAAAAAACAGAAAATGTTTTTGGGTTTTTAATTTTTTTTTATATGATATATATATATAAAAGAAAAGAAAAATATTTTTGTTTTTTATATTGTTTTTGAGAAATAAGAACTTCTTGAAAGAAGGATCTCGAATCACTAATCGCTTGAACTTAACACAAAAGTCGCAGCACACCTCCCCGGCAGCGGCGCCAAAATTTGATCCGTGTGTGAGTATATATAAATAAATATAGTATCGTGCACACGTGATACTTTGGGAAATGACAAGTCAAACCTTAGGAAAAGTCAAACTTGCAAAACCCGTGAATGTGATGTGTGTGATACCGGGCAAGTGATCACCCGGGTCGTGTCCCAACGAGATGTGAATGGGCTCTTGTGGGAAGCTTTGGATTAGAGTGATTGATGATTTAGATTGCTTTTGATTTTGCTTTATTTAACAATTCTAAATAACAAGTTAAACAGATATGCAATAAGTCAACGCGAAAATTAACTTAAAACCGCACGATAACCTAAAACGGACTAAAAAGTTAAAATTTAAGGAAAAAAACCTAAATAAATATTAAAACCTAAAAATGAAATTACTAAAAATATTTAAAAACTTAAATTCTAATTTTTTAAACTTTTTATTTAATTATTTCTAATTATTAATTATTTAAATACTAATTAAACTAATTTAAATTCTAAAAAATACTAAATGAGCTAAGAAAAATCTAAAACTTTTTCTAAAAATATTATTAAGTAAATAGAAGCTAAGAAAATTATAAAATTGAAATTTACTTAATTAAAATTTAAAAAGATAAATTCTATTAAATAGAAGCTATCACTATATTTCTATTTTTGATTTTCTTAAGGACTAAAAATGAAATTATATTTTCCTAGATTAAAATGATAAAAGAAAATTATGAAAATTGGATTTATATTTTTCTGATTATTTTTCTATTTATTATGATTTAATTACTATTTTAAACTAATTAAAAAGATTAAAAATACTAAAACTATTCAGAAAATTATGAAAATTTACAGGTAAATCTAAAATAATATTAGAAAGCTAGGAAAAATAAAATGAAAAGCTGACTAAACAAAATAAGCAGATTTGGGCAGATAAGCAGTTTGGAATAAGCCCAAAAATAAGCAAATAAGCACACAAATTCACCAACTGCTCAGAACATGTTAAGCCAACTTAAATAAGCACAGAACAACTTTATTCCAACAACTAATCCCACAGATAAGCCAATTAAGCACTTTGACTGTATCAAGATCAATGCAGAAAACTCAGAAATTCCTCCAACTTTGCAGACAGATTAAGCACATCAAATAAGCACTGAGATGCAATATTATGGGGGAAAAAGGTAGCTTATATTGCTGGCTATCTAAAAATACTAAAAGCCCTATCACAATCACACCAATTGAAGCCTAATTTACCCCTAGATCAGCAACTCAGAACAAGGTTCTACCCTGATGATTTTGACTTTTTCAGAAAAACTCTAAAGCTGACTTTGGTGAACTTTGATTGCTTCTAATTAACTGAAAACATGATTATAAGCTACTGAATGATGAAAATGAGCTATGCTAACAACTATTGAACTAATATGGATGATTATGGAACTCAAAATCTCAACAGTGAACACACTAGACCAATTTAAAGATCATTTTGACTTTTTATCAAATAAGGCCTGGATTTTATTTTGACTCTGAGTTATATGATACTAATGTGACATGAATCAAGAGCAGATAAAACCACAAACACTTAGCAACTCAATTCAACAGTAAAATCCAAACACCCCTTAATAACTGATTTTCAAAGCAACACATGAATTCAAACCACAATACTGAATCAATGCTTCATATTAACATGTAACAAGATTAATTGAGGAGAAATCAACAATGATCTAAGCCTGAAACACAGCAATGAACTATATGCTATGGTGACTGTTATGAAGAGATTCAAAGTAATTATGGATTTCAAATAACAAGAAACATGATTTATGATATGAATCTACTTAATAATAACTCAGAAACACAGAAATACAATGATCAAAGCATATGAACAACTAACACAGTGAAATGCAAAATTGCATAGAAATTCTTACAACTGAATTCCTCCTCAGCATGAACAGAGGAGTCTCACTAAGCTAGCCTATCTTTAGATAGGCCAAGAGCTTCCATTTATCCCTTGAACTACCAAATCCACCCACTGCATCAATATCTTCATCACAGTTGACTTTTGTTGACTGTTTTTATATTTTAGATTGTCTATTACTAATCCAGATTTTAAGGTCTCTAAAAGCTTAAATAAGCTTAATGGGAGCTTAAGTGAACCTAAGAAGTCCAGGGAACAACTACAAATAGCATCTTCCAAATTAAGATTTTTGAAATAAAAGAAAATTACATGAACTGATAATCAAACTGAAACTTGAATTATATTACTTTAAAACTTCAAACTTACAATATTAAAGCTGAGATTACAATTTCCTAAACTAATTTGGACTGAAAAACATTTAAGCATAAATTCGACATAATAAAAATAAGCTAAAAGTTACACACTTGGCTTCCTTGCTTCTCTTTCTTTTATAGCTGAGGATTAGGGTTTAGGGACACCTTCTGAGCAAATCCCACTTGAAATCTTGGCCATTGGATTCTTTTTAGCCGTTGATTGGATTTTGGCGCCAAAAACTGATAATCACTTTCTCTGATAGCTTGAAAACCAAGAAGATGCATTTAATGCATTTTGGAGTTTGGTGGGGGAATTGGATAACAAGGACAAGGTTGGTGAGTTGGAGGTGAGGGGGGTGGTCTGAGTTTACAGAGGTGAGTGGGAGAGGGTGAGAGTTTATTTATTTAATTGTGGGAGGGAAGGGATTGTTTGACCGAAGGTTGACCCGATCTTAGCTAAGAAAGGGAGTTGGGTCGGGTTGGATAAGGAATGGGTTGGGCTTGGGTTAAGAACTTGTGCTGGGGTTAAGGAATGATGGGTTGGTTTGTTTATTTTATTTTTGGGTTAAGCTTGGATCCGGTTTGGTTATTAGTTAAACATAGGGATCAAACTTGTAATTTCTGAAATTATGAGGACTGAACTTGCACATCTTCCAAAATACACCAAGGGTAAATCCTGCCATGTTTCCATAATCCAAGAACCAAAATTGCACTTTTCTATTTTTTTAACATTCCCAGGGATCATTTTTTGACATATTTCAAACTTGAGGGACCAAAGATGTAATTTATTCAAACTTTTCACCAAAGGACTAAATATGATAATTTATGATTTAAAAAGGACCTTTGGTGATTTTTCTGACAAAACAAATGCATAGGGACTAATTTTGACAAGTTTTGAAACTTGAGGGACTGAAACTGCCAATTTTGCAAACTTTGTTCATTTTTCAACTGTTTTTAAACATTTTGCATTTGAAACATATAAAACACAATCCCTGGGATATTTTCAGTATTTTGATGCATTTCTGAGTGTTTTTGAATGTTTTGGCAGCTCAGATTAGGTAAAAATGATGAGTATTTAGACACTCATCAATACCCCTAGTACACCCCTCAGAGCCTATCTTTTTCGCGGTTCTCGTGATATTTCGGTAGATTCCGAAGTATTAATGAAGAACGTTGTTTACAATCCACCCCCTTATGTACAAACAAATCTCCTTAGCCTTCCTTGTATGCACCCTCCTTTAGTGCATTATTATTACAACAATTGTGTTAAACCCTTTGTTAATTGTCTGACTGATTACATGGTTGCTAAGTCGAGTCATATCTTGTAAATACAGTTTTGGGACGATTGGGCCTTATGGGTAAAAGTACTAGTTTGTTATGGAGTAATGGGGAATTATTACCCCAATATGTGCGTTAATGTTTGAGGTACTCCACGTGTTTTGATTTTCTAGATTCGGTTCGTTAATTAGTTTTAATTCATGTAAAAGTTCAAGTGTAGGGAGGTTGAAAGTAATCCCTTTGATGTATTATTTTGGATGGTAGGGAAAGAGTGTATGAAAAAAAAGTATTTAAAAAAAAGAAAAAAAATTCGAAAATAAAAGAGAAAAAAATGAAAAAAAGATAAAAAGAAGAAAAAAAAAAGGTAGAAAAAGACAAGAGAAAAAACATACAGACTACCATCCCATTTTTCATTTAAGTCAAAATAGTGTCTTGAAAAATACAAAAAGAGTTAGTAGTTAGTGAGTCAAGTCAATTCTTGGCTTAGCAACGCCTCATTGTACATGTAATTAACTAAGATGATTGACTTGCCACAAGTAAATTTCCCTTATCCAACAAAACCGTGTTTTCCATACCCTTATACCTAACGTTACAACCCTTTAAAAGAGATCTTTGATAGTTTATCCTAGGTGCTTACGCCAAAGTGGTGGAGGTTTGATCCGTTCCCAATCCTATGGTAATCAATGTGCTATGTCAGGTAGAGAGTGTTTTATTTTCCCGTTTCTATATGTTATATAACTTTATACACCCGAGAGATGTGAGAATCCAAACACTTTATGTGAGGTGCTAGTAAGTAATTTCCGTGCTTATTTTGACTAACGTGGAACGATCATGTGTTGTAATTACTTTTATATTAATGTTAAATGACCCCTAACTTGTAAATTGATTAGGATAAAAGCATATTTGCTTGAGGACAAGCAAATCCCAAGTGTAGGGATATTTGATAAGGATTTATTTGGTACCTTGTTAAGGGGTTATTTAAGCCTAAAATCGTATTAATATGATCAACTATTGCCTCAAATCGTTTCTTTTTGCATCTTACGTACTTGGGACAAGAAATCTGGAAATTGGAACTTTTTGAACGTATTTGGATGGAAAAGTGAAGAAAAAGACGAAGTCGCGAAAAACCTGTCAGACCTGGAGGTCTGATGGCGTCACATGCTACAACGTGACGCCGTCACTTGTTGATTATGCTGGATTTTTAGTTCAAGTTTAACAAGAGACGCCTCAGTCAAATTCTGGAGATCCACAACCTGACGGCGTCAAGTGTTAATTGAAAATGAGAGTCACGTGTTAATTTAACAAGAGACGGCCTAGACACTTTACAAGAGGACGGCGTCAGGACTTACCAAGTGACGCCGTCATAACGGCGACTTGCACAATACAAAACCATCATCACGGCGAGCTGACGGCATCAGGACCCATAAGCTGACGCCGTCAGAATTGTATTCCTATATATATTTTCCTTAGTTTTTCATTATTAGTGTGACATCTTTGGGTACATCTTGGATTAGGGTTTAAAGACGATTTTAACAGATTTTGTAAGGGTTTTTAAACCCTCAAAACCTAGGTTTCATTGAAGATAAGTTACTCGTTTAATCATTCAATGTGTCTATGTGTTGTTTGATTGATTATTTATCTTTTCTTCTATCTAACATGCTAGCTTAAGTTTGTTTGTGTTTGCTTAGATCTAGTGAAACCTAGTTATTGAATATTGATTTGTCGTCTATTATTTAGTTGATTGCTTCTCGTTAGGCTAAGAAAACTGGCCGACCTCTTACATGTAACTGGCTTGAACGTCTTAGAAATGCAACCGTAAAGTGCACTATTGGTTTTTCTCGTTGTATTGATTGCATGAATTGCGGCCTGTAGATCCTAGAAAACTTAATAGACTTTAAGGTTTTTAGGGGAGACAAAGATTCATAGAGTTGGGGACTTCGGTACCTCCCCACGACCGATATTAAGGAATACAGCGCTTCAACTAAAACAAGGACGTGTCAATTCGACAGATCAATATGAGATAACTAGGGAGTAATTAAATCTAAGTAAACACGCTTTTCCCTATTATAAAAAGTCAACAATTGTATTTTTTTTTTCTTTTTAAATAATTTAATTCAGTTATAATTAGTTTTTTGGTTAGTTGATTAGCAACTAATTCCGCCTACTCTTCTAAAACCCGAGATTTTTACTGCTTTCATAAAGAATCATCCATCACCTCTAGACCTATCTCGTCATACATCTTGACCTAATGATAGTATTCCCTAAGAGAATGATCAATCCCTCGGATTTACCTATACTACACTACAGCGATCAGGTACACTGCCTGGAGGATTGTAAAACTTCATTTCGAGGTCTTGCAAATTTCGCATCAATTTTTGGCGCCGCTGTCAGGGAATAGTTATTGTTTAGGTTCAATTTCTATCTCGTTTAGGTCAACTCACTAGATTCCTATCAAGTGAGATTTTTATTTTCTTTTTATTAGCTTTCTTTAGTCTATCTTTTCTTCATGCCCTTTGTTTTGTAATTCTCGTCATTTGCCACCATGGTGAATGAAAGTATCTTTGACCTACACCAAGCAAACCAAGCACCACCACAACAACACCAAGCTCCACCAAACCACTAAGAACAACCACCAAGAATAACCAATTAACCAAGACCCACCTCGAGCCCGTACTCTAGGTGAGTACTCCAAACCAAGCCACCAAGGCTATCGAAGCACCATTGAGATCCCCCAAAGAGCCAATGTGTCTCCCTTGTGGTCCGACACCATCCGGTTGGTGCAAAGCAGATGTGCATTCCATGAACTTCGTTCCGAAGATCCAAATCAACATCTCAAGGATTTCCTTAAAATCATATATTCCATAGACCTTGATGTTGAAACTCAAGAGACATCGAGTTTGCGTCTCTTTCAATTCTCTCTATGTGACCAAGCTAGTCATTGGCTTGAGCGTTTACCTGCGGGATCTATCACATCTTGGGATGATCTCACTTCTCGTTTCCTCTCTCAATTTTTCTCACCGGGGAGAACTACCAAGCTTAGGAATGACATCTTGATGTTCCAACAACGTCAAGGTGAAACTGAGAGGATTTAAAACACTTAGGATGTTACTCCCTTATGATGTGTTTGAGATACTTTGAGGTTATGTAGTTAAGTATGCGGAATATACTCAACCACACTTAGAAGAATGTGTTTGTTTGATGGAACAGTAATGCTTGTATGAACAATGAACACAGAAAGTTTAACTTCAAACGATTCAATATTATTCAAGAATAATACGAGTGATCTCAATATCACTAGGGTTACAACGACCTTGAATCTTAATAATAATCTATGACTCGTACATGAACATCTAACCTAGGATCTCCTTTTATAGACTTAAGGAGTCCTTTACAAGATAAGTATCTACCGTATATTTCTAACTAATTGTGATATACATAAGATCTATTCCATACTTATCCATAATACATATCTTCTGAATCAATCTCTATGCAGCAGTACCTTCTTTAATGTACTAGCAGTACTAACTTAGAGTTTGTACTGTTAGTTATACTTCAGCAGTTCTTCAGTTATACGCTAGGAGTTTGTACTATTAGTGTAATCTTCCAGCAGTACTAAGTCTTGAACATTTAATTCCCAACAATCCTCCCCTAAACTTGTGATTTACCCTAAATCATCAAGTTTCTCTGAATTAAATGAGAATTGTGAGGACTCTTCTAAACACTACATAGTCAATCTTAGTCTTCTGGCTTTCCTTTCTTCTACAAGCTGAAATATCTTTCTGATTAGTTCTTTTGCCATCTCTGAATCTTCTTCAACTTTAAGTCTGGATGATAGCATAGCCATTAAGATACCTGCTCTTAGCGGGTAATCCTTTTCCACTAACATATAAATTTCCAATCCTGCTTTAGTATAAACTCTGTGAACACCACAGTTATCAAACAGTCTCCATGTGATGTCTGAGACTTGAGCTTGAGATCTCCATATAGCTTCACCTGTATCAGGATCATATATTCTCTTCATTTCTACCCAAAGCTCTTTATCATTATCATCTGTAGGAACTGAGGTCTTGAATCTTTCCTGAACTAAGCTCCACAGCTTATCCAAGTCATCTCTGTCAAAAGCTTTGATCATGTCTTCAAAAAAATTGTAGACTTCAAACTTTCCTCCTACTCTGATGATTTTCCATCCCTTGATCATTCCATCTGAGTATACTTCCTAATCAATAACGGGATGTTTGACTTGAATAGGATCAATATTAAGAGCTTCTGGAACTACTACCATCATTCCATGGATCTGATCATCAGTAAATGTCTCTTCCTCAACTGATTCATCCTGCTTTTCTTCTTCTATCTTTTGTTCCTCTGCAGGTTCTTCTTGAACTGATTCTTCTTCAGTTCTTAGTTTCTTGGAATCTTCTAATTCCAACTGTTCTGCTGGAAACATCTGCATCCTCCTTTGAAACATCTGCATCCTCCTATGTGTATCAATGTAGATCCTTTGAATCTCTGCATAAGATCTATTCTTGAAATGTTCTTCTTTCCAGGTGTCTTGATGCATCAAGTAGTTCTTCATATACCTTAGTTGTTCACTTCTTGAAGGAGGTTTCTTCTGATAAGCTTTCTTTTTGCTTTGTCTTTTTCTGATCTCCTACAATAAGTCATCAATGGCTTATTCTTGTTCTTCTCTGGTGAACTGAGATCTTTCTTCTTCTTGTAGCTTTTCAGCTAGCTTCTGATCAACCAGAACCTGAGCAGCTGTCTATTCTTCTTCAATTTGATACTTGTATTCAACCATAAATCTTGCCATTCTTTCTTCATCAGTTACCCTAGCTAACTCTTCTTCATGAAATTTCTGAGCTAGTTCTTCATCTAGAGCAATCTGGGCTTGATCCTTCTTGGATAACTTCTGAGAAGATGGTTCTTCTTCTATCATGATCCCCTTACCCTTGTCTACTCTAGCTTTCTTTGGCCTTCTTGTGTATACTGCACCAGTAGTACCTTGTGAACCACCAGTACCTTGTTCTTGTATACTAGCAGTACCTTGTGTAGCACTATCAGTACCTTCTGTAAAATCAGTAGTACCTTGATCCATTTGTTGTTCTTGCCTCTCCTGAGTATCATACTCCTCTTGAACCAAAGTGACATGAGGATCATCAACTAATTGAGCAATCTTCCTTCCCTGTTTGAAAGATTCCTCACCTTGATCTGCACTTGGACCCTCTGATGAACTTGATGAAGAAGATGAACTGGTTGATTCTACTAATTGTGTTGATCTTTTCCTTTGAAGAGTCTTGACTGTTTTCTCCAATCTCTTCACCTTTAAAACTAGCTTAGTGTAGACTACTCCAAAGACCTTCTTGTGAGAGGTGAGATCAGACTCCAAACTAGCAACCTTCTCAGACAATTTTGCACATAAATCCGTCAATTCTTTTAGTTTCTGACTGCCCTCAGCACTTCCTGATGTGTTACCTTTAGGGAGAGGTGCATCATGGGGCAAAGACTCATAGTCCACCATATGGTGAGTTTCTGAGCCACCCAAAGTTTCCATTTGGCTTGGGATTCCACCAAGAGTATTGGGTTCATAGGAACTTGGTACTGTTGGTGTTGCCATGGATTGGCTCTTAGCTATGGTACTTCTGTCCTGCCCAGCTTCTAAGCCTGAGACAGTAGAAGTAGCCCTTTCCATACTGATAATTTCAGCCTCATCTGCTACATTGGGAGGGGTAGGAACTCTGTGCTGAGGTACGTCAGAGTCCTGTCTGGATAATGACCTATCTGGTGATGATTTTGGTTGTGAAGGTGATTGTTCTGATGTTATGGGTGTATGTTGGGAGTCAACTGGGCTTGTTGATCCTTCACCCTGTAACTATAGCATTGAATCGAAAAGTGGAACTTCTTCCCCACTATACCCTTTTGAAGCCATCTTCATGTTACTGAAAAGTTTTTGGGTAAGTTTGGGTGTTGAATAAACATTTTTGTGTGGAAGAAGTTGATGTTTCCTCATGTTCAAAATAGTTTGGATGAACCTGGGATACATCAAAAATTTTGATTTGTTGTCAACATTTTTAACCATTCCTTCAAATATTAGTTTTGAAAAATTGAAGGTTCTGTCAGTAGCCAAGCAGATGAGAGCAATTGCAATATTGCTACTGAACTGTTCCCATGAGGTTTTCTTATGACTAAGACAGTGAAGGATGGTGTGAATTAAAAACCTTCATTGTGGGGCAAAACACCTTTTGAAAAGTTAAAGATTGTGATTGGATATTGTACCCCATCCTGGTTAAAGTTTCAAAAATCTCAGTGTTTAGCATAGCACTAATACCATTGTCATCATTCAGATGGAGATGCCTCCTGAGAGATGATTCAGTAATAGTGATAGATTTACCATCCACTGTGGCATTTAACTCTTTGTCACCATTTTCAAATGTTTTGACTGTAACAGTCTGCCAAAATTCTTTGATTTGGGAGACATAAATAGTGAGATTTAAGGTTAAAGAATACCTTACGTGAGAACCATTTAAAAAGTCCACTATCTGATGGAATTTTGTATCATCCTATGCTTTTTCCAATAATGCGACCATATTATGCTTGTCAACAAAGGATAAAGGAGCCATTATTTTTCAGTAAAAGATGATTTGACTGCTGTGAATAGTGTAAATTTAGGTTAGAAAGTAGATGAAGAAAGTGAATTGAGATATTATGATTGTCTTATTGGGGTTTCTATTGGACTGACTTCAAGTAAAAGATAACTTTTGATTGAAGATAAGGTTAATATAATAGATTAAAAGTAAAAATATCCAAATAGGAAGACCCTGGAAATAAGGATTTGAGCAGTAAAAATCTCAACTAACTCTCAACGGCTATTTTCAAAAAGCTGTTATGTCGCACCAGTACTAACGTCTATCCAGCAGTATAAACTTAAGCCTACCAGTACTAACTTTATGCGTGGCAATACGAAATTTTTGGAAAAATTTGACTCAACAGTATGAACACAATTTTGATTAAAAACCATACTGCTAACAACCATTTTGAAGTGATTAAGTGTAAAGACAGACACTTAATCATAATTTCAGTTTAAAGCAACCTCTGGTTGTGTGAGAACCAATGTTTGTAGTTATAAATAACTACCTGTGTTCAGATAAACTCATTCAAAGAGCTTTCTTGACATGGTTTCCAGCTCGTGGCAGTTGTTGCCTCTAACACAATTGTGTTATATTCACGTTTGCTCGCTGTTCTCTCTACCAGATGTCCTTAGACTATCTCATTATACAAAAGTATAAAATGATAGAGAGTGAGTTATGTCATTTACTATCTGACTAACTAAGCCATTAATTCGAATACAAAACATCATAATCCGATTTCAAGAAAGAAGTTTTAAAGAATCAGTTAACTTAGGTATAGAACCTTTGTTAATAGATCCCCAAACTCTGTCCATCATCGACCTATTATATCATCAACTTAAGCCACCATTTGATGCTCACACAATGCACTAGTAATTCCTTTGTACTTAAACAATCTGTAATACCCAAAAATCTAAAACATGCAAAAAGACCAAATTGCCCTTATAATCTTAAAATTTGATTAATAAGTACATAAAGTATCGAATAAATCCCAAACCTTTGGAAATGAGCAAGATATGAAGTAAATTAATTTTTACTACTACATTTTAACATTTTGTAAAGTACAAAAATTTATGGTTCACACAAAAATATTATTATGGCCGAATTATATAATTATGCTTACTATTATTTTAATTGAATATAAGTAAATAAAATGAGATAAACATTATGTAATTATAGAAATCTTTGCAAAATCAGAATTTATTCTCTTCAAATCAATTATGGGCCGAATTCCATGCCAATCCTATTTTATATACACGGTTTTCTTCTTTTGTTTCCTTTTTATTTGCAAAACCCTAAACATCGACAAACAAAAATCCCTCTACTCTTGATCCGATTTTTCTGAGGCTGTGGAGTATTTTTTTGATGTTCATCTGAGTTCAAAGAAGCTATAAAAATTTGCTAGAGGTCGTGGGTTAGCCTGAATCGAATGTGGGAAATTCTTGTTGTCGGCTTAATTCAAACGAGAGGTATATAATTATTGCGATCAATCTACACGTTCAAAAATCGAATTAATATTTTTCTCATGTTTATATTATCATATATGACTCATATAAATTGATAGAATCGAATCATGCAAGCTTGAATGATCATACGAACTTTAGAGAGCTAAAACACACTTAAATTCCAAATCTGATAATACGTTTTTTCCGGGTTATTTTCATAATTTTTCTGAGTTCTATCATGATTATATAAGTCTATAAAAATATCCCTTTGATTTGTGGAAGCTTAAATCATGTGTTCTTGAATTAATTGTATAAACGGGTTTATGGAAAAATCAAGAAAAATTACAAAACCCTAATGGAACGATTTGGGTTTAGGGTTTTCAGTGTTGGATCTAGTTATAATTGGTTTCTAATGATGTTGTAATGATTGGATAATGATTTAGTACAATTAGGGTTAGGTTTTGACAATTTAAAATGTAAACCGATTAGAAAATAAAAGGTTTAGGGTGTGTTTTGTAATTTCTAAAACTTGAGGGTTATTTTTAGAATATAATTTGGACCTGGTATTTGTCGAATAAAATATAATATGAGGGTGTTGTATGTAAATTTTGTAATTAAAAGGTTTAAATTGATTTATTTGTTAATTATATAAATCGAATTGTAATTTTATAAAATAGAGGGACTAGATTTGTAAATTCTGGAAATTTAGGGTTGTTTCGTATAAATTATCATGAAAAGGGTATAATGTGTAATTTTGGATATTTAAGGGCTTAATGTGTTAATATAATTATTATGAATCGAATTGTGATTTTAATAATTAAGGGGCTACTTTTGTAATTTGGGTAAAGATGAAGGTAATTTGTACCATATTTTAAAATAAGAGGTATATTCTGTAATTTTGTTAAATTGAAGGCTTGATGGGTAATTATGATTATTATAAGGGTTAAAATGTAATTTAATGAATTATAAGGTTTAAATTGTAATTTAATTAATTAAAGGGTATAAATCGTAAAATTGTTAAAATGGAAGTATTGGAATCGTATATTTTGGGAACTTATGGATTAAATTGGATAATTTGTAATATTTGCATTTTGGACCTTAACTTTGGACATATTTACATTTGAAACCCTAAAATATGGAAAGTTGTTATATTTAACCTTAAACTATCATAACTTGCTAAAATGTACCCTATTTCCATAATGATGCTTATTAAATGACTTAACCTAATTACTTTGTGGAATTTGTCAAATTATGGAAAATTGCTATTTTTGGAAACTTACTAAATAAGGAAACTTTCTAAAAGTGGAAACTTGCTAATTTTAGAAACCTGCTAATGGAAAGCCGACTAAAATGAGAAATCTGATTTGAAGAAGATATTAATAATAAGACGACCATGTATTCGTGTAGATTCGCTGAAGATGGAGTTGTTTCCGATCTTTGTATTCTAGATATATTTGCACGTGCGGTATAAGGTACAGATATTCTACCCTTTTTCAGTAAGGGTGTTTTCCCTCTCATGACTCATTGATCTTGTTTCGTTTTAAGATTCCCTAAGCCATTGCTATGTTTCCCCTACACTTTGGTTCGTTTGTTTGATTCATTTAGACTTTGATGTTTGATATGACCCTTTTGCTTTGAGCCTCTATAATGATCCATTTGATATTCGTTCGTTACCTTGTGATATTAGTATTCGACTCACTCGATACTTCGAGGATTCATTTGATTTTGGTAACTAGATGTGAAAACCTTTTCAGTTATATCATGGAAATGTTTTGAGGAAAAACTATTTTTAAAATGACGTTTATGAAATATGCGCTACCACTTTTAATTGGAATTTGGCTAAGCTTTTATGAAAACTACGTTTAAAGGCTACTTTTGTGAAAACCGTTATTAAAGATTATTTTTATGAAAATCATTTGATAAAGATTACATTAAATGAACCATTTGATTTTGAACCTCCGATGATGACTTAGACTATTTGAACCTTTGCTTTGATATTGGGACTTTGACCATGATTCGATGACTTAGACTATTTGAACCTTTGCTAAGATTTGGACCTTTGACCTTTGACCCTTCAGTTTGATACCCGAGCCAAGTTCGTTTCCTAGCCATGAAGGTAACATGGCTGTGTCATTGATGCACCAATGGCATGACTCCAGTGTGTTCGAGTGATGTTACACACCGTCCCCATATTGTTCGTTGCATGCACATTATATTTATTATGGTCTATATTATTGTTCGAGGGGCGTATGGATGCATCCTAGGTTCGTGTTCGTATTAGTGGATTTGACATGATTTGATATTATATTATTGTTCGGTGACTGATGTATGGGTGCAATCCACGTCTTTCACAAGTTCGGGAGTTAGCTACTCCATTTGAAGAATGAGGACACCCCTCATATTATCTGATTATCTGAGAGGTCTCCCCTCTATATGATTATGAAGACATGGTTACTATATTTGGTTCGTGTTCGGGCTCGTGGTGGATTACTGACTTTCCCTTTTCCCTTTCTTACTTTGTACCTTTGTCTATACCTTATGTTATTCCATTGCACTATACCATATATGTTTGTTTTGTTTTGCTTTCATTTCCGTTTATTATATATCTGTTCACTGGGCTTTTTAAGCTCAGCCGCATTTCTTTTCCTGCGGCAGGTTTTAGTAGGAAGCTAGGAATGAGTGGAGAGTACCTCGGACTTAAAAGACTTGATAGTTACTCTGGATTAGAGTTGAATAGAAGTTATTATATTTTTGAATTAGTATTCGCAATTGTAACCTTGTAATTTCAGCATTTCATTTGTAACCTTTGAGATTTCTTGTATTACTGTAAATGTATGCTTTGTTTTGATCTGATATGAAACCATTATTATGACATCTTTACCCTTATTGGGTTGGGGTGTTACAATTATGGTATCAGAGACAGGTTGCGATTCGCAATACATTTACCCCTGACCTGTGTAAGTTAGGACCTCTAAGTTTTCCCTGTAGGCACTCGTAAGACAACCTTGAAAATTTACTTTAGGATTTCCCTATAAGGACTTGAGTTTGACCGGTGAGGAATGGGTAGACTATAAGGCATCTGTTTAGTTATCATTGCTTCCGCATCACTCTGATTCGTGCCTTGTTTTTTGTTAGATCCTGTTGATACCACCTTTGGAAAGTGAAAACTTATACTTTGCACCACCTAAGATTTGAACCTGATTAAATCTTGAAGGCATTGAGAAGTTCATAATAATTGCCTGACACTATTTGATCCTTGTCTTCAGATTCCTTTTGTTAATCATTTTGATAAAGACCCGCGTTTCACTCTGATCCTTTTGTTAATCACTTTGATGCCTATTCGGGCATTCTGAGAATCTCCATGGCAATGACGTACTGGATATGTTTTGTTATTTGTCTTTTGCTTTTGATAAGTATCTATGAATCTTTCGACACTATTTGATTTCGCTTCACCCATCTCTGTCCCTCTGAGAAGTCATGTGGTGTTTAACCACGAGTATAAGAATATTTCCCTCTCACTTTTGAACGATAAGTTTTGCTATGCTGATCTGTCTTTCTTTGGATAGTTAACTTCGATTTTATTCTGACAAGGAAATTGTTGAGTGATCAGTCAAATATTGACAACTACCCTTCTATGTCTCACCTTTGGCGTTTGAAACAATTTTGAACTCCCTACTACAATTACCGATTGTTAAACCCTTTGCTATCACTATGACTCTGGAGACTCGTGTGTTACTTTCACGATTATGAACCCATTTCGTACACCAGTGAATGAATCTTATCTTAAGAGATTTTGGCACCCTGCGTTTTCTGAATATGGTTCCTGGTTGAACCACCCAATATTTCCATCGGAGCGTGAAGTAGGAATTGACATGATACCGAGAGATTGTCTAGTCTCTAAGCGAAGATGTCTTTCGGATCATACCAATTGATTTGAGCGCCCGGGAAGAGCAGCAACCGAAGACCAGGAAGTGAGTTTACTTAAGTGTATTTTCTGGGCGTGTTTTAGTTTCGTTCGCGATAAAGAAGGATGGTGACTGGAGATATGTATAGATTACAGGAAGCTGAACCGTATTACCGTTAGGAGCCATCAT
This sequence comes from Artemisia tridentata subsp. tridentata, assembly GCA_021014915.2. Lineage (NCBI taxonomy): Eukaryota > Viridiplantae > Streptophyta > Magnoliopsida > Asterales > Asteraceae > Artemisia > Artemisia tridentata. The sequence continues at coordinate 126,314,629 of CP139501.1, forward strand.
CCTCCCTGAAACGACTATGTGTTTGTTTAATTTCAGAGCGCGAAGTTTCCTTCTGATAAATTGATTCTATTCTTGGAATCGACCCCCATATTCGTAAACGACTGCTATGACGGTTAGTGACGCTAATAGTATTAGCTAAAGCTCTGACTGTTTTGTGAATTTGATAAATGATGTTTTCTCGTGAGTACTTTGGAAAATGGTCATTGTATGACTTAATAGTACGTTCGGAGACGAGGAAGAGCATGAAAATCATCTTTACACTTCGTTAGGAAATTCATCGATCATTTGTACATTCTGAGAGATTGATATTTTTTTGAGACAACGATGTTCTTAATTGAGGATACCTCTTTAAATCCCGCAAGTTTTGGAAACTATCACCAAGTGGTCAAGACCAATGACAGAATGGAGAACGGAAACCATTTGAACTTTGCAGAAGAATTCTGGAAGACGTTTGCAACTTATGATACCATTGAGAAATTTCGTTTGATTGAGAATGGAGTTTTGGAAAAGATTAAATAGAAATTAGCTTCCTTACCCTCGGGCAGAACAATTTTGGGATAATTCAGAAAGAGACTCAGTTATACTCCTTTGCTGCACAGAAGTTTTTCGTATGCATCAAGACAACTAGAAGCGCATCAAGACAACAACGGCGGCCACCCTGAAGAGTGAAGACTTTCCTTACAAGGTAGAAGGGTTGGCGATGCAGAATAAGAGATTCTAGTCAAGATGGCGAACCTGGAGCTGATGAAGACATGCAGTCTCATTTTCCTATTCACCTTGGTTGTACTAAGATGAATTGAGAGCGGAAGCAGACTGGATGATGAAGAGATTTAAAGAGCATGCAAGGAATTCACATTACTCCATCACATTCCAAGAAGAACTGCAGGAGGCTTGAAGAACCAGACACAAGTTTCCGATTTAGGTTTCACTTCCAGAATTATGGACAGGCGAAGACAGATTAACCGGACTCGAGGAGATTGGATGTGTTGAATGAACGGATTCTTGAAGCAGACCCTTTATGTTTGGAAGAATTGATTTTATGAAGGCCGGAGTTCTTGGTGACTAACTTTCATTTCCGTTGACCCTCTTAAGTTTCGTTATAAAGTAATAAGATCCTCTTATGATTTAAGTTCCCTAGAAGTATTTCAATTCGTGTTTATTTTCGTATGTTCGGTGATGGCTTTGTTTTGAGAGATTTTGGCGAATTGTGGAAGATATGATGCTTGTGACGGCGTACCTCACTTCTGTTAGGCAATCTGGAGCTTTGATACTCTTGCGAATAGTTTTGTTTTCCCTCTTGACTATGGCATTCGATTTTGGTTGACCTCTGAGACTGTAGAAGTACTAGGTGGATTAAGATAGGTAGTTTTGATTACGACTTTGAGATAAAGTATGACCATCATGAGGGCATATTTATATGATGCCAGTATTATGACGTCTGGCCAACGTGATAATACTTACATCATATAACGTGCACTTGTTGTGGGCATAGGATATCTTGGGGAGTACCTAAGAAGTTTAGAATTTGATCTCTGTTGGACTATCCGTGATTAGTGAGACGTTAGGTTCATTCTACCTATGCGTATACTCTACCTTCGTTCGTTAAATATCCGGATGAGTTTTGGACTCTCGTTTTGCATTTTGTTGACCTCAGTTATAAATCTTGAACTCCTTTTAGAACTCCCTACTGTTGATACAGGTAATTCGATTTGAAATCTTGTTCATATTCTCTATATGAGCCTTCTAAAGATTCGCCTATCGTCCATTTTGTGTTGCATGGACCTTTTGATCAAGATCAACTTATTTTGTCTCCTTCTGAGAAATTTGAACCCACCTCGTTTTGATTTGAGTCATGAGAAACTATTTTGGTATGAAGATCTTTTTGGAAGAACCTCCTCGGTCATGAGAATGTTTGTGAGGATCTTTTGCGATTTGCTACGACTTCGTTTAACTTTGCGACTTCAAATTTCGAGGACGAAAATTTTCTTTTAGAGGGGAAGAAGTTGTAATACCCAAAAATCTAAAACATGCAAAAAGACCAAATTGCCCTTATAATCTTAAAATTTGATTAATAAGTACATAAAGTATCGAATAAATCCCAAACCTTTGGAAATGAGCAAGATATGAAGTAAATTAATTTTTACTACTACATTTTAACATTTTGTAAAGTACAAAAATTTATGGTTCACACAAAAATATTATTATGGCCGAATTATATAATTATGCTTACTATTATTTTTATTAATTGAATATAAGTAAATAAAATGAGATAAACATTATGTAATTATAGAAATCTTTGCAAAATCAGAATTTATTCTCATCAAATCAATTATGGGCCGAATTCCATGCCAATCCTATTTTATATACACGGTTTTCTTCTTTTGTTTCCTTTTTATTTGCAAAACCCTAAACATCGACAAACAAAAATCCCTCTACTCTTGATCCGATTTTTCTGAGGCTGTGGAGTATTTTTCTGATGTTCATCTAAGTTCAAAGAAGCTAGGAAAATTTCCTAGAGGTCGTGGGTTAGCCTGAATCGAACGTGGGAAATTCTTGTTGTCGGCTTAATTCAAACGAGAGGTATATAATTATTGAGATCAATCTACATGTTCAAAAATCGAATTAATATTTTTCTCATGTTTATATTATCATATATGACTCATATAAATTGATAGAATCGAATCATGCAAGCTTGAATGATCATACGAACTTTAGAGAGCTAAAACACACTTAAATTCCAAATCTGATAATACGTTTTTTCTGGGTTATTTTCATAATTTTTATGAGTTCTATCATGATTATATAAGTCTGTAAAAATATCCCTTTGATTTGTGGAAGCTTAAATCATGTGTTCTTGAATTAATTGTATAAACGGGTTTATGGAAAAATCAAGAAAAATTACAAAACCCTAATGGAACGATTTGGGTTTAGGGTTTTCGGTGTTGGATCTAGTTATAATTGGTTTCTAATGATGTTGTAATGATTGGATAATGATTTGGTACAATTAGGGTTAGGTTTTGACAATTTAAAATGTAAACCGATTAGAAAATAAAAGGTTTAGGGTGTGTTTTGTAATTTCTAAAACTTGAGGGTTATTTTTAGAATATACTTTGGACCTGGTATTTGTCGAATAAAATATAATATGAGGGTGTTGTATGTAAATTTTGTAATTAAAAGGTTTAAATTGATTTATTTGTTAATTATATAAATCGAATTGTAATTTTATAAAATAGAGGGACTAGATTTGTAAATTCTGGAAATTTAGGGTTGTTTCGTATAAATTATCATGAAAAGGGTATAATGTGTAATTTTGGATATTTAAGGGCTTAATGTGTTAATATAATTATTATGAATCAAATTGTGATTTTAATAATTAAGGGGCTACTTTTGTAATTTGGGTAAAGATGAAGGTAATTTGTACCATATTTTAAAATAAGAGGTATATTCTGTAATTTTGTTAAATTGAAGGCTTGATGGGTAATTATGATTATTATAAGGGTTAAAATGTAATTTAATGAATTATAAGGTTTAAATTGTAATTTAATTAATTAAAGGGTATAAATCGTAAAATTGTTAAAATGGAAGTATTGGAATCGTATATTTTGGGAACTTATGGATTAAATTGGATAATTTGTAATATTTGCATTTTGGACCTTAACTTTGGACATATTTACATTTGAAACCCTAAAATATGGAAAGTTGTTATATTTAACCTTAAACTATCATAACTTGCTAAAATGTACCCTATTTCCATAATGATGCTTATTAAATGACTTAACCTAATTACTTTGTGGAATTTGTCAAATTATGGAAAATTGCTATTTTTGGAAACTTACTAAATAAGGAAACTTTCTAAAAGTGGAAACTTGCTAATTTTGGAAACCTGCTAATGGAAAGCCGACTAAAATGAGAAATCTGATTTGAAGAAGATATTAATAATAAGACGACCATGTATTCGTGTAGATTCGCTGAAGATGGAGTTGTTTCCGATCTTTGTATTCTAGATATATTTGCACGTGCGGTATAAGGTACAGATATTCTACCCTTTTTCAGTAAGGGTGTTTTCCCTCTCATGACTCATTGATCTTGTTTCGTTTTAAGATTCCCTAAGCCATTGCTATGTTTCCCCTACACTTTGGTTCGTTTGTTTGATTCATTTAGACTTTGATGTTCGATATGACCCTTTTGCTTTGAGCCTCTATAATGATCCATTTGATATTCGTTCGTTACCTTGTGATATTAGTATTCGACTCACTTGATACTTCAAGGATTCATTTGATTTTGGTAACTAGATGTGAAAACCTTTTCAGTTATATCATGGAAATGTTTTGAGGAAAAACTATTTTTAAAATGACGTTTATGAAATATGCGCTACCACTTTTAATTGGAATTTGGCTAAGCTTTTATGAAAACTACGTTTAAAGACTACTTTTGTGAAAACCGTTATTAAAGATTATTTTTATGAAAATCATTTGATAAAGATTACTTTAAATGAACCATTTGATTTTGAACCTCCGATGATGACTTAGACTATTTGAACCTTTGCTTTGATATTGGGACTTTGACCATGATTCGATGACTTAGACTATTTGAACATTTGCTAAGATTTGGACCTTTGACCTTTGACCCTTCAGTTTGATACCCGAGCCAAGTTCGTTTCCTAGCCATGAAGGTAACATGGCCGTGTCATTGATGCACCAATGGCATGACTCCAGTGTGTTCGAGTGATGTTACACACCGTCCCCATATTGTTCGTTGCATGCACATTATATTTATTATGGCCTATATTATTGTTCAGTGGGCGTATGGATGCATCCTAGGTTCGTGTTCGTATTAGTGGATTCGACATGATTTAATATTATATTATTGTTCGGTGACTGATGTATGGGTGCAATCCACGTCTTTCACAAGTTCGGGAGTTAGCTACTCCATTTGAAGAATGAGGAGACCCCTCATATTATTTGATTATCTGAGAGGTCTCCCCTCTATATGATTATGAAGACATGGTTACTATATTTGGTTCGTGTCCGGGCTCGTGGTGGATTACTGACTTTCCCTTTTCCCTTTATTACTTTGTACCTTTGTCTATACCTTATGTTATTCCATTGCACTATACCATATATGTTCGTTTTCTTTTGCTTTCGTTTCCGTTTATTATATATCTGTTCACTGGGCTTTTTAAGCTCAGCCGCATTTCTTTTCCTACGGCAGGTTTTAGTAGGAAGCTAGGAATGAGTGGAGAGTACCTCGGACTTAGAAGACTTGATAGTTACTCTGGATTAGAGTTGAATAGAAGTTATTATATTTTTGAATTAGTATTCACAATTGTAACCTTGTAATTTCAGCATTTCATTTGTAACCTTTGAGATTTCTTGTATTACTGTAAATGTATGCTTTGTTTTGATCTGATATGAAACCATTATTATGACATCTTGACCCTTATCGGGTTGGGGTGTTACACAATCCATACCTGCAATTGTTAGTCCAAAACCAAGAAAACAAAGTGCAAAGCACTTGCTTCATAATAGTATAAACATATGACTAACAGTCATAACAAAACAATCCAAATTTGTACTATCAGTACAAATTATACAAAACAGTACTAATTGACAAGTCTAGCAGTACAAATCCAATTTAATGTACAAAAACACACAGATTAAAAACTTTAAGGGTTAAGCATTCCAAACTTGGTACCAAGTATTGAAACCTCCTAACATCAAAAGCTTTAGTGAGAAGATCTGCAAAGTTTTGATCAGTAAGAATTTTGACAATTTGAATTAACTTTTTCTCATTGCAGTCTCTTATAAAGTGATGCCTAATTTCTATGTGTTTTGTTTTAGAATGTTGCACTGGATTTTTAATTATGCATATTGTACTGCTATTGTCAATATATATCATGGTATTCATAAAATTATACCCATAGTCAAGCAGCTGATTTTGAATCCAAAGCACTTGACCACAGCAACTTGCAGCAGCTACATACTCAGCTTCAGTTGTAGAAGTTGCCATAATTGTTTGCTTCTTGCATTGCCATGATATAAGTCTGCAACCAAGGAACTGACATCCACCAGTTGTTGATTTCCTGTCCAGACTTGCACCAGCATAATCACTATCTGAATATGCCACCAAGTCAAAAGGTGATTCCCTAGGATACCAAAGACCCAACCTAGGTTGACCCTTAAGATATCTAAAGATACTCTTGACAGCAGTTAAATGAGAAACCTTGGGAGTCACTTGAAACCTTGCACAGGCACATATAGCAAACATGATGTCTGGTCTTGATGAAGTTAGATACATCAAGGATCTTATCATAGATCTGTAAGTGTGTACATCAACATTTTCTCCATCAGCATCTTTAAGTAAAGGTTTCTCTGGATCAACTGGTGTGCTTGCTACTTTAGCATCAATAAACTGGAATTTCCTTAGCATCTCTGCCACATATTTATCTTGACTAATAAATATGCCTTCAGTTGATTGCTTCACTTGCAACTCCAAAAAGAAAGTAAGTTCCCCCATGGAATTCATTTGAAACTTATCATGCATAAGTTTCTCAAATTCTACACACATCTCCTTCCTTGTGGATCCAAATATGATATCATCCACATAAACCTGTACTAGCAATATATCCTTCTTGTTTTTCTTGATGAATAGAGTCTGATCTATCTTGCCCCTTTGAAATCCATTTTCTAACAAATAAGAAGCCAAAATCTCATACCATGCCCTTGGAGCCTGATGTAGTCCATAAAGAGCTTTCACAACCTTGTATACCTTGTCAGGATGTTCTGAATCAACAAAAGCTGGAGGTTGTAAGACATACACCTCCTCTTCAATAGTACCATACAGGAAGACACTTTGAACATCCATCTCGTAAACAGTGAATCCCATGAAAGAAGCATAGGCTAAGAATAGTCTAATTGCTTCAATCCTTGCTACGGGTGCAAAAACTTTGTCATAGTCTATTCCCTCTTCTTGTGTATACCCCTGGGCTACAAGTCTAGCCTTGTTTCTTATCACAATACCCCTTTCATCCCTCTTGTTTCTAAAAACCCATTTGGTGCCAATTACCCTCACACTCTTGGGTAAATCCACTAGTACCCAAACCTTCTGAATCTTGAATTGGAGAAGCTCCTCTTGCATTGCTTCTACCCGGCTTGAGTCTTCTAAGGCTTTGAGAACATTTTTGGGTTCAGATTGTGAGAGGAAACACACAAACAAACATGTGTTGGCATCTTCATGCTTCTTTTCATCACAAACAGCAGTAAGAAACCCTTGTTGGTCTGAAGTCATAGTTTGTCTTCTTGTTTTCACACCAGAATGTATGTCCCCAATCACATTGTCTAGGGAGTGATCTCTGTGTATCCTTGTGTGTGGTGTAATCAGAACTGCATAGGTAGGTGTTAGATTGTTGATATGCACCTCATCTTCTGAGAAATCAGCAGTATTAGTATCTGATGGGCCAGCAGTATGAACATTTTGCCCAGCAGTACCAACTTGGGGCTCAATAGTACAATCATCATTTGTACTGTTATATTGATTCTCTTGATCTTTAGTTCCATCTACATTGTTTTCATCTTCAATACCTTCCTTGGCTTCATCAGAAGAAGGTTCACCGTTCTTTGAAGATGAATCCACACTATTCCATATTGGCATCAGCAAGTGATCTTGATCATTCTCCTTTCCCAAGCCTGCTTCATTTGTTGCAACATCAGCTTCTGAACCTGCAAAATCATTAGAAAAGGTTCCTGCAACAACTGGCACATAATTCATTGATTGGGTTAGAGTATCAAGGTAAAATAGCCATTTTTGACCTTCACCTGCAACATTAGATTTATTTTCTAGAAACTGAACATGCAGGTTCTCCTCTACTTTCCTTGTTCTTGTGTTGTATACTCTAAAGGCTTTGCTATTAAGATAGTACCCAACCAAGAAACCTTCATCAGATTTGCCATCAAACTTGCCTAGATGGTCTAAGGTATTTAGAATAGTTACATGACACCCAAAAGGTCTTAGAAATCCTAATGCAAGAGTTCTACCCCTAAAAAGCTCATATAGTGTCTTGTTGTGAGGTTTAACTACCAAAACCCTGTTCTGCACATAACAAGCAGTATTAACTGCTTCAGCCCAAAAGGTAATGGGTAACTTAGAGTCAGCTAACATGGTTCTAGCAGCTTCTATTAGTGTTCTATTTCTCCTTTCAGCAACCCCATTCTGCTGAGGAGTTCTAGCAACACTAAACTCTCTTCTAATACCTTTTTCTTTACAAAACTCATCCATAACTCTATTTTTGAACTCAGTCCCATTGTCACACCTAACGACTTTTACTTTCTTATCCACTAAGTTTTCTATCTCAGTAATGAATGTTTTAAGAATGCTAGATTTCTCATCCTTAGAACCTAAAAAGAAAACCCATGTGAATCTACTATAGTCATCAGTGACTACAAGACAGTACCTTTAATGCATAATGCTACTCACAGAAGTAGGGCCAAATAAATCAATATGTAGCATAAACAAAGGTTGATTAATAGAGTTATAAGTCTTGGGCTTACAAGAAGCCTTGTGTTGTTTGCCTTTGAGACAGGCAACACAAGTCTGGTCATTTTCAAATCTTTTCTGAGGCAAGCCTCTTACCAAACCATCCTTAACAATTTTATTAATGGTTTTAAATTTTATATGACCAAGTCTTCTATGCCATAACATAGACTCATCCAATGTGGCCTTTGCAACAAGACAAGTAAGGGCCTCTTTAGGAACAATCTTCTTCATATCAACACTGTACATGTTGCCCTTTCTTGGAACTTTAAGTGGAACCTGACTTTCATCAGGCAGCTTAAAGTCTGGGGAAAGCACAAGACATTCAGTGTCAGTAAAAAGAACCTTGTTCTTTTTGTCACACATTTATGAGACACTAAACAGGTTATACTTAAGCTCTTGCACAAAATACACATCCTCAAAGTCTAATTTACCGGTTTTCAAGGTGCCTTTACCAGTAATTCCTCCCCCTATTCCTCCCCCAAAGGTAACATATCCTCTATCCATTGGTTAAAAGTCTGAAAGATAGGACATGTTGCCTGTCATGTGCCTGGAACATCCACTGTCTGCATAACCTTGATCTTCATCATCTTCCTGTGAATGTCCCTGCACATAAAATAAGGAAATTAGTTTCCTTGGGGTACCCAAGCCATCGCTGACTTGGGTTTGCCTCGTGCATCAATATAGTCAAATATTTTTAATACAATTGATGCACCATTGGGTTTGATTGGTCTCCATACCCAACATGCTGAGGCCTTAACAACATTAACCCTCTTATCCCTAGCAGTGTTTTTAGAGTTACCAGTACTAACTGCTTGACTAGCAGTATTAACTGCTGGCTTTGCAGTTTTAGCATATGGTTTCCAAAATTGTGTTTGAACCACTGCTTTCTTATGAAAAAGCCTTTTAACAGTTTGTTGTACATGTTTGAAAGTTGGTTTTGCACTTGAAACTGCTGGTCTAAGATAAACAGTTTTAAAAAGTCTGGCAGTACTAACTGCTGGTCGAGCAGTACTAATTGGTTTGAGGCCAGACTTTAATAAAAGTGCACTGGGTGTCATTCTGTTAGAACTAGGGTGAGTTTGAGACCTGTTTGAGTTCACCCTATGACTTGAGTTCCCAGTTATCCTATTTTTCCCAGTAACCATCTTTCTCCCATGGTGATTATGACAAAAGGCTTCTAGATGGTCAAAGCTACCACAAGTAAAACAAGCCTTCTTATACATGACAAAGTCACTTCCTAGTTGATGTGACTTGAGGTCATTCCAGTTCCTTTGGTTACCTCTTGGCTTGCCTGTGGACCTATACATCTCACAGTACCTAACTGTTTTCCTAACTGGTTTTACATTTGTTGTAGGCTTAACAGTTTCATTACTAACCACCTTAGGAACATCGGTTTCTACTACTTTAACCACATCAGGTTTAGCTACAACCTAATCTTCATCATCATCAGATGTCCAGTCCTCAATTGTTGGAGCATCTGAATTCCTATCAGTGGACACCTTATCCTCAGCAAGAGAGGTGTCATTTGCACTCTCAAAAGGCTCATTATTTTCTATAGGTTTATTAACAGTTGAAACTTCTTTGGGCTTACAACTATACTCTAACTTAGGTTGTTGAAACTCAGTCAAACCTGTATGCTCTAGGTCAATTCCTGGGGGTGCAGGCACTCCTCTGTGAGGAGGTGGACATGTTTTATACCCCAACCCAGACTTAGCCTTATTAACTATCTGACACTCTATAATTTTGTTTACTCCTTTTGATACATACTCCAAAGTGTCTATGGTTAATTGTATGTTATCTTTTGCCTTAGTGATTCTCTCTAATTCAGCTTTTAGCAAATTAATTTAAGCATTCTTAAATGAAAAATCTCTCTAAAGAACAGCTATATCCTCAGCAAAAGTAGACTCATTGTTTTTATAATGAACTATTTGTTCTTCTAGGACTGCTAAACCTCTTTTGTGATTAGACAAATTGTAATTAGTTTTGTTTAATTCAATCATCTGCTCATCATAGTGTTTCTTTAAGGTTTCATATTCTTTTAGAGCAGTGCATGTTTTAGAACAACTTTTAGCAATTTGTACCTCAGAGTAAGAGAAGGCCATAAGTGCCATCTCATTAGGTGCTTCCTCATCATCTGCCATGAAACTCCAGTCAAAGCCCAGTCCATCAATAGCCACCATAGCTTTTGAAGAAGTCTCGGGCTCTTCCACTGCTTTAGGCTTGCTTCCATAACCCTTGTTTCAGCTATCATGTTGCCTAGGTCTCCTGCATTCCCTTGAAATATGCCCCAACTTGTGACAGTTGAAGCATTCTACCTTGGACGTGTCAAAACCAGCAGTATCATTGCTGCTGATGTTGATCTTCTTTCCAGTTCTTTGATAAAATTTATTAGCCCTCATGCTAAGAAGTGAGATCTGCCAGTTGAGATCCATCTCCTCCAAGTCATCATCATTAATTTCCTGGAGATCTTCATGTGTCAGCATTGATCCATCATTCTGGCTTGTCAGGAAAGCACAATAGGTAGTATCATTCAGGATACCAGTAGTACTGCTTGATGAGGTAGCAGTATTAACACTAGGGTTAGCAGTACTAACTTCTACAGCAACCTTTACTTAATCTGGACTTGAATTACTGGGAGATGACACAAAGGCCATGTTCCCAGTGCTTGAACTAGTACCTCCAGCCTTCTTCACATCCTGCTCAATTGTAAAACCCCAAAATTACCACAATCTGAAATGACCAAAATACCCTCTAATTTTGGAATTTTAAGAACTTATAAAATACGCTATAAATTAAAACTTGAGTTATATATCATGTTATGACTCGAAACCATACGATATGAACATGTAACCTAAAGTAAAATACGAAATGTTACGAGAACTCTATAACATAAGTATGGCACATTTAAAAGTATAACATAGGCCGAATTTATTTAAAAACTTGTGCACAACATATTACAAGATAAGTATGAAATATTTGGCTAAATTTTGCTACGAATTAAAATCTCAAGTATGAAAATCTATAACTTAAGTACAAATAATTCGACACCTCCTTAACCTTTCTAAATATCACACGACATATTAAGTTGGATGGACCGAGTGACATTTTATTAATGGTACACACACGTTTTTGAAATATGGTAAGTCTACATTGATTCTCATTAAATCTCATATCCCTTAATGCTCGGTCAAGTAATCAAATTGGGCCCTAAATTTCTCCAATCACCGATGATATTCGGATAAATCAAAATCTACATTCAAAACACACGAATTTCCATGTGAACTCCACAAGTTACCTTTTATCTACACGTCTAATAGGACATGGTATTTTTTTTTCTTTTCTTTTTCTCTACACACTCACGAGTACAAGGCCATTTTACATTAAACCATATATTGCCTTCTCACATAACAACTCTGTAAGTGGTTCTCCTTTTTCTCCACTCACCATTTAAAAAGATTTTGATCTCCACAATTTCAGCCTAAAACCACGCCTTCCATATCAATCAAATTAATAGTTTCTAAAATATTCACACGCTACACCTCCTATCCATATAATATTGCCACCTCCCTCCCTCTTTTTCATACGCATGAAACAAAAATAAAATAAAAATAATAAATAAAACACAGTTACTGCTTTTCTTCTCAACGACAAAGAGGCTTGCTGCTGGAAATTTTATGAGTAGTCGATCATTGGAATCTAGAGTCCTTGTTCTTTTCTTTTGGCCTCGCTAAAACCCAAGGTAACGCCACATGCTTCTTTTGTTTTTCCTTCTTCCCAGTCGACACAAGCGCAGGTCTAAAAATCCGAGTTTTGCCAACATGTAAACCTATATCCGCTCATTAAAACCTGATTACATATAGAAACAGAATAAAGTGTATAACTTGTGTGTGTATGCTATGATTTCATGCGGGTGGGTTGTTGTGTTTTGGCTTGTAAATCTTAAGATGTTGCGGACTCTTTTGGTGTAATCGTTGTGTGAGTCCATAATATGTCGCTAGGTCGCGTATTAACGGTATTATGGTACCTTGGTTGCTGCTCGTTAAACCCCTCGCACACCCTATATTTTGACTCACAAATGGCCCCATGTACCCTAGTATTTGCCTCGCCAATGTTTTTTTTTTCCCTTAGATTTGTCTCGTAAAGAATGATGTTTGTTTTGTTCTTGTTTTTGCTCACTAAAATATAGATATCGAGAGTGTGTTTGGTTGTTTTGGTCTCGTGAAGGTTCGTGGATTAAATCTAGTCTCGCGATACTTTGTTTGTCTCGTTGGCTGTTTTGTCTCGAAGAGGGTTATGCCGAGAGGGGTTTGGGTCTATAAATTATGTGAACGTGCATGCCTTAGTACTTAATCGTGCCTCATAAAATCTGGTCATGTCGAAAATGGTGTGAGTTCATGTGTGGCTTCTTGTGAAATTTGAGATAAAGAGATTTGTGGTTATGGGCATGCAGCTGGGACATCTTACGTACTAAATCATGTTCAAAAAATAAAAAAAAAAATGCTTTTGATATCTGTGTTTGAAATCTCACTTGAATACTTGGTATCATAAACCTTAAATTTTGAATCTGGCAAATCAAACCCCAACTTTGGAAATTGTCAAGTTAAACCCTATACATTGCTTAATGGCATATACAACTCTAAACTATGGTTTCGGCCATAATAAGCCTTTAACTTAGCTTATAAGTGTTATTAATTATGAATTATAAATTAAAGATACGAAAGTTACTAAATATGGAAAGTTACTAAAAATGGAAAGCCGACTAAAATGAGTAATCTGATTTTAAATAAGATATTAATAATAAGACGATCATGTATTCGTGTAGATTCGCTGAAGAAGGAGTTTTGATTCCGATCTTTATGTTTCGGTTATGTTGCACTTGCGGTATAAGGTACAGATATTCTGCCCTTCTTTAGTAAGGTGCCTTCGCCTCATTTCTGATTTCTGATTCACTGCCATGGTCTTTGTTTCTGTGAACCTTTGACATTGACCTACTAATACTGAACCTTTCTTATATTGAACCTACTGATATTGACCCTTCTGTTACTGAACCATCTGATATGAACTTTCTGATATACTGAAATGGATATTGACCTATGAAACTAAACTGAATACTGAATACTGATACTTGACCACTGACCCACAGTTTGATACTACGAGCCATAACTAGTCATGAGGGTTTCATGACCATGTCATTGATGCACCGATGGCATGACTCTAGGGCAGGAGAGTGATGACCTGTTCCGTCCCTGACTGTATTTTATTTGGTGTGTTGGGAGGTTTATGGCCACCTGGGGCGTATGGATGCATCCTAGAACTGTTATTGTTACTGATTACTGATTACTGTATTACTGGTGACTGATGGTGTGTGCGATACACGTCTTTCACACTCTGGGAGCTAGCTACTCCACCCATTATTGAGGAATCCCCTCATATTTACTGATTACTGAGAGGTCTCCCCTCTAAATGATTATACTGATTACTGTTACTGATTACTGATACTGGGTTCGTAGAGGATTACTGTTTTCCTACACCTTTACTCTTTATCTTTCATTACTGCTACTACATACTGATGCTTAACTCTGATTTATTCATACTGTTATTATTATTCATTATTCTACTGCTTGTTATCGTTATATCTGTCCACTGAGCTCGTGTAGCTCAGCCGCGTTTCTTTTCCCGCGGCAGGTAATTAAGCTAGGAGCTGGGGTATGGCTTTTAGGAAGAGTGCACCTGAGTGAAGTTTTGTCTTAGTAGCTTATTTACCACATGGATTTCTTAGACATTTATCATGCCGTTGTTTGGGCTTTTGGACTTATGTACTTCATTTACTTTCTGTCTTACTTTTGGTATAAGTCATGTTGACTTACTCTGTTTGGTTATATTAAGACTTCCGCTGTTTTGATTTGTGGATGCTATGTTATTCTGATATGAAACCATATATTTGTGATATCTTTACCCTCGTCGGGTCGGGGTGTTACAATTTATGGTATCAGAGCGACAGGCTACGACTCGTAATATATTTACCCTTGACCTGTGAAGTTTGGACCATTAAGTTTCCACTGTAGGCGCTCATAAGACAACCTTTGAAAATTTGCTTTAGGATTTCCCCATAAGAACTTAAGTTATTACCGGTGAGGAATGGGTAGACTAGGACATCTATGTAAGTAGTATTACTTCTGCATCACTCTGATTCGTGCCTATGTCTTTAGATATGCCTTGTAAGAACATTTGATTTAGAAGCTAGAAAGTTTTGCAACCTAAGATTTGTAACCACCAGTTAAGTTTCACTTCTGATTTTGATCCCCATTTCCGATCTGTTTGATAAACAGTTAGATACCTTCCGACCATCCAGATGGTCATTCAACCATAATATGTTTGACACATTCTATGAATTCACTACTCATGTCAGATATGAAGTGTATCATCTGATACTACTCGGTTGTGCGTAATCCATTACAACTCCTATGAGAACCCTGGTAATTATTAACCACGGATATAGAAAGTTTTGTCCCCTTCCTTTGAATGATGAACCTTGTCTGCCAACCAGTTCCTTTGGAAGGATATGGTGTAAATACTACCTCAGTACGGATTTGTTAACTGAGCATGATGATGCTGATAACTAATATTCCGTACACCTCACTTTTGACAGTTATCCGATGTTCGTATTGCTGGTGATGCTCACCCGACCTGCCACTTATGCTAAGAAGCTAAACAAAATTCCAACACCTTGAACTGTTCGTTTATCTATCTCAACACTATGATGAACCATGTACTTGACTTTGATATATGAACTACCCATCTGGCTTGACGACCGTATTCGTTCTACGAATCCATTTACTTTTGATATATTCGATTTTGAGGTCTTTAGGTTATGGATTGGCAGGCTCTTCATAAAGCTGCCAGAGATTACCATATCTGATATGCGACCTTTAGAAATCTATTATCATCCTACTTTTGCTTTAATGACCCTCAACCGCTCAAATCTATTAAGATTAATGTTGCTATGGAAATACTTACTACATTCTCATTCGATTGTCAAATTTCTCCTGACACCTATTAGTATCCACCTTTAGAAAGCTCTGACATTGGAAGTATTCGTTGTACATAATTTTCTGGTGTTTTCTGATGAACCTCTTGGGATTCCCTCCTGTTTGGGAAGTAGAGTTAGCATTGAACTGATCTCGGTTGGCGAACCATGATGCCATAGAAGTTGAGAGATTGAAGGAGCTGATGGAATATGATTTTGTTCACCTCAGTGTTCTCTTTGAATGCTCCTATTGGTTTATGAAGAGGAAAGAGGGAAGTATGCCGCGACGTATCGACTATCATGAATTTAACCGTATCACTATCCAAACTCATTATCCATTTCCGCGTATCGATGATCGATTTGGTCTATCTTTGAAACTCCGTATCAGACGGCCTCATTTAAGTTTGAAGGACTGAAGAGGCAACCGCAAGAACTTCTAAGAAGGGAGATGACTAACTGAGAGTAACCTCCGTGAAGCATTTCAGTTTTATGCGTGAAGAGGAAGATAGGTGATGTGAAAGTAGATATGAAGTTTTCCCTAAGACGATTTCTGAAGCTGTTTTCGTACTCGTTATGATCATTATAAGTTTTAAATGATGCCAATTGTATTGGCTAAAAGAATCATGTTTTCGCGAGTATTTGGACAATTTTCATAGTTTGACAGGGTGTTTGTGCTCAGAGACGAAAGAGGAACATGTAGATCATTTTCGTGTTAACTAGTATGACCCGTTGTTATGGAAGAGTATATTTGATTGGCGTTCAGAGATTGTAGCAGGCATCCTATGATGACAAAGTTTTCCACAGAAAGGACTAAGATTTAAGACCGTTATCGGAGTTAGAAACCCTAGAGAAGAGTAGTAGAAGATGTTCGCGACAGGCGTTACTGTGGAAGGAACATATGAGAAGAAGAGAGAAACTGAGGAAGGTCTCGATTATATTACGTGCAGCACGTAGAGATTCTAGTTGGGCATCAAGACGACCAGACCATAGGAGACGATTCAAGCACCTAACCTGGAGTTGACAGCAGCTGAGTTCACCTTGAAGATTGGAAAACATTTCTTGCAAGACGAAGGTAGTGGCGGAACATGGAAGAAGAATGAAATTGTGTTGGCAAAATTAGAGTTGTGTTAGCAGACCTGTCTAAAACACGCAGTCTTGCTCCTCTATTCATTTTAGTTGTACAAAGATGAATTGATAGCAGGAGCAGACTTGCAGACGGAATTTGAGATCATGAATTTGAATGGATGAATTTTGAAGCAAACGTTTGTGTTTGGAAGAGTTGATTCTATTAAGGATGAAGCTATTGATGACGAAATTCACTTCCTCTTAACCTACTTGAGTTCCCGTTACCTGATAAGATACTTTGAATGATTTAGGTTCTCTATTAGTAATTCCGTTCTGTGTTCATTCTGCGTATGTTAGATGATGGCTTTGGCGAATTGCGGAAGACCTGACGTTATTAACGACGTACCTTATTTTCGATTGACATTCTAGGATTTCCGTTACCCTTTCGAGTAGTTTCGTTCTTCTCTTAGTTATGATGTTTGATTTTGATGACCTCTGAAACCGTAGAAGGACTAGGTGGATTAAGATAAGTTGTTTTGTTCACGACTTGAGATAAAGTATGACCATCATGAGGGCATATTTATATGATGCCAGTATTATGACGTCTGGCCAACGTGATAATACTTACATCATATAACGTGCACTTGTTGTGGGCATAGGATATTTCGAGAAGCGCCTTAGAAGCCTTAGAAATTTTGATAGTTGTTTGAGGTTATCTGAGTTAGTGAGACTTTAGGTTCATTCTACCTAAACGTCTGATCTGCCCTATCACCGTACAATTCGATACGTTTGGAATATCGACACGCGTTTTGCTGACCTCTGCACTTCCAATAAGAATCTTAAGTACTGTTGTAGAGCTTTCTGCCGGTTGATGTTATCGACAATCTGTTTTCTGTACGTTCTCATCTGATTTGTATAATCAAATTCTATGGACGGCATATTCGTCAAATCCTACGTATTTCCTGTATCTCTCCCGAGAGAATACGATCATCATCTATTACGTTGGGTATATTACTCTATTGATCTAGGTTCAGTATGGTATGTCCTTTCTGAAGAAACCAAAGCTATTTTGATTAACAAGATAGAGTCATGAGAAACAAGTCTTTCACATTTCTGTTCGCTGTTCTTTGTGGTTCCGTTTCGTTTCACTTCAATTTTCGAGGACGAAAATTTTCTTTTAGAGGGGAAGAATTGTAAAACCCCAAAATTACCACAATCTGAAATGACCAAAATACCCTCTAATTTTGAAATTTTAAGAACTTATAAAATACGCTATAAATTAAAACTTGAGTTATATATCATGTTATGACTCGAAACCATACGATATGAACGTGTAACCTAAAGTAAAATACGAAATGTTACGAGAACTCTATAACATAAGTATGGCACGTTTAAAAGTATAACATAGGCCGAATTTATTTAAAAACTTGTGCACAACATATTACGAGATAAGTATGAAATATTTGGCTAAATTTTGCTACGAATTAAAATCTCAAGTATGAAAATCTATAACTTAAGTACAAATAATTCGACACCTCCTTAACCTTTCTAAATATCACACAACATATTAAGTTGGATGGACCGAGTGACATTTTATTAATGGTACACACACGTTTTTGAAATATGGTAAGTCTACATTGATTCTCATTAAATCTCATATCCCTTAATGCTCGGTCAAGTAATCAAATTGGGCCCTAAATTTCTCCAATCACCGATGATATTCAGATAAATCAAAATCTACATTCAAAACACACGACTTTCCATGTGAACTCCACAAGTTGCCTTTTATCTACACGTCTAATAGGACATGGTATTTTTTTTTTCTTTTCTTTTTCTCTACACAGTCACGAGTACAAGGCCATTTTACATTAAATCATATATTGCCTTCTCACATAACAACTCTGTAAGTGGTTCTCCTTTTTCTCCACTCACCATTTAAAAAGATTTTGATCTCCACAATTTCAGCCTAAAACCACGCCTTCCATATCAATCAAATTAATAGTTTCTAAAATATTCACACGCTACACCTCCTATCCATATAATACTGCCACCTCCCTCCCTCTTTTTCATACGCATGAAACAAAAATAAAATAAAAATAATAAATAAAACACAGTTACTGCTTTTCTTCTCAACGACAAAGAGGCTCGCTGCTAGAAATTTTATGAGTAGTCGATCATTGGAATCTAGAGTCCTTGTTCTTTTCTTTTGGCCTCGCTAAAACCCAAGGTAATGCCACATGCTTCTTTTGTTTTTCCTTCTTCCCAGTCGACACAAGCGCAGGTCTAAAAATCCGAGTTTTGCCAACATGTAAACGTAATTATAACATGTAAACCTATATCCGCTCATTAAAACCTGATTACATATAGAAACAGAATAAAGTGTATAACTTGTGTGTGTATGCTATGATTTCATGCGGGTGGGTTGTTGTGTTTTGGCTTGTAAATCTTAAGATGTTGCGGACTCTTTTGGTGTAATCGTTTTGTGAGTCCATAATATGTCGCTAGGTCGCGTATTAACGGTATTATGGTACCTTGGTTGCTGCTCGTTAAACCCCTCGCACACCCTATATTTTGACTCACAAATGGCCCCATGTACCCTAGTATTTGCCTCGCCAATGTTTTTTTTTTCCCTTAGATTTGTCTCGTAAAGAATGATGTTTGTTTTGTTCTTGTTTTTGCTCACTAAAATATAGATATCGAGAGTGTGTTTGGTTGTTTTGGTCTCGTGAAGGTTCGTGGATTAAATCTAGTCTCGCGATACTTTGTTTGTCTCGTTGGCTGTTTTGTCTCGAAGAGGGTTATGCCGAGAGGGGTTTGGGTCTATAAATTATGTAAACGTGCATGCCTTAGTACTTAATCGTTCCTCATAAAATCTGGTCATGTCGAAAATGGTGTGAGTTCATGTGTGGCTTCTTGTGAAATTTGAGATAAAGAGATTTGTGGTTATGGGCATGCAGCTGGGACATCTTACGTACTAAATCATGTTCAAAAAATAAAAAAAAAAATGCTTTTGATATCTGTGTTTGAAATCTCACTTGAATACTTGGTATCATAAACCTTAAATTTTGAATCTGGCAAATCAAACCCCAACTTTGGAAATTGTCAAGTTAAACCCTATACATTGCTTAATGGCATATACAACTCTAAACTATGGTTTCGGCCATAATAAGCCTTTAACTTAGCTTATAAGTGTTATTAATTATGAATTATAAATTAAAGATACGAAAGTTACTAAATATGGAAAGTTACTAAAAATGGAAAGCCGACTAAAATGAGTAATCTGATTTTAAATAAGATATTAATAATAAGACGATCATGTATTCGTGTAGATTCGCTGAAGAAGGAGTTTTGATTCCGATCTTTATGTTTCGGTTATGTTGCACTTGCGGTATAAGGTACAGATATTCTGCCCTTCTTTAGTAAGGTGCCTTCGCCTCATTTCTGATTTCTGATTCACTGCCATGGTCTTTGTTTCTGTGAACCTTTGACATTGACCTATTGATACTGAACCTTTCTTATATTGAACCTACTGATATTGACCCTTCTGTTACTGAACCATCTGATATGAACTTTCTGATATACTGAAATGGATATTGACCTATGAAACTAAACTGAATACTGAATACTGATACTTGACCACTGACCCACAGTTTGATACTACGAGCCATAACTAGTCATGAGGGTTTCATGACCATGTCATTGATGCACCGATGGCATGACTCTAGGGCAGGAGAGTGATGACCTGTTCCGTCCCTGACTGTATTTTATTTGGTATGTTGGGAGGTTTATGGCCACCTGGGGCGTATGGATGCATCCTAGAACTGTTACTGTTACTGATTACTGATTATTGTATTACTGGTGACTGATGGTGTGTGCGATACACGTCTTTCACACTCTGGGAGCTAGCTACTCCACCCATTATTGAGGAATCCCCTCATATTTACTGATTACTGAGAGGTCTCCCCTCTACATGATTATACTGATTACTGTTACTGATTACTGATACTGGGCTCGTAGAGGATTATTGTTTTCCTACACCTTTACTCTTTATCTTTCATTACTGCTACTACATACTGATGCTTAACTCTGATTTATTCATACTGTTATTATTATTCATTATTCTACTGCTTGTTATCGTTATATCTGTCCACTGAGCTCGTGTAGCTCAGCCGCGTTTCTTTTCCCGCGGCAGGTAATTAAGCTAGGAGCTGGGGTATGGCTTTTGGGAAGAGTGCACCTGAGTGAAGTTTTGTCTTAGTAGCTTATTTACCACATGGATTTCTTAGACATTTATCATGCCATTGTTTGGGCTTTTGGACTTATGTACTTCATTTACTTTCTGTCTTACTTTTGGTATAAGTCATGTTGACTTACTCTGTTTGGTTATATTAAGACTTCCGTTGTTTTGATTTATGGATGCTATGTTATTCTGATATGAAACCATATATTTGTGATATCTTTACCCTCGTCGGGTCGGGGTGTTACATCAATAATCTTGAAGTTGCTATATAAATCATTGAGGCTCATAGTATCAATGTCTGACTTGTTCTTCTAGACCACCACATGCATAGCCCATTCAACAGGTAAGCTCCTCAAGAACTTGGAATTTAAGTCTTCATGAGGGATTTCCACTCCAAGCACAGCCAGTTGGTTAACAGTCTTCTGCAATCAATTGAACATATGATCCAAAGACTCATTACTTGTTGCAGTAAAGTTTTCAAAGTTCTGTTTCAACACGCTTTTCCCTATTATAAAAAGTCACCAATTGTATTTTCTTTCTTTTTAATTAATTTAATTCAGTTATAATTAATTTTTTGGTTAGTTGATTAGCAACTAATTCCGCCCACTCTTCTAAAACCCGAGATTTTTACTGCTTTTATAAAATATAAAAATACAAAATGAATCATCCATCACCTCTAGACCTATCTTGTCATACATCTTGACCTAACGACACTATTCCCCTAGAGAATGATCAATCCCCCCGGATTTATCTATACTACACTACAGCGATCAGGTACACTGCCTGGAGGATTGTAAAACTTTGTTTCGAGGTCTTGCAAATTTGGCATCAAAATGATACCCTATAACAATAAAGTATAATAAAATTAGAACAATTAAAAGACTGATAGAATACTGAAAACCAACCAAAAAAAACTATATTGTACCTTTTGACTATCTTATATGAAATTAGAATTGGAGTTTATGTATAGATCTAGGTCATCCCCCAACATGTTCAAAAACCACACCCAAGAATCTTTGCATTCATCTTCAGCAAGGGCATAGGCAACAGGAAAGATTCCATTGTTAGCATCAAGTCCCACAGCTGTTAACAATTGCCCAGGGAATGGCCCACTTATAAAAGCCCCATCCAACCCCAATAGTTCCCTTCTATTAGCTTTGAATCCTTGCTTTAATGCAC
Source organism: Artemisia tridentata subsp. tridentata (assembly GCA_021014915.2). NCBI lineage: Eukaryota > Viridiplantae > Streptophyta > Magnoliopsida > Asterales > Asteraceae > Artemisia > Artemisia tridentata. Next base: position 126,336,672 of record CP139501.1, read on the forward strand.
CAAGACAGATATATATTCTCCTAAATACTCTAGTAGGACTATTATGATCTTTAGGCATTTCTACTTGAAATTTGACTGTGGTTCAAGGATTTTGGGTTATCAACTCTTGAACATAATCTCTTATAATAGAATATTGACCCTTGTGATCACCCATTATCAGTTTGTCAACTGCTACCTTGGCTCTGAATGCCTTCATGCGAGAAACATTTAATTCCCATTTCTTCTAAAGTGCATCTTGAACTGCTTTTGTAAGAATTTTTGGATCCACTGCTACTTCATCCATGATTTGAAGTGATAGAAACTTGTATTTGCAAGCTTTAATGTCCCTTATCTGTAGACATACATGCTCACTTCTACGAGCCTTACATAACCAAGTTTCCTTACCTAACTCTTTAGTGCAATAAAGTTCCCATGGACAGCACTGATTTCTAGCATCTTCAATTATTCCCTTTCCTTTGTCTTTGTCTGCAGAACCAACTTTTGACTTAGACCTAGTTCTTGGACCACTGGACTGACTTGCACATTTGTTGGAAGGCCCATCCACAAAAGGCCCATCAGTAAAAGGCCGATCATCATTAAGGTCAAAAACAGGGATGCTACCAAAATGTTTGGCCCTAACTCTAACTTTGTCATTCCTTATTAATTTGATTTTCCTTCTAGTTTCTATGGAATCCATGTAATCTCTATCTTTTATCTCCTTACTTGTACCAAATCTCTGTCCTGCAAAAAAACCAAACTTCTTAACTACAAATTCGTCTTTCTCTTTCTCCTTTTTTAACTGCCTAAGTTTCTGTTGTAAAACACTATCTACGCCTTCCTCTTTTTCACTATCAAATTCTTCGTTATCAACAACATCTAACACAGTATCATCAAACATAGAATCTGGAATTTGTTTATTTAAACTTCCCAAAAGATCAGATGATTGATTATGAAGTGAATTCACACCAAAACAAAAACGTAAATCAACATGAGGTTCATGTATAACGTTATTCTCATTATAAAACACCTCATTATCGTCTACATTTTCACTATCATCCTCCTCACTATCTCCATCATAAACATAACTCTCATCATCATTTTCAAAGGGACCATGTGGTGAAAACACGTCATCATAACTGTCCTGTAAACCAGCAGAATGACCACCTACATTATCATTCGTATGATCGTTGGTTCCATCTAAACCTGCAGAATCAACACCTATATTATCATTCATTTTTTCACTATTTCTATCTAAACCCGCAGAATCAACACCTACATTAGCATTCATGTGATCACTAGTTCTATCTAAACCCGCAGAATCAACACCTACATTATTAGCATTCACTTGAGCATTAGTTTCCTCTAAACTAGCATGATCATCAACTACCATATGATCCACATTATCAACGTTTTGTTCATTTTCATGGACCCTTACGTTATCATCAACAACCATATCATTCAGCTCATAATCCTCTACCCTCAAAGAATCTTCAACTTCATGTTCCTGACTAACATTATCTCCAAACTGACTTAAGTTAATACTACCAAATACCCCATCGAGTTCATCTAGTTCTGCATCTAAAGCTGGAAAATAAGACTCTTTAACAAGTAACTAAGTAAACCTACACTTTTGGGTAGGTATTTCATTTACCCTTGCCTCTTGAGTAGGTAACTCAATAAACCTAGACTCTTGAGTAGGTATTTCATTTACCCTTGCCTCTTCAGTAGGTAACTCAGTAAACCTACTAATTTCATCACTTACTTCTGGCTCCTCTGGTATAACGTATTCCAATAGTAGCCTCTTAGAACGATTTCTTCTAGAAGTACTACTACCAATACGACTAGGGTTACTATGACCAACATTATTGTCCTCATCCATTTCATTAATAACAACACCCAATGCCGGCTTTGGCTTGATGTAAGTTCCTACTTTGGACACAACATGTTCTATGTACACTTCAATGACCTTATGCTCACCTATAAACTGACTTAAAAGCGTATATCGTCATCACTACTTAAAGAATGCAAGCCAACATCAAGATACTTACCAAGTTCAAGAAAGTTATAAGACATTATCTTTCTATCTGTCCAACCCAGGTCCTGAACCATATCATCTAACTCGTGAATCGAGAAAGTTTCAATATCGACCATATCAACAATACTTTTCCAACCCCCACGGTATACCCTTCCAGGAAAAAAGTGAAACTGACCACCATGGTGTATCCTCATTTTAAAGACAGTAGGATGAATTTCTGCAAAAAATAAAACCACAATTAGAACCTAATCTTTAAAATATCAACCAAATTACAGCAAATGCAACAAAATTAAAACCAACAAAACCAACAGACAACACTTACTATAATCCTCCTTTGCAAACGAATACAGATCTTCATCATTGATTAGAAAGTCCGTACCCTGTATCTTCCATTTGAGAGTACCCATTTTGGGAACAAGCATAACAAAATTATGAACCAACAATTGGGTTAAAAGATTAGGGTTGATCTATGTGCTATTGAAAGAAGTTGTAAGATGATTTTTGTGAAAGAAATTATGTGAAAATGTGTTGAAAAGGGGAGATATAATGGGCGGGAACATTGATTTGACAAGTAGTTAGAAGGTAGCTGGGAAAGTACCAAAAAGTGATCGGACAAAATTGCCCTCGTTTGACCTGCACGTGTGGACCGAGATAACGAGCGTTAGAAATTTGGACCAGTGGCGTAATATTTTTGAGATCGTGGACTAAAAAAACAACAATTCCCGTTTTTGTATGTTGCATGAAATCTGGAATAAGTTTAAGGACCAATGGTGAAATTTACTCTAAAAAGAATAATTAAATGGGTGTGATAATATTTAAGGGTACGTTTGGTTTGTAAACATGAATTACAATCGGTATCGGTTTAGTAATAAAATGGAATGGAAATGAGTATCATTAACTAAAGAAGATGTTTGAATTGTATATTAAAGTCTATGAATCTTGAATGCAAAAAGATAAAATGGACTCACGTATATACGTAATATTAAGAAGTGAATAATGAGTTGTGGAAATAAAGGATTATGTGGGGCCCACATGAATGGCTTGTAAAAAGTCACCACATTTGAATGGAATTGTTCTATGACTATTGAATGATAGATTAACTATCATGTTCTTAACCAAACAATGAGAATCACTATCATGGTCATTAATTCATTCCCATATACCTAAACCAAATGCACCCTAACTTCTTATGAATAATTCAATGGGTATGGCTTGAAAACTGCTTGGCTATACACTAAGGAGCAAGAATACTTCAACCTTAATAGCATACACATCAGAAGATGCAAATGAATAAATAACAAAACTCTACATTCTACTGTATCTGCATGCAAATAAGCAGTTTTAATAAGCGATCCCAAACACCTCTAACTCTTATGGCCTGCTTCAAACTTTGTATAACATGTCTATTGGTCTTATGCTTAGCAATTTAAGTGCGAGTTGAAGGTTTTATGAACTTCTTGTTGCACTCAATATGTTAGTTAAAGGTTAAATGATTATTGCTTTTATAAACGAAGCAACTGGGCTTTTATGCCATCACAGCTGTGTTAACAGTAAATTTCAGATCTTTCTTCTTTTAAACATAATCTCCAATTGTAAAACATTTCCTTTTAACATATTGTCTTTTTGACGTTAAACTGTTATTTATATATATGCGTGGTCGACTAGGTCGGTATAATGATCATGTGTTATCTTCAAGAAAACAATAAGCCTAGATGTTACCGGCAACGAGATAGTGATACTGACCACTCTTCGGCAGCAAGAGTCAAGTATGGTTTGTAGTAGTTGATAGTTTAGATGATGTCTATGAGTCTATGACCATGAGTTGTTGTATCTCTTAGTTGCTTCTTCATGTGTACATAACAATAATGTATAGATATAATCAATTTAGATGTTCAGTTTTGTCTTACCTGAGTGTAAACATGCTGATAAATTTAAATGCTGTATAGAAATCATACTAAATTTAACTTATATATAAATTTGACTTGCTTAATTCTTTGTTCATTGAGCTGTTCATCTTAGATGTGCTATTCAATATGATGATGTCATGGGCTTATACAATGGGCTCCATAAGAATCTATACACATGGGCTAAATACATGGACTTATATAAACTACTATAAAAAATGTTAGGAAAAAAGTGTTAGTGTTAAAACAAACTCTTTAATAAAAAAGATAGTGAAGCCTTGAAAATACATTTTCGACACACGAAAAATACAGAAACAATATCAAAATTAGGTCCGCCGCAATGCGCGGAAACCTATCTACTCGTTATATGTCAAATGATTTTCATTGAATTCCATCCTTACCCTTCCAAGTTTATATTTGACTGGTTACTTAGTTTTTTCGTCGAATATCACTTGTCGTTTCGTAATAGGTGTAATTTGAATTGACCAACAAGTGTTTGATAGAACGCCTTGTAACGGTATGACTTTTTCATTTTAAGATATATGACACTAAAATCATCATTTTCGAAAATCGCCCTTTTTCACAAATCCACTAAATATGAGCAGATGGTCTCTTTTGGTTGGTTTTTCCACTAATAGATTCGCGTATACTCCCTCCGTTCCAAATTAATAGTCTCTCTTTTCATTTTGGATTGTCCTAAAATTATTGTCCACTTCCAAATATAGTTGTGAATAATATAGCTAGTTTACCATATTGCATCTAACGTTACTAAAAATTACAAACATCATTCAAAGATTTAATTAATTTCATAAGGGTAAAAGTGACATTTTGCAAAAAAGTAAGAGGGAGAATGCAGTAATGATTATATTTTCTTAAACTGTGTGTTTTTTGTTTGGGGACAATAATTTTAGGACGGAGGGAGTATTATTTTTTGTGTCTTGATTTTTGTAGCCTTAAAAGCTATGCTTAAAAGTTAAAAACATGCAATAATATTGGTACATTTAATTGGTTAGAAGTAGTTAAATTCAAAAGGTGAGTGATTATTTTAACAATAGGAGTAGTACTAGTGCTACTATAATCGTCAAAAGCAATATTACTATCGGGTTCACATGTAGGATCAATCACACGTTCCAAAACAGAATCTTGCTCCTTAAGCATATCAAAACTATTTTTCAAATAAAAAAGGTTAATATCATTCATTCTGTTATTGTTCTTACCTTGGAAATCATGTAAAGGAGATGTACTACAAGTAGGATCTTTATCACGCGATTCCAAATTAGTTTTTTGGGCTAATGGGCTCTAAATGTATCATAGTCGTCATCATTTTCTTCTATATGTATCGAACAATTATTTTTGTTATTATGTGTACTAAACTTGATTTTTTTGGCATTTTTTTGTACTTTATGACTATTTTGCCCCTCCCATGTGAATAAAATGAGGGGCAAAATGGTAATGAAGTACACAAAACGCCAAAAAAATAAGATTTAGTACACAGAATAGTAAAAAAAAATTGTTCGATACATATAAAAGAAATAAGTGACAACTATAATATATTTTGGTGTCATTAGCCCTAGTTTTTTTGGGTGGGTGGTGGAATGGTTGTAATAGTGGTGGGTGGTGGTGGATTGTTGTAATTATTGGTAGTGGTGAGTGGAGATGGAGAAGGAGGATGATAGAAGACAAGACCTGAAATAACCATCTTGCCCTCATGTGCAAGGCACATGGGCAAGTTAATCGACGAATTGCAATCAAAGAAGCTTGGCTGATGCAAAGTGAACAGTAGGGACCTTGGGTGTATTTAATTTTTCTGAAAGACTCTGCTTGTATTTGGGTACAAGCTAGTTCAGGGACGAACGATGTATATTACTCTAAAATAAAAGAACTAAAAGTGAATTACACTAAAACAAATTAACAAAATGAGAAATTTGAAAAGGAATCATTGCTAAAAATATATCGTATAAATCTCTTTAGGCAAACTAGCAGGGTACCCGCGCGATGCGGCGGCGGGTACCCTGAAATTAAAATTTTGGCGAGCAACATTTTCTAGCTATATGCGTTTTGTGATAATAACTTTACAAATAGCGAGATTTTAAGTAAAAAAAAACTATTTCATACAAAAATTGTAGGGTGCACATGCGATACTTTTTAAAATATAAAAATGATACACGGTAATATTGTGAAGATAGTTAGATAAGCCCAACCTCACAATTAATTCAACAAAATTTTCAGATTTAGCCCATATTAACGAAAAATTCGCAACCCAACTTTAAAAAATCCAGCAAGCCCATAATTATTATCTAATGTCCAACCCAAATCCACAACAAACCCTACACCCTTTAGAATATAAGTTCTTCATTATGGAAACCTAAACACACATCGCACATTCAAGGTCCCCATCCAACCTTCTCTCCATCCAAAAAAAAACATGCAGTCACCAAATATCTCCTTCTCCAAAATAATACGCATATTCAATCTTTCCAACCTTATAACTCCTTAACAAACGAACACAACACGTCAAATAAATCCACCCTTATATCTCCATGGCAGTCACACACCTAAATAGCTCATCTTCATACATATCAAAAAAGCAGCATCATAATAACATTTCTTCCATCTCCTTATCACAAACGCAGCATAAACATTCTTTATTTCAACCGTAACCGAAGCACACTATGTTCGTCAAGATCTCATTAAAGAGGTCTTAGGTAGGTTGTTTGTTTGTTTTCCTCTTATTACTTTCAAGATCTATGATGGTTTACTCTTATACTCTTGTTTTAACAAACAAATTTATGAGTATTAAAGAGAAGACTGAGATTGTTATTTCTTTGTAATTTCCAAGTCTCTTTCACTTTTTTTTCCTTCATTTTGACTACTGGATTTTAGATTTATGTTTTGGAAGGTTAATATTTTGGAAGCTTAGTTTGATTGTACATCGCGGTAAAATGGTTGTGTATTTTAGTGAGAGGGTAAATTAAATAGTGTATTAATTATATGTGTTGGATAGTACTTTTTTAGTTATCTTTGTGCTCTAAATAGTTGTAAACAATGCTTTATAATTTGTATTTTTTTATATAGGGGGTGTTTTAATGACTACCATTTAATAGCATTAATGTTGTTTGATAGAATTTTGGTCTGAAAATGACAGCATGCTTATTTTGGTTGTACACTATGCTTTATTTCTTGTAAGTCTGAAAATTGGGTGCATTAAAGTGTTGTAAATCATGCTTTATTTCTTGTAAGTCTTAATTTTAAGACTAAGAGGAGAGAGATTCATCCTTACATTATATGTAGTATAGATATTATAAAACATTAAGGCCTACTAATAATGGAAACTCTTAAAGTTAAGTAATTCAAGTTATAAAGCTAAAAGTACAAGTAATTAAAACATATTTTCTAACATTTACAAGTTCTTAAGCTCAAAGTACAACTAATTAAAATAGAAATACTAACATTAAATACAATAAATAAATCATTATGTACATTAAATACAATTAATTAACTGGTCAATAAATTCAATTAATACAATTACTAAAATACCCCTTACATAAAAAATACAAATTATCAAGCATATTGTACAACCAACATAAACACAATTCCTGCATTAAATGTCACTAATACAAATAATAAAGCACATTATACAAATATTCAAGTCCGAACGGGCAACAGGACAAATGGGCTCGAGCCCGAACGGGCACGAGCAAAACGAAATTCTTAATATCCGTAAATTTTATTTCAGGGTACCCGCCGCTGCAACGCGCGGGTATCCTGCTAGTTTTAGTAAATGGGCCTACATGGGCTTCATGCCTCGTACACAAATTTTTTAACCAAACAAAATTACAAAACAAAAACCCTACATGTATACAAACAAACAGTTGGTAGCTAAACCAGATCGAAAAACTAGCAATGGCGATTATCATACCACATGATATATTATTCCACTGCATTCTACCAAGGCTTCCAACCAAATCTGCATCACGTTTGAAGTGTGTTTCCAAGGAATTCAACTCGTTCCTGTCGTAGAATGTATTCAAAAAGATGCACATCCGCCATATAGATTACCCTCAAAACCACGACAAATTTATCGTGTTATTCCATGATCGTAGAGAACCACGCAGGTTAGGCACCATCGATTGTGAAGCACCTGCGGAAAAGGTTTTAACACCTACTTCCTTTAAACTACCTGCCATGGTGTCTTCTAAAGGAACAATCAAGTTTCTAACATCTTTTCATGGACTGGTATGTTTATGCAATACCATAATGAAAAATTATGTAGTAATATGCTATGATCTAATTTTATGGAATCCTGTGACGAGTGAGTGTAAGAGATTGTCTAAACCCAACTCTCGTGAGGAACACAACAACATATGTGCTGGATCAACGTTAGGATTGTTCTATAGCTCTTGCGAAGACGACTACAAGCTTGCAATTTTAAGCCAGAACTATAATATTGTTTACATCTACTCGTTGAAAGCAAACTCATGGAGAAGGGTCGCCGTTCAAGGAGCTGACGGCTTGAAAGTATATCAAGCGTTGCAAAATACTTATTTGAATGAAAATCTCTATTTTTTAAATAGTGATAATAAGAGATATTCCGTTATTAAGTTTGATACAAAGACTGAAAGGTTCACAGAGATGAAAACTACTTCAGGTTTTAATGATGTTCGAAACGAATTTTGTGCGACTCTCATGGTTAAAAAAAGGTTGCATTCATGTTTGTATTGTGCATTCATGGTTCAAGACTCGTTTTGAAGCCGAATTATGAAGAAGATGGAAAGTTATAGTGTAGATCCGGGTAATATGTTAACTATGAAGCCATTGCATATGAGGAATGGAAATTTGTTGATGCTCGGCTACAAATATAATGGAGGTACTTATGACGGCGAAGGTTTTCTTTATAATGTTGATTTGAAAAAGAAGCATAGCGAAGGTAAAGGAAAAGGCAATGAGACGCTGTGTCGCGACATTGGCATGGAAATATTTCAGGTAGTGAGATACACTGAGACGTTCGTGTCTCCGAATCAATATATCCAGTAGCCTGATTATCGACTGGTTCTACTTTTCTTCAATTCAGGGGTAATTAATGATGCTATCATTGTGCAATCTTCTTTAGACTACATAAACAATCAACATTAAGATTCAGGTTGATTATTTTTATTTTACTAGGCGAGTACCCGTGCATAGCAACGGAAATTCCTAGCGGCAAATAATTGATGATTTGCGATATTGTGATAAGTGTTTTGTTTAGCGTTCAAAATAGAACGTGAAACGATCAAAATGTAACTGCAAACGGTTGTAATATGCAATAAATAGACTCTAGAAAAAATTCTTAACTTGTATCAACATTTAATGGAACTGAAAGTAAAACAGTACATCAATTATGAGATAAAAACTAACAACACACATTAGTAGTCCGTAAAACTTCTTGATACACGATATTCTCGTGGATTAGTCGGCCAAAAAAAAATCAGAAATCATGGTTATCGAGAAAAAAAACTCGGTCTATTTTCGTGGTATAAAAGCATATTGCTAAAAATAACAAAATGAGAAATTTGAAAAGGAATCATTGCTAAAAATATATCGTATAAATCTCTTTAGGCAAATAGAGACCTGAAAACAAAACAAAGAATAAAAGAAGGAAAAAAAAGACCAAAATAGAAAATGAGTCTAGGGGGATATGGCTTTGTAAAGACACGAATTGGGTTATGCACTTCAAATCATACATGTCTTACCAAGTGATCTACTACTCATTATTGCTTAAGGGTTTTTTTTTTTTTTTTTTTTTTTTTTTTTTTTTTTTTTTTTATTATTATTATTATTATTATTATTATTATTATTATTATTATTATTATTTTGATATATAACAATATTAATCTAAACCTTATGAATAATAAAATTGTGCTATAATTGTATATATGCGATCATGGTAATTTATCATACATAATTTACTTACAAGTATCTCTATATACTGATACTTTGAGATATTTTTTATATAAACGCACCGGTGATACTTGGAATAGTGATGCAAACAATGAACACATCTATTCAACTTACAAATGCACCTGTCTCACGGTAACAAAGAAAGTTATGTAGTTCTTTTTCCTCATTATCATGACCATATTTCATTTGTGCATATAGGTTTAAATTTATAATTATCACATGAAATCTCTTTTAAGTCAAGTTGCATGAAAATTATATTATTTCGTGTACTTATAAATACGCATATATTCATATGAGCTTGCAAGCATATGAGAAAAATTGAAATCTACATGTAAGTGTATATGTATATGAGTACGTATGAGCTATTGAGTTCGTGAGTTGTAACATGTAAGCATTGACTATTTCTGTTGGGTTGCATGCATAAATTCCTTGCCCACATGTAATCAAAGCAGCCAGCCTACAATTAATATGTCCCAGTTTGGATAAATTCATCATTAGTAGTTAATTATATATATATATATATATTAAAAAAGGGAAGGTTGATCCCTTCTGTTTTGTCTTTATGTTTAGCATTTAAGGTTTTGCCTTTGTCTTTAATGTTTAGCATTTATTGAATGCACAAATAGCTAAACGTGATTGGCTCTTCCTTATGTTCTACATAATCCATTCCAAGGGAAGGATTTGCCTTTATGTTTAGCATTTAAGGTTTTGCCTTTGTCTTTAATGTTTAACATTTATTGAAGGCACAAATGGCTAAACGTGATTGACTCTTCCTTATGTTCTACATAATACTTCAACCCCGAAGTAATAATTAACCACTTCTCATTCTCACTCACCTCCTAGAAAATTCGAACCGAAAAATCCAGAGCTTGGCAAAGTAAGAACATCTCATATGCTTGGTATTAACTTCTTTTTAATCTTGAAGTAACACCATATGGGGGAACATGTTTTTTCTTTCTTCTTTTCCGAAATAAGTAACTTGAAAAAATCTCTTTTCATGTAGCAGTAAATTAGGGTTTTTTAATTTGAGGTTTTCTATATGTAAATTATTTTTTGTACTATTTATGCTTGATTATGCATTAATTGTAAATACATAGGCGATGTATTTAGGACTCATCATCTTTGCATGGTATTTGGTTATGTCAATGGAATATGCCTGATTATTAGTTATTTTTTATTCGTTTAATTTAGACATTTGTGTATAAATTAGCTAATTAGGTTATTAATTTGGGTATTCTTTACATCTGTTTTGTAACTAAGCCTATTGATTATGCTTTATTATTATAGTTTTTGTTGATTCATCATCAATTTTTGTTCGTTCATGAACGTATTAGGGTTTTTTAAATTTGGGGATTTACATATAATTAGGACTTTCTTAATTTGAATATTTGGTTCATCAATTTTGCAGCTAAACCTGCTGATATTTGTATTGTAATTTAACGGTTTTAGTTAATGGAAGGATGGTAGAGTGCGACAAATAGTTACATCAGCAACCTCCATGGATGCAATAACGACATGTTGTTAATTCTTTAGACCCTAATACATATAAAATTGTTGTCTTCATGTGTCAAGTGGAAGGATGGCAGAGTGCAACAAATGGTTGGCTCAGCAACCTCCACGTTTGCAATGATGGCACACTGTTAATTCTTTAAACCCTCATGAGTAGACCATGGTTACATTTACTGTCCTAAACCATACATTTCTTGAATGACCTACTGTGAATGAAATGATATTGGTAATCTGAGATCATATTTGGACAAACACCGTAAGTGATAAATACATAAGCAAAACCTTCTCTTGGAAAAGATCAATCTTCCCCCCTTTTAGTGTATATATATAATTTAAGGTGTGCCTGAGTAATAGGCTATGATGATTCCGTTTTGTCTGAATCAATTGATATTGGTAATAGAAAACCTGAATCCGTAACTTGGTAAGGCAATTACTGGATAGCATGATAGTATATTTGCTACTGTGCAACCGTGCTTATTTGCAACCGTGATGGAATTCAGTTTTTTTTTTTTAACGATTCCCAATTATGTGATGTGTGCCAAATTATATAGGGAATAGGAAGTTTGAACCTATACATTGGCAAGGAAATTACTGGATAGTGTCATAATATAGCTGCTATTATGCAACAGTAGGTAATTGCAGCCATGGTGAAAGTCAAACTTTTCTTTACCCTTTTTACAAGTAAAAATCTGAGCATACTCATTTAATGTATCGGTTTTCTTGTTAAAAATTCTATAATGGACTGCTTTTTCCCATAATAATAACATCCTGATAACTATTTTTAATTAGAACAAACCACCAGGTATCCTACTTCAGCCTGTTTGAATGAATTCATAAAACCTTACAAGGGAAGTCTTTGTCTAAGTGGGACAAGTGCCTACCTTGGATTGGTTGTGTAATTAATATTACAGTGTGATGTATTAAATGAGGGATACAATGGTTAAACCGGATTACAAGGCAATATTATGCTGTAATTAGACCTGTTAAGCTAACTAGTGATAACAGACTTCGGCCACAAACAGAAACCTTTGCTTAAATTTTTTTATATGTTACCTTTTTGTAGAATTCATTAGTATTTTTTACCTGCCAATACAATTACTTTACTATATACTTAACCATTTGTTTCATGTTTTTTGAACATATTAAGTTTTTGTAAACTTGATAGGTTTTACGCTTCTTGGCAGGTTCAGTGCTACTAAACATTTTGATCATTAGTCATATGCATTTCATTATAAGAGCAACAACAAATGATGCACAACGCCTGTCAATATTAGGAAAGGAACATTATTTGTTATTTTTTTATTTGCGAATACTAATACTTGATGTTCTGTGCCTGTGATGGTTAATTTTTTTTCACATATTCATAACTGCAGTTCTACAAAAGGCCTTGACCAACAATAGGGTACAATTCTTAAAGAAAGATGCGAAACAGAAGAGAATGTTGTGACAAGTGATTTGGTGCAAATCACTTCTTTGCATCATCCTCTTTTGTTTCCCATCTTTCTTTCATAATTGAACCATATTGTTGATCAGAGCATTTTGTCAAACTGCAGTTATGAATATGTGAAATCAAATTAAATCTCACAAGCACAAAACACCAACTTTTAGTATTGGCAAATAAAGAATAGGAGGTAATCTTCATTTTCTAATATTGACAGGCGTTGTACATCATTTGTGGTTGCTCATATGCCCAAATGCAAATGACCATTTATCAAAACCTATTGTACCATTGAACCTACCAAGATGCATAAAACACGATTGCGTTTTACATGAACAATATAACAGCCAATAATGAAAGATATTTTTTGATAGTTGACCTGAGGCCTATTAATGTACGGGAAGCAAATTTACCTATTACTGTATTTACATGATTTGGCCTACCCCAATGTCCTATTTCTCAGGTTTGTTTGTTCAATTATCCTGCAAAACTAAGGTACGTATTCACATTTATTTATTTACAAAACATTATTGGTTACTTTACTTAGATCAGACATATGATGATTCACACCCATTTTTTACCTCTGATAAATTGACTACTCAAATATTCATATCATACTTTAAAAATTATAGTTGTCGATTCTATAAAAGTGTTTCAAAGAGAAGTTGAAAGTAACAAGGTATATATTAGGTGGCCACATCACTTAGTGGATAAATGGTTTAGCTTAATAAAAAAGTCTAGAATTTCAACATAATTACTAATTCTAAATTCCCATACAGTTGCTTTTGTTATTTAAACAACCAAACAATTCACCTGGAACAGCCGTTTGTACAAAGGAAGTTGAAACAACAAAAGGATCTATAAAGGACTTTAGAAAGCCTATTTATGTTGATATTTGAATTCTAATCTTTTTTATGACCTAAACCCACCATCTACAAAGTAATGTGCCCATCCATAACTTGCTACACTGAACTTCACATTGAAAACCTCTATTATTAGGGCAGATCTATCTAACGATCTATGTGGGTTCCACTGGTTAAACTGGCCGAATTTTGTAACCACATTTGTGTACCAAGGACAGAAATGGTTTCAAGAAACTCAGTCAAACAAACCAATGGAACCCATATACATCGCTAGATAGATGGGCTCTAATAATTGAGGCGTGTTGATTGTGATAATGATATAGTGTGTATTGTTCATGGCAAGCCACACTCTTTCATTATCCCATTCAACATGAGTCCAAATACTCATATACTTTTCTATAATCGACAATTTTTTTTCGACACACCTTCCTACTTTGAGCTTCCCCTCGAAAACCCATTCCTGTGTCACTGCTATTATAATAGGTTTAGCACAAACCTTTGCACATATTTCATCTACATAGGAATGAGATTTCAAGTGGAAGTTCAAAGTACGAAAGTTTGTCATAGTATAAAAACCACTCACAACATTTCATTGAAACTTTTATGGAATTGTAACTTCAAATATGTAATAAGTATGGTATAACAAACACATAACACTCAACTTACATAGTTCCTCTTATGTTCCCCTCGAATACCTTTTGCTATTTGGATGGGCTATCAATACGTTTGATGCAAACCATTGTTTAAAGACCATGTAAATAACAAAAGGAATTTAAGAGGAACATAAGTTCTTCCATCTATGATTACTGGCATTGGTAAATTAATTGCTCGATGTTCTTTTAAAAATTTAGCTATACTTACTTTTTGTTCTCTAATTCTTCACAAATTCACTCCCAATAAACCGGTCTGACCACCAACCATATGCATTTCATCAAAGATAGAAGGGAAACTGAAGAGAATGTTGTGATCAATAATTTTGTGAAAATTACTTCTTCGCACCATTCGCTTCTGTTTCCCATCTATCTTTAACAATTGCATGTTATTATTGATTAGGAACTTTTGTAAAACTGGATCTTACAATATGTAACAAAGAATATTAGTTTTAGCCTGTTACAGGTAAGTCTCATGGTAAAACAAAAACTATTGCCTCAACCTTTCAATGCACGACTTCTCGATACTTACATTTGAATTATCATGTGCACCTGCTAGATGTACCTTCTACTATTGTCTGTCAATAAACTACCATATTTTAATGTACATGCATCTTTCAACTGAATTAAATAAATCCTTATAGATGCATCAAGGAAAATATATTACTGCCCTTACATGTATTCTGTCTATCAACTATTATATTTTTTTTCAAATGATAGTTTAGTTTCATTTATGACATGCATGTATAATTTCAAAACCTCACGCAGATCAGCTTAATTTATTTTGCAAAATCCTTTTGGCAAACTAATCATAATTTCCATAACCATTTATGTTCCATTTTTGACCAACAGGCAAATCAGCATTTCGAAAACAGTTTAACTGATGCTGCTAGCAATCACTTCAAAAAAAGGTACATGTAGATACTATTTAGTATTACAACTATGTAATCATATAACCATGGAAATATATTTAATATACAAGTCTTGCAGGACCACTTTCAGCATCTCCAATAATGACAGCCATCAAATATGAAATGCAGTTTACACAATGAGATTTGTAAATCGAAATGAGAAGAATAGCATTGAACGCACTCTTGCTCAGCCACACCACCCTGGGTACAAACCACTAAAGCCTTTGTTTCTAAGACAGAATTACTTGAAGTTGAGTCTTCCTTGCCAGGGTATAAAAGAAGATGCAATTATTCGTATAAGTAACCAACGATATCGCAGATTTCTCAACATAAGTTCTATTCATTTCAACTTCTCTTTCAACAACGATATTTAGTACATTATATTAAGTTAGCCAATAATGATATACAAAGTAGACACAATGTATATTTGCTAACATTTTGTTTCTGTAAATTTTCACTATGTAAATTACAATGACTATTAACATTTCCCATCTATTCATAAAAACTGTTCTTTTTTAATACCATTGTTATCGATTGTATTTAGTTTTTTCTTTTTGGTTTCATCAGCATTAGTTGACAAGTCCCATGTTCAGACAAAGATACTGATATGCAACTCAAATGCGATAACCTAAGTAGTTACCTGAAATTACACCAGACATGCAGATTATATGGAATTTATTTGATTATCAACTTGCTGCCAAGTATACTGATAATTTGACGCAGTAATTTGGTCTCAATGTCCATCGCAAAACACATAATCAGATAAAAAGCAACAACACAAATTTAACAGACATTGAATTATCAAAACAAATTTTTCTATGAAGTAAAATGCTATCGAAAATACCCGCGTTGTGGTTACTTCTTTTCTATTTATAGATCTGTTAAAAAAATAATTCCCAAAATCATCATAAACTTAATACCAGTATTTCTAACAACGCAATCAAATCGTTTAACCCTTACTAACCATAAGACATGCAATTAAATTACTACCATCACCGATTTCCATTTGTTCATCATGAAAGCAACCTACTTCTGTAACCTACCATTACAACATTTCTAAAACTCCATAACACCACTTCCAGCAACACAAGATGATCAACTCTAAATTACTATCACACATGATTCTACAAACTATTAACAATGATAACCCAATCAAAGAAATTAATCAAATACTAAGAAAACTACACACTGAAACACAAAATTAGATGAAAGACTGCTCATCGGCTAGCCATACTTCAATTAAAACCATAAAAGTGTTCATCATTAAAACCTAACTACATACACAAGAGACTTCACACTAAACCATTTAACACAACCATTAACCAATAACAAAACACAAAAGCAAGGAATGAAAATGACCTAATCATCTTCATCATAAAAATCCATGATGTTCATATGTTGTTCATTCTCAGTCAAACCATCACGGAATTCAACCAACACAGCCCTCAATGCCTCCAACCTCCTACGCGCCCTAACCTACTTCTCTCAGAAACACTCAAAGGTATCACCACCTGCTTCCTCTTCATCATGATTCAATGACCAAACCTCATCCATTCGCTGTTCACGCTTCTCAATCTTCCTCTCTAACTCATTGCATTTTCCCCCCAGCCACCTAAGAAATGCTTCATCTTCAGTATATTCTTGAATGAAAATAAACTTGAAACATTTGTAGAGTTTATCAGATCCAGAAGCCTCTTTGAGTTCGTTAATCAAAGGGGTTTCTTCAGCCATTGTATTCATTAATTTATTGAAGAAAGATTTTTAGATTTGCAAGACTTATCAACAATTAATAAATATGTATTTACTAATACACAGTATATAATGCCTCTCGAGACTGACTAAAGCAATTTAATCATTGCAAAACTTAATTGGAGCATTAATTCACAGAGTTGTTTCATTTTCCCATGCAGAAATATGAAATGTATATTTGAGACTAAATATTGCAATGAACATAAATTCCTTCCACCCATGATGCAAATATTTTCATAAATTACACATAAGTTTGTCAATATAACATAACTAACCCTCAAAATTTGCCAATTATCATTCAATTACCCAATTATAAATAAATAAATATATATATATATATATATATATATATATATTATATATATATATATATATATATATATATATATATATATATATATATATATATATATATATATATCATTGTAACAAAACATTTAAATTCTTAAAAAATATACATAACATAAAAAAATAAGAAAATAATAAAAAAAAAAAAAAAAAAAAAAAAAAAAAACCCTAAACTAAATATCAAACAATAATACTCGGTCCATTTAATTTAACCAAAGATTACAAATCCAAATAAACCTTCTCAAAAAATTGTTTAACATCACTATGCATCATATTACTTTTTAAATTTAGCTTATATGCATATACCAAACTAATTCACATAATTTAATCTTCTGGATAAACTTCCCAACAATGAAAATAATCGAAATTATAAATTTTATTTGCATATCAATGTAACAAAAAAAAAAAACGGTTGAGAAATCCTTTCCCAACCCTTTTAATACATGCTTCCCCCCAAAACAATGTATACATTAAATATATACATTACTTGGCTATCTCCTATTCGTTGCAAACTACCATTGGTTATCTCCCTATATCTTCACCTTATCAAATATACCTACACTAAAAAAATAATTTACAAAAATGAAACACAAATGTTGATTAAAAGTTGCTTGCAAATTCATTGCTAAAAATTTAAAATTAAACAAAATATTTTTCACACAACAAACTAACATTAAAAAAAAAAAAAGGCAATCCCGCGGCAAAGCGTGGGTTTTCCAACTCGTTTATTCCTAATTATTGAACGCTAATCACCCTAATTTTCTATGGAATAAAATAAGATGTAACCCTTTATCCAAAAAAAAAACCCTAATATATTCCAAACATTTTATATCCAGATTTCTTGTTGATTTCAATTAATCTTATCAATGTTTGGGGACCAAACGAGCCCAACTAAATGTACAGCTACCAGTCTACAACATACATTTTTTCATGAGATGCTAAAGAGTGTGCATAGATTTATCTTATCTTTGGGTGACCGGGTCCTAAAGGAGGTTAACAAAGAGACAAATGTAGCAGAAATTTGGGCAAAGCTTGAGACATTATACTTGATAAAGTCTTTAGCTAATCGTTTGTACTTGAAGAAGAAGCTATCCACCTTTTATAGGCATGTGGGTAAGATACACTAAAAGCATATTGATGAGTTTCACAAGCTAGCCAGTGACTTAGCGGCTATAGATACTGCCATATCGAATAAGGATCAGGCGTTATTGTTATTCACATATTTGCCTTTCGTCGAGACTTTGTTGTACGGTCAGGATACTTTAAGCTCGAAGACGTGTTCACCACAGTTAATTCAATGGAACTTCACAAGATGACAGAAGCAAAGTGTGATGATGGTGAAGGGTTGTATGTGAGGAGTAGATCTGATCAAAGGGATATGAAGCAGGGAAGAGGTAGTGCACAGTCAAAGTCACGAGGTAAGGCAATATACTCAAGTGTTACATATGCAATTCTAAGGAGCATTTGAAGAGGGGTTGTCCTAAGAAATGAGAAGAAATCTCAAGGTTTTGTCAGGAATGAAGATCAGGCATCCAGTATTTGAGCTGATGAGTATGACAATGGTGATTTGTTGATAGCTTTGAGCATGGAGCAATTGCTTGATTGGATCATGGATTCAGAGGCTCATACCATATGACATATAGAAGTGATTGATTTTGGGGAGTATGCGGGTAGTGTACTGATGGGTGATAGCACAAAATGGTGATTTGTTAATAGCTTTCAGCATGGAGAAATTGTTGGATTGGATCATGGATTCAGAGGCTCACACCATATGACATACAAAAGAGATTGATTTTGTGGAGTATGCCGGTAGTGTACTGCTGGGTGATAGCACGAAATGCCATGTACGGGGGACGGGTAAGGTTCAAGTACAGATGAGGGATGGGTAATGTTTTGTTATGGACAACATCAAGTATGTTTCGAGATTGATACAGAACGTTACGACGCTGGTCTCTCTTGAAAAAGAGGGTTTTACCGTGAAGATGCAGTTGGTCGGGATCAAGGTTATAAAGGGTTCGTTGGTATTTTCATCAGGAACAAGGAGGGCTAATTGCATATATAATCTTGATGGCACAAAATGACTAGGAAGACATTGAAGGGTAAGAAGCATTTAGGAGAATAACAGACTAGAAGAAAGTTCAAGATAGGTAATTTTCTTGAGTCTTGTAATCATAGGTCTACAAAACAATGTACGAAGAGTCGGTCACCATACATTTGGGTGTTGTAGAGATACAATAGCAAAATGCATTGGCCGAGGAGATAAACAAGACACTCTTTGATAAGGGACGTTATTTTCTGATTCAGCCTGTCTGGTTTTTTTGGGCAAAGAATACAACCAAGCCTACAAATCTGGTGAATAGGTCACCATCATCAGTGATTGAAATTGAGACACCTATGGATATAGAAAAGAATGGTAAGTGGTCGTATATACATGCGATTGAAAGCCAAGAGTATCAGGTAGTTTGCACAAGACCTATTATAACATCTGCAAATGTGGGTATGTTAGATGAGTTTGATCATAGGTTACAGACAGACGTACTGGTTTTTGTAGATTTTGACTACACCATAGGTCATGACATGGGTTGCAGCACAGACGTACATGTTTTTGTGGATCACAGGGTACGGGTTTATGATGCAAGGATGTGTAGTGAGATGGGAAGCTATGTTGCAGCACATGGTGGTTTTGTCGTCAAATAAAGCGGAGCATATGACACTAACAGAAACAGTAAAGGAGGCTATTTGGTTGAAGGGACTCTCGACAGTGTCTGGAGCTGAACTAAAGTTAGTGGTGTTTGTTACAGGTGCCTTGACGATGAGGTCCCTAATCCGAGGTTCAAGCGTTGGTTGGATTTGCTGAGTATCAATCAGTATATGCTAAAATTAATCCTAAGGTGGAAATAATTGTTGAACTCACGATCAACAGAGCCTATCAAGAAGCTTCGATCCAATCCTAAGACACATAAAGGAATAGTAAAAAGTTATCGGGTTTTGCATAATTGTGGCAGGCGTAAAAAGTTATCGGGTGTTGCATCAAGTTCAAACACTTGATCACAAGCCCAATCGCAAGAGCCAATATATACATGAACCAAGTTGATGAAAAGATCATGGATCAAAATGGGACGATCATGGAGCAAAGTTTACAATTCTAAACTCTCGTTATTTTCCTTTCAAAAAGGTAAATGCATATGTTCTATAGGCTCGTACTTTTTATTCTTGATTCCTAAGAAGGTTTTACCTTTTTTGTTGATACATAATCTGGCGCGGACTGATTCAACGACTCTCCTGGGCCGTTAGTCGTCTTCTCGAGCCTTATTAGACCTGTCAACAAAGAACCCGTTAGGAGTGGACCCGAGGCCGTAGCCCCGGGATCCACCTCTGACGGTCAAGTTAGTCATGGTGCTATATAGCGTATGAGAGTTAGGTTTAGGGTAACCTGTTATAATCTGATGAAGAAGGGGATCCATGCCATGTATTTATAGGCATGGATTAGGGTTTAGGTGTAGGATGGGCCGCTGTCTGCGCGGGCCTGGCCCATTCCTGGCCCAGTCCGGACCATACGTCCAGAAGCCCCCTAAGTTTAGTATGACATAGTGCGTGGCTATGTTATGCTAGACTTAAGTTCTGTTCCTGGCCGCGTAGGCCCAATCAACCAAATGCGATAGTGCGCACTGAACCCCTGGCTCATGTGTGCGCAACTAAGGTGTGCGCATGGGTCGGACCATACCGCGCAGCCCAAATGCGACAGTGCGCCCTGGGTCTGTGGCGCAGTGCGTGGTGACCATGTTGGCGCGTTCTTGTTGGCGCGTCCTTGTAGACGCGTTCTGAGTAACATTGACTTTGCGATTGTGATTGTCTCACAATGGTGAAGATGGATTCCGTATGCTGCATCCTGGATAAGGGCGTGCCTTTTGTACCAGTAGTGATGTAGCATGGTGCGACAGAAGACGTGCTTCTGTGGCAGAAGTGCGCGCTGTGCGCGACAAAGATGTGCGCTGTGCGCAGACAAGGTGCGAACATTACATCCGTCTTTACAACCAACAGAGGACGTCTCCCCTGCGGCAATAGGGTGCGAATATTTAAATCCGTCTTTGTACCGGGCTTGCAATACCTCTTACGTACGATCTACTTCCAAATATACCTGCGTGATGCGTACTCACACAGTGCGTATCCTGGTAGCCCCCCAAGTTTGATGGTGCTACTCGTGTAGGAGCATTAAACTTAGTTATTCAAATCCGGCTTGTGACCACGATGGTTGCTTTCCGGTGGTGCGAGAACACAAAACTTGTTGATACATAATCTGGCGCGGACTGATTCAACGACTCTCCTGGGCCGTTAGTCGTCTTCTCGAGCCCTATTAGACCTGTCAACAAAGAACCCGTTAGGAGTGGACCCGAGGCCGTAGCCCCGGGATCCACCTCCGACGGTCAAGTTAGTATAGATGCGTAGTGCATGCGAGAGTTCTTAGGTTTAGGGTAACCTGTTATGTCGTACTGAATAAGGAGATCCTAGCCTTGTATTTATAAGGCATGGATTAGGGTTTAGCGTAGAGTGGGCCGCTGTTTGCCGGGCCTGGCCCACTTGTCGTGGGTCAGTCCAGACCACACGTCTACAAGCCCCCCAAGTTTAGTATGACATAGTGCGTGGCTATGTTATGCTAAACTTAAGTTCTGTTCGTGGCCGCATAGGCCCAACCAACTATGACGGCGTGACCATAACGCGCAGCCCAAATGCGACAGTGCGCACTGGGTCTGTGGTGCAGTGCGTGATGACCATGTTGGCGCGTTCTTGTTGGCGCGACCTTATAGGCGCGTCCTTGTTGGCGCGACCTTGTAGGCGCGTCCTGAGTAACATTGACATTGCGATTGTGATTGTCTCACAATGGTGAAGATGGATTCCGTATGCTGCATCCTGGATAAGGGCGTGCCTTTTGTACCAGTAGTGATGTAGCATGGTGCGACAGAAGACGTGCTTCTGTGGCAGAAGTGCGCGCTGTGCGCGACAAAGATGCGCGCTGTGCGCAGACAAGGTGCGAACATTACATCCGTCTTTACAACCAACAGAGGACGTCTCCCCTACGGCAATAGGGTGCGAATATTTAAATCCGTCTTTGTACCGGGCTTGCAATACCTCTTACGTACGATCTGCTTCCAAATATACCTGCGTGATGCGTACTCACACAGTGCGTATCCTGGTAGCCCCCCAAGTTTGATGGTGCTACTCGTGTAGGAGCATTAAACTTAGTTATTCAAATCCTGAAAAAATACTCAATGCAAATATTAGAAGTATATGCTGCGCATCGCAACATATAAAAGATAATGAAATAAAAAATTAGCGCGTAGCATATATATAGCACGTAGCATGTAAAATTAACACATAAGAGAAGTAGTAGTGCGAATTACACCTAGCGTGAGGTTTTACAAACTACATAAAAGAAGGTGGCACGTAGCTAATCTACGAACGCAGTACGCTCATGATCGTTTTCTTTTTTATTATAATAATAACAATGGCGCGGATGGATGTACCGTGACCGCGACTAATAGTTTCAATTGCACGCACAGACGCAGATGGATGTATCGTGACCGCATAGACTCTTAACGTTCGTGGATGATCGCAGATGACCACGGCTTTTGTCCAGTGCGCTCATGGCGATTGACTAGCATCGTGGTGCCTGTACGTGACAGTGCGCTCATGTCGCCAGTCTGCGAAGATCTCTATATGCACGGCCTAACGCGGGTAGATTTATCGTGACTGCGCTGTTCGCGGCTAAAAGATATAGTAGGTCCGATCGTGCGGACTTAGTGCGTTATAGATAAAATCGTGTTTACCAAATTTAAAAGATTTACATAAAATCTTATGAATATTTAAAAGATAATATACCAATTTAAAAGATATGCAATTTATGGAATATACAAAGAATGATCCGCAATTTATGGGCAATTTATGGAACGGACCATAAATTAATTTAAATAATCATAAAGCATGGAACAGACCATAAATTTATGGAGCGGATACACAAGTGATGTTAAAAACACACGATATTTATTGATTTAGAATTACCGACTTGAGAAATCGATTTCTGCTTTTCGGTAATATGAGAACACGAAACTTGTCGTAATCGTGGTCCCACGGATGGCGCCAACTTGTTGATACATAATCTGGCGCGGACTGATTCAATGACTCTCCTGGGCCGTTAGTCGTCTTCTCGAGCCCTATTAGATCTGTCAACAAAGAACCCGTTAGGAGTGGACCCGAGGCCGTAGCCCCGGGATCCACCTCCGACGGTCAAGTTAGTATAGATGCGTAGTGCATGCGAGAGTTCTTATGTTTAGGGTAACCTGTTATGTCGTACTGAATAAGGAGATCCTAGCCTTGTATTTATAAGGTATGGATTAGGGTTTAGCATAGAGTGGGCCGCTGTTTGCCGAGCCTGGCCCACTTGTCGTGGGTCAGTCCAGACCACACGTCTACATTTGTCGTGCCGATCGTTCCCCTGAATGCAAATGACGAAGACGAGGATGATGTGTTGGGACAGTTGTATTTTCATTTTTAAAACTATAACGAGATATTAGTATTTGCATGTATCTTTTCTAACTATATATTTATATATTTCTTTTTGTATGATGAAACGATCACTACGTTTATGAATAATCATGTGTTTATGGGGCATTTCTAAAAATATTTGTGGTATGCTTTTCTAATTTGCGAACTTTTGTTTTGGGATGTCCTTTGATGCAAGGTTACGGGTTCAATATGTAATTATTTATGGGTTATAAACGAAAAATGATAAAAGTTTGAGGGCTAAACAATATTTAAAATATTTATTTACTAATGGATGTTGTTATCATTTTTAATCAAATATAACTGAAATTATTTCTTAAGTTTTCAAGATTAAGTATTAAGATACATGGTTTAAATCATAGTTGTTAAGATCCCGATCCTGATCTTAGGATCTTACGATTTTACGATTCTACGAAGCAAAAACGATCCGGATCCTACGTAGGATCTTAACAAGCTTAAGATCTTATAGGATCACGATCTTGACCATAGGATCTTAAGATCTACTCCGATCCGATCTTACTTTTCTCAAACCGCAAACTAAAAAGCTACAAATTTATGGTTTATGGTTTTATATAATTTAAAAAACAATAGGTGATTCTTCTTAAATATTCCATATTCATAATTTATGACAACATTTTCATGAAATATTCATATAATTTCATGTTTATAATATATATTAATTTTAGATTTGAATAATTTTACAAAGATCATTAAAAAATAGCATTATAGTAGGATCTTAGGATCCCGATCCGATCTTACGATCACGATCTTGCAAAGACGAAAACGATCCTAGGTAGGATCCCGATCTTGAAAACCTTGGTTTAAATGATTTATAGATAATATAGATATTTGTGGTATACTTTTCTCGGAAAGAACCTCAAATTTGCTACTAAAACGCGCATGTTTCGTAAAAATTTTGGGAGACATTAAACGACAAATTTGGTCCGTCGCAAAGGTTTTTATAGTTAAATTTTAAAATGAATTACATAGACGACCAGTATCATCGTAGAGATATTTAGGGTGCGTTTAGTTGAAAGGAAACACTCTTGTTTTCCACAAAATATTTTGTACAAAACAAGGAAAATAGAGAACGCGTTCAAATCAAATGTTTCCCAATTTCCCAACTTAACAAGAGAAACTACAAAACACATTTTTTTGTGTTTTCTTTGTTTTCCTTGTAACTCCCATTCTTTTCTTTAAAATAGAAAACAATTGTTAGACTTAATGAAAGTGATTGTCATTCTTAGATTAGTGACTCATGAATTGCATTTATCTTTTAACAATTGTAAACGGTTTATGTAAGTTGTAAAAACCGTAAGTCATTCTATTTTGTCTAAAACTGTAACCTATCCCACATCGCCCCAACATGAAAACCATGTAAGGGTTCCTTATCTATAAAAGGAACCCATGACCTCCCATTTGATGTGTGGAAGACTAGGGGTAAGGTTATAGTTTCCTCCATTCTCTTGTATCTCATCTCATTCTTTATCTTAATCTAATATTCTATTTTCTCTTCTACTTCTCATCTCAATCTCTTCTTTAATCTATTATGTGTGAAATGATACGATTTTAAGGGTCCTACAATTGGTATCAAGAGCCACAAGATGATTTAGAAGTGTTTGTTGTTTAAA
The DNA here is from genome assembly GCA_021014915.2 of Artemisia tridentata subsp. tridentata. Classification (NCBI taxonomy): domain Eukaryota; kingdom Viridiplantae; phylum Streptophyta; class Magnoliopsida; order Asterales; family Asteraceae; genus Artemisia; species Artemisia tridentata. The sequence continues at coordinate 126,362,184 of CP139501.1, forward strand.
AATCTTGTCTTTATAAATTTTAGCTTATCTTCGTGCTTATTTCTGGTCATTTTCGTAGCTTATTTTTGCTGTTTAGTCCAAAAAGCAAGTTTTTTAAGGTCCTTAACAGATTATTACGAGCTTATTACTGTTTTTAAGTGCTTATTTTGGTCCAACAAAAGCTTTATCAGCTTTTAAGTGCGTATTTTTTGTCCAACAGTCCAGATTTATTACTTTTTGTCCAAAAACATCTTCTTTACTGTTTCATTTTGAGCTTATTTCGAGTTGATCTTGATTTAAAAACGTGGTATAACTCGTCGGAAAAAGTTGGTCGGAATTTTTGGTCGAAAAAGTCATCGGAAATCTTTTATCAAAATTGCTTGTAAAGTAATTTCGATAGACCCTATTACATCGAAATTGCACACGAGGGTTTATCGGAATTCACGACTTCATCGGAATTGTAATCGATTTCTTGTAAAGAAATTCGATAAGGGTTGTCGGAATTAAACCTTTCTGTCGGAATTGAACCTTTCTTTCGGAATTAGATTTGTTGTCAGAATTGGACTTGTTCATCGGAATTAGGTTTGATTGATCGGAATTGGATCTTGGTCATCGGAATTGAACTTGTTTGTCGGAATTCAACTTGTGTTGCCGGAATTAGACTATTATCGGAATTGAGCGTTGTTGTTGGAATTCAATTGTGTTATCGGAATTGGATTGTTTTCGGAATTGAAGTTTCTCATCACAACAAACAACACCAACAGTCAACAACAACAGTTAAATAGATCTCCACTACCAACAACTAAGACTCGAAAAACAACAGTTAAACTTTAACAACGTCCCCTCATCTCACGTTTAACATACCAATCTAAGACTCAAACCAATCTATCATATCACTCGTCTTAACCTTCTGTCAACTACAACAATAAACGCAAGTCAACCTAAGCTCTAAACGAAAAAAAAAAAAAACAAATTACAAGATCGCAGTTATCTCTTTTGCATCCAAGATGTAACAACCTGTAATTTTCCACGTCAACATTTATTTTCAAACCCTAATTTACTACTTTAAAATTTTACAAGAACACTTTTTACGTATAACTCTTTAGTTAAATAAACGTAAAACAAGGAATGTCCCTCTTCTGCACTAGGACTTTAGGCTATATCTAGTCCACAACATCCCAATACCTTGCTCCTACTCCGGTTCTAAATTTTAATCCCTAAAACAATTCCCTTTTTATTTATTTACGTTTATTAAGTTAACAAACGCTTTTCGCGATTTAAAAGAACAATGCACCCGACACTCCTGACAATAATTTTTAATACACTCTCACACTCACTAAATTAATGCAAAAGTGCCAAAAATCATTTTCTTACACTTTTATAATTCTTTTACTAAACTCGCTTAATTATATGTATTTAACGTTAACCGCAAAAACTATTAATCAATACCTATTTTTAATACCCAATACATTGAATATACACACATTACATAAAAATTAAATCTTCTACTCCTAATTTTTACCTATAAGCCCCCCCCCCCCCCCTCTTACCATAATAATGATAGTCAAGATTTTTCTAACACATGATTACTAGACATGGAGAGAAAACAAAGAAGTAAATGTGATTTTTGCTTAAAAGTGCTTATTTCGTGCTTATTCGGGTTTATAAACTAGTTACAAAAAGTTTTGGAGTAATTATTTGGGTTATATTGTCTTGCTTCTACCACTAATCCATCATCTTCAAGTAAGATTAAAAATTATTTTTATACTTTTACATATGTGTTTTATCCATTTATTATGCTCATCTATACATTTATAAAGTTTAAATCCTTATTTAAACTCATTTAATCTCAAATATCACCCTATATATATGTTTGTGAATTTTCATATTTCAAACAAGTAAATATATACTTGACTAGACTATTTTCATGATAAAAATGTGTACATACAAGTTCTATTTCATATTTGTTTGATTTATACAAATAAAAACTTAAAATGTCTAATAGTGGTTAATAATTAATCCTCTACCTTAATTAATTATTTCATGATGATATGAATTTTTACTATGTTGTTATTGTTATGTCATTATATAAATTGCTGAAGAATGGGTGGAAGAGTTAGAATAGTTTTTGGAGTTGATTTGAAGTATATCTGCTAGTTAAAAGTGTAAAAATTGTGTTTATGGGAAAATATAACGATAGGCTGTCCTAATTTAATTTCCATAGAAAAATAGGTTTTTGAAATACAAGATTTGGCTAAAAATATAGAAAATAGACTTTATAACGAAAACGTGGGCGCTTGAATGGTAGAAAACGGACTTATAACGAATAAGATATGTTAGTTTTAAGTTTAGCGACGAAAACTAATTTTCTGAAAATATAAGTTGCTGTCAGAATTTTTCAAGGGATATAACCAGACTTTAAATGGTAACTAGACTAGCCGAGGCCTTAAAAATATGTTAGTATACTCAAATACCTTCGCGGGGATAGGTAGAACTTTACAAACCGAGCCATAACGAAGGAGTTATGACTTACCGAAGTTACCGACGAAATATATTTGTTGACAACTTTTCTAATAGAGAACATTAACTAGATTTTATTTTTAGAATTGGAATTTGGATATTTCAAGTGTTGTTTTGGACAAAATAACTTAAACGAAAGTTGTAGAGTTTTGTTTACTTGTTTTAGACGAGTTGTGACATTTTTAAAATATACATTATAGAAACACATATATCGTAATAATGATACGTACCTGCTAAAGTCCAAAAATGTTATATTTTTAACTAATGACCGGAAATAACAAAGTAACTTTATTTTGTAATTAAACTCACAAACAAACATGTACGGGTGATATAGTTTTCACAAATTGCATAACACGACATCATTCCATGACCTAAATCATATCATTCATATTAGGTTGCGAGTAGTTTTCCGAGCCTCAATTCCGTACATTTTCCTTTCGTTATCGTATCAGTTGTTCCAGGTGAGTTCATGACCCCTATTTTACTTGTTTTGAAATACTTTTAGGGGAAAATACATGCTCGTTTTTATCTAAATGCAATACTTGTTCTACTTGAATATGCTACTTGTTTGTTCAAACCATTACTTGCTTTACTTATGAATTTATTGTTTACTCAAATGCGTTATATATTTACATGTTTTATACTTAATTCTTTTTACTCATGGACACAAGCACTTTGAACGATTATTCATACATGACCGAATGGACTGGTCACATAACCGAGTGAACTGGTAACATGACCGAATGAACTGGTCACATGTGACAAACCGTAATTTCATGTCATTTTCCAAACTTCGACAATTTACTATTCACATATTACTATTCATCATTCACTATTCATCAATCACTATTCCATATTTCACTATTCATCGTTTTTGAAGTCAGTTTGCGACTTTGAGATGTTATCAAAATTTTTACTAATCACGAAATACTATTCATTCCCGGAGGAAAATCACTATTCATGGTTATCATTCATCAGTTCATAAACTGGGTTTACGGGTATTCAAATTCGCGTAACCATTATGGTTTAGCTGCGTATTCATGCATCATCATTAAGGACACATCATATAGACTAGAGTAGTCTACATATCATCCGTAACATCATCTCATATTAAGTCATGCACGGGACTTCATAATTTCAATTAACGTATGTTTATTTATTTAATAAACGTTACCACTCAGTCATTACTACGAATATTATACCCGACACTCCCGACTATGATCCTAATATATTTTCATACTCATTATAATAACATAAGAATTATATTATTAGTTTACATGGTATTTTTAAATCATTTACTATATTTACCGTTAAACGCTTATAACTACATCGGTTCGCGATATTTCAACACGACAATTATTTTAACACCCGATTCTTGCAAGGAATGTGATTTCATAATTTTTACTATTTCGTCAAAATTTATTTTTTTCCATCAAGATTTATTTCTAGCTAACTCGGTACCTGGTAACACCTAAAACACATAATATATAACTAAATCATACACCAAAGTCAAGAATAACTCTTACACTCTATCCCCATCCCATTTCTACGCCCCCCCCCCCCCCCCATGCCTTCCCTTTACTCCTTTGAAAAATTTCACTAACCCTCATTAATGCTTAGTACTTCATGTCTCAAAATATCTTCATTTGTCATACTAATATACAACACATAGTTGCAAGACTAGGGAAAAAAAAAAAAAAACTCTCACTCACTCACCCTTAGTGATCGGCCCAAAGAAGAAGAAGGAGAAAAACATGTCAAGATTTCACAAACAAGTATTTTTCAAGCTCTATTAGTATTTCAGTTAAGGTTTTGGCATAAAAACCTAAAGATAATTAAGTCATTTAACCTCAAAAACCCCTCATAATCAAGTAAGTGATCCAAATATTTTTCCCTACTCTTTTATACTCTCATTTGATATATTTTCAAGTTCTAGTAACAAATCATGCTATTATACGTATGTTACATACCACTTGATTTTTATTTTTCTCACTAAAATAGATCTATAGATTTTATTTGTAATCTCATGAGATCCACCATTTTTGTTGAAGATTAGGAATCCATGACACCCTAAGAAGGTGTATGGTAGGTTTTAGAATAGCTTGGTGTTGTTTGAAAGTGATTAGAACAAGCCTTGAACTAGAAATTTTGGTTTTAACAAAGTGTAGAAAAGGTTCTGTCCATTTTTGTGGATTCTGGAAAAATCAGTAAACCATGGACTATTTTGGCTTAAACATTTAGAAAATACTTTCAAAAACGAAATCGTGGCCGCCGGAATGAGCAAAAACGAGCTTACGACGAGAAAGATACGTTAATTTTAAGTTTGACGTTTGCGCGCTGTCCCACGAATTTCAATGGGTAAAACGTGGCGTTGGACGCGATCTAGACGCGCCGAAATATAAAAAATATATTAATTCACTGTAATACGAAGCCGTGGATATAAAGAACGTAGAAAACGAGCTTATAACGACCAAGATACACGCGTTTGAAACCCGACGATTACAACTAATTTTATCAGCTTTTAATAGAAAAATATTTCTAAGTCCAAAACAGTTTTTGCAAGTAACCATATTGAGAGCCGTTTTTCTCATTGATCGAGACGCGTATGGACAAAATGTCAATGCTACGACTTCACGACATTGTTGCAAGGTTTCTAAAAACGCCGAGCTTATTTCCTAACACTCAACGACCACCATTTTATGGCTAGTTTTGCGAGGTCATTTAGTCATTTTTATAAGTTATGAAAAATGCTAATTTACGACGGAAAACACTATATTTATCGATAGATCACCAAACGACGATCGTGGGTTATCGTTGCAACTTATTTACACGAAAAGTGTTTTATAACTTAACGAGACGTCAAAAATATATTTTTCGACGATCAACGCTATTTTCAAAATTCACAAGTTTTATCGTTAACATACGTATTTGCATGTATAGCATCATTTCATAACTTACATTAGAACATATTATTCATATTAGGTTGCGGTTAGAGACCGAGCCTCATCTCATCATATCCACTACTGTCATTATTGCTATTGTATCAGGTGAGTTTTCATAACCCCGTTTTCAATTAATTATTTGATTTCTAAATTTTCGGGGGAGAATACATTGCACCATTTTTCATACGGACCAAAGTATCAAATTCATTTACATTGCTTAAGTTACCTCATTGCCATGTTAAAGTCCCCTTTTATTTATCATGAACCGTTAATTACGGAGTGAGTGAGTGAATAGATCTATTGAGGGTGACTCCTCCGTCCGGGTTGGTCGCTCCAACTTGTCAAACGGACGCATTTCATTTTTATCATATCCAATTCAGAGTGTCCGGCAAAACACTCTGGTGGGGCCTTCATAATCAGTCTAGCTTCGGGGTCATGAGCTTAAGAGCTAATGTATTATTTTATGTAGCATTTTTGTCATTCACTTTATAGTTGAGGTTACCGTAGAAACATTTCATTTACATAAACCTATGAACTCACCAACATTATTGTTGACCATTTTTAGCAATGTATTTTCAGGTAATTAAGGCATGAGCATCATGGTCTGCTTTTGGACATTTCATAGAGTCGCGGTGTCGACGCGTCTCACTGTATTTTATGCACTTAATTATCGTTTGGTTTGTAATGACTTATTTCCGCAAACATGAAACACCTTTTGGGACCTAATTTTTGTAACTCTGAATGTTTTAATCAATCAAACGATGTATTTTTAAAATGACACTTTAGGTCGTTCTATATAACTGTAACTGTGATGCTATGGCAGTCACGCCCCAAGTATTCCATTCCGCTGCAAATCAGATATTTAGGGGTGTGACAGATTGGCATCAGAGCGAAGGTTATAGTGAACTAGGTTGTATCACGGACCCTATACTATAACCACATCATCACAGCATCACATCAATTCATCATAAGTGCATATCACTATACATGCGGTTTCATGCACACACTACGCGAGCTATTTATACTTATACTTATGTATTTATATTGGCTTGGTTCACAGCGATATGTCTTCACCCAACCGCCCTATTATCATTCTAGCATACTCGGATATCGAGGATGCTTTTTCATCCACTGATACACCTACATCACCACTTTCACCTTTCTATACCTCGACATTTCCATATCACTCACCATTGTTAGATGATAACTCCTACCCGTTTGAGATGTTAGCACCATCTAAACCCGACCTAGAAGAGACTACCAGATAGTACACTGAGACCTTTGAGATTTAGGAGCCTGCCCCTGCCTTCCCACTACCACCATTGTCATTCCCCTTTTCCATTCCCACATATCAGGAACTAGATAACACCTTGTGGACAGTACCAAGATCACTGACTCAACAGGAACATCAGCAGATTCCCCAAGAATGGTTTGAGATCTATGCTATCTCGGATAGGATCGATGCACAACTCCAGACCCCACATCAGGAGTCATCCCAACCCCAAGATGCCACAAACCAGGATCCAATCAGAGGAGCACCAGGAAGCCTCTAGACTAGTGATGTGTTTTTTTTAGGTCTATAAAAATCAACCAAGTTTTAAATTTATTTATTGCCGAACTAACCTATAGACTCTAAACACTCACGAGCAGTGTACCCGATCAATGTAGATAGTTTCTAGGTAAGCAAGGGTCGTTCACTAGGAGCGAAGCTAAAATGATCTAAAGGTATTCTAATTACTAAACTAACTAACCTAGAAAGCAAGTAAATATTTTTGGGGTTTTAGCCTGAGAGGCTATCACGATTTTGTGTGTTTAATTAAACTAAATACGAGAAAATAAATATTAAACTAATTAAAAGCAAATTAAAGATAGATGAAGATAGATAGGAAGAACGGGTTAGCCACGTCTACTCCATTTTATAGTTATACATGCTTATGTCTACTTGTTTTAATTCATTCAATTGTTTTGTCGCCAATCCGATTATTAATCCTGTCACGATTGAATAAACTACCTTCGTGGTGGGAAAGAGGACATGATCATAGTGACTCGTCTAGCATCAATACTAACTTATTGCTTTAAACCATCTAACCTAGTTCGGTATTACACGCTACTAGTCCTATTAGGTTGTAGACACGTTCCGTTTATGCCAAACAATGATTCCTAATAGAGATTCGGGTTAACACGCATATAACTCAACCTAAGCAACCACAATTACAGGTAGTTAAGTCACATCAATTAAAGTTATAAGGATCATAACCTAGTTACATAGACTTCTACTAGTTATAAGCAATAAACGAGTTTTTATCGACAAGCACCCAATCCAATAACAAAGCAAACACATCGACAAAATCATAAAAACTAATAAAACTTCATAAACATGGCTAACACCTAAGGGTGTTAGCCCATAATCTCAGTAACAATACACAATGTTTGAATCATAGCATAAAAGATAGAAATCATAATGAAAACTACACGCTAACCGAATGATTAAACAAAGTAAATTGGCTTGAGATGTTCTTCGTGTATGGAATGGATCTTCAATATAGTCTTCTGCTGTTTTGGGACGTTTACAGACGCCTGGGAATGATCCCGAGGGTCCCCAATGATGCCCTAATTCGTTAATGAGTTCGGTATTTATAGATTCTGAAATCTGGGTCGATACGGCGCATCTAGAGAGTTAAATGCGCCGCATCTATAAGTAAACGTAGCCTCCAAGTCTGAAACTGACCCGATATGGCGCATCTATAAATCTGATATGGAGCATCTCCCAATACGGCGCATCTAAAGACCTGATGCGCCGCATCTCCTTCAAATACAGGTAGATCTCCTTTTTCTCTTTCCGTGGCCGCTTGAATCAACTAAAACGGAGTCCGGATGAAGATTTTATGGCCAAAATACGAAAGCATCTTCAAGTGTCGACTTGTAATCTTGACTTCTTCATTAAGCTTCTAATCTCCACTTGATTTCTTGGTAAGGATTGTGTATGGCCGATACGGCGCATCGGATCGGTCCGATGCGGCGTATCTGGAGTAGAACAAGTTGGTTCTTCTTCGTTGACCAAAGTTTCATATGCGACGCATGATAAAATCAGATGCGGCGCATGCTTCAAAGTCAGGCAATGGTCTTTAATCTCTTCAATTTAGCAGACTTTTCCAATCTTGATCATTTTGCTCCATTTTATGTCCATAATAGCTAACTTTCACCAAATGCTTGTTTATAACTGAGAATTACAAAAGTAGGCGATTAAGTATCAATTCCCATATAAAATAATACAAAAACAAGCAATATATATAGGATACATGATGCTAATAAAATGTACTTATTTGATGTCATCAAATATCCCCCCACTTGAACTTTACTTGTCCTCAAGTAAACCTTAGATTAAACTTATGAAAATGTATCCTAAATAGGATGTATTTTTATAATTAAGCACTTATTCGTTTAATCATAATTGCACAACCAAACACTTAACGAATTAGAAACAAAATAAAATATTTCGATAAAAGCAAATCTAATCGTTTAACTGTCCAGTCGTGACGAATATTCTATCATAAGCTTGGCAAGTATACACATCTCCCCCACTAAAGCTAAGGAATAACAAGTCTAAAGCGGTAAAAAGGGTTTGTTGGTTAAGGGTTAATCATTCTTCTTAATCTCTATCGATCTCACATTCCAGAAAAGGCGACAAAATCACAAATACATGATCGAATCCACGAACACGATACTTGCAATTGCTCAAATCCTTAACTCGAATGGGCTAAAGATAGGACCAAGTAATCTTCACCAATAATATTATATCAAAAAGGGCGACAAAATCGTAAATACATAGCCGAATCCACGACTACGATACTTAAGATTGCTCAAATCCCTAATCTCAATAAATCAAAGGTTTGGATAAAGAATAATATAGGGTATGGATAATATTTGGGATACAAATTGGTGTAAAATGAAAAATAAACAAAACAGATAAATTAAAATCCTAAGTGTGGTAAATTACTTTCCCAACCATCCCATGAATAAGACTCATATCATTGAATAACTCACGCTTTGGGTAGACACGAATTAGACTCAATAAAATCTCAATCAAAGAATAAACCTTAGTTGGTGTTCCCATAACGGCCAACTCCCATTCAATCCATAAATATAATATACAACAACAAATAGTGGTGATATCTCCCACTTAATACAAAACTTTACATAAGTTGGTTAAAACAAACATCCAACTTTTTCTTTCTTTTTCTTTTCTCATTTTTTCGATTTTTTTTTTTTTTTTTTTTTTTTTTTTTTTTAACACAACAAACATAAACATAGATGTGTAAAATTTCACCACATCACTATAACGATAACTCTGGATAATTTTTCCATACTTTTCATGACTTCAGAAATAACGGTAATAGTGAAAGTAGTAAACACACGAAAAATAACAAGACTCAAATTATACAATATCTACTTTCACTCCAATTGCATTGTGCAATTTCCCGACCTTAACCATAGATAATGAATTACGCACGCGAACACAGTTAATTGAAAGGAAACACACTTTGCCTAAAGTAACTAACCAACCACGGATTTTAATCTACAGGGTAGGCTAAGGTGTAAGGGTGTTAACGAAACATTATAACAAAGGTGTAAGAAATGAAAGGAATGGCTCTGAGTGTTTTTCTAGGGGTATCTTACTCTAAAAGTGAGAGTAACAAAGGGGTTTATACGGGGGTTAACTAACCAGTGTAGTTAGTTAATAACACAAAACATATAATAGGCTTTTTGGGTGTAATCCTAGAAATTTACCTTGTTTGACAAGTCACTCCAATTATATCAATAATACTCATTATGGTGGTCTCGAATAATATACAAGCCAAGTTCTAAAGTTTACAAGTCACCGACACACTCATAGATTTGTGAATTTTGATAAGTTCACAATTTTTGAAAATAATGTTATGTGTGCAGCTATGCAACTTAGATTAAACAAAAACATGCTAAAAAAAAATTAAATTTTGATAATTAAGCGTAGATTAAAGCATATTTTTGAAAAATTAAGGACAAGTAACGTTCTAATAATCCATCCCCCCACTTAAGTTAAACAACGTCCTCGTTGTTTGTATTTGAAATTAAAAACAAGAGATAGAAAGAATTAGAACGGAGAACTCCCCTGAGATTTGCTCGGTATGATCTTCCAATGTAAACGTGCGAGCGTATATAATGCGGGAGTCCATCAACCTCTTCAATTGTCCAGGCCTGTAAAAATATAGAGACCACAGAAAAAGAATCTCGAGAGCATCTCGTTAATCATTGGTTAGGAAAATAAAACTACGGGAAATTACAGGCTAGAGTGTCGATGCGCCGTATCCATGGAATATTGGATACGCCGCATCAACTTCCTGTAACTAATACGCCGCATCCACTAAAAGTGCATGCGCCGTATTGACCAACTGACAGAAATACGAAAATAAAAATAAACTAAAAACAAAATAAAAGACAAGCATGGGTTGCCTCCCAAGAAGCGCTTGTTTTTGTTAGAGTCACGAGCCTGACTCCACCCTTATTTACTAGGCAATAGGGTGTTTTTCCCCCCACTTGCGGTCAAGTGCGGGTGATAGTAGCAATAAGCACCATAACGGTGTAAATTTGCTACAAGAGATGGATAGAATATATAAAGATAATACCTTGGCAATATGTGTACTTCGTTCATTACCTTACCCGGTTTGGTTGTTAAATTGGATGACATGAACATTACATGTGAGAGAGTAGTATGTTGAGGATCAATGATTCTCCCTTCTTCTTCGTTTGTTCTATTGGTAGTAAGGCGTCCCTTGACTTCCATAAAAGATGAGAAAGGGTCTTTGGCGAGTAAAAGTTCGGGTTCCTCTATATCCTTTATAGGATTGAAATCATCCTCTTCAATCATGGTCGTGTCCATCAACTCATCCTTGAATTCTTTTTCTAATTCAACCAAAAATGGGTTGATAACAGGTGCTTTATATGCATCATTAGTTGGTGTAGTAAATTCCACCTTATCATTCTTTCGTTTTGCAACCTGCTTAGGAAAACTAGCAAGATTATTAGTAACGGGATTAATAATATTAAATAAATTAGTACCACTTTTTGTTGTAAGTGACTCCAATTCATCTTGTGAGTCTCCATCTTCAACTAGTGGTCTTGTAATTTCATCCTTTTCCCGAATAGCCGCCTCAAATAAGTCATCCCACATTTCTTCAAAATCCTTTGTGGGGTCATAATCTGGCTCATTTGTTCCACGCCTGAATATTTCATTTTGTTGTGGCAATTGCGGTATGGCATCGTACACAATACAATCAAAACTTTCAATATTAGAATACTCATTATCTTCATCCGATGGAATATCATCATGGTGTTTTTGATATGATGAGAATATATTTTCCAACTCGGGTGAAAAATCACAAGTAATAGCACCATACACCATTGTTCCACATTCATCTTCATTTTCATCATAAGCACTTTTGGATGAATAAGCTTCTTTGTAAACAATTGCCGGATTTTCATTCAAATCAAACACTTGTGACTCTTCTTCATCTTGGGCAACTTCCGGAGAAATAAAATCATCAATAACTATTGCCGGAAACCTAATTGCACCAAAATCGTATGATTCTTCTTCATCATCATCATTGGATAAAGTCCAAGTGTGTCTAAATGGCAATGTCTTTCTTTCTTTCCCTGACTCTTCCTGCTTTGATAATAAGTACTCTTCCATCGTGGGTTCTTTATCATTGATGACTTGTGCACCATATCTTGCTCTTTCCCAATCGTAAACCTTTTTATTGCTCAAGGATCTTTCATTGTTAAGCCTAAGATATTCTTCCATAGTTATGTCCGGATTATCCATCATCATTATTACCTGAAAGATAAACAACCAAGAACAGCAGTAACCGAAACAAAAACAATAAAAACTAAAACGAAAAATAAAAATTAAATAAACAAAAATAAAGAAAAACGATAAAAAAAAAAATTGGTCACAGAACGTCAATACGCCGTATACAATTGACCTGTATACGCCGTATTGATATAAGACAGATACGCCGCATCCACAGACAAGGATACGCCGTATTGCCTTTCTGAGACAGAAACACAGAAACAAAACACACACAGAAACAAATAAAACTAACTAAACTAAAATACCAATAAATCAAATTAAAACAATCACTCCCCGGCAGCGGCGCCAAAAACTTGATGTGTTTTTTTTAGGTCTATAAAAATCAACCAAGTTTTAAATTTATTTATTGCCGAACTAACCTATAGACTCTAAACACTCACGAGCAGTGTACCCGATCAATGTAGATAGTTTCTAGGTAAGCAAGGGTCGTTCACTAGGAGCGAAGCTAAAATGATCTAAAGGTATTCTAATTACTAAACTAACTATCCTAGAAAGCAAGTAAATATTTTTGGGGTTTTAGCCTGAGAGGCTATCACGATTTTGTGTGTTTAATTAAACTAAATACGAGAAAATAAATATTAAACTAATTAAAAGCAAATTAAAGATAGATGAAGATAGATAGGAAGAACGGGTTAGCCACGTCTACTCCATTTTATAGTTATACATGCTTATGTCTACTTGTTTTAATTCATTCAATTGTTTTGTCGCCAATCCGATTATTAATCCTGTCACGATTGAATAAACTACCTTCGTGGTGGGAAAGAGGACATGATCATAGTGACTCGTCTAGCATCAATACTAACTTATTGCTTTAAACCATCTAACCTAGTTCGGTATTACACGCTACTAGTCCTATTAGGTTGTAGACACGTTCCGTTTATGCCAAACAATGATTCCTAATAGAGATTCGGGTTAACACGCATATAACTCAACCTAAGCAACCACAATTACAGGTAGTTAAGTCACATCAATTAAAGTTATAAGGATCATAACCTAGTTACACAGACTTCTACTAGTTATAAGCAATAAACGAGTTTTTATCGACAAGCACCCAATCCAATAACAAAGCAAAAACATCGACAAAATCATAAAAACTAATAAAACTTCATAAACATGGCTAACACCTAAGGGTGTTAGCCCATAATCTCAGTAACAATACACAATGTTTGAATCATAGCATAAAAGATAGAAATCATAATGAAAACTACACGCTAACCGAATGATTAAACAAAGTAAATTGGCTTGAGATGTTCTTCGTGTATGGAATGGATCTTCAATATAGTCTTTTGCTGTTTTGGGACATTTACAGACGCCTGGGAATGATCCCGAGGGTCCCCAATGATGCCCTAATTCGTTAATGAGTTCGGTATTTATAGATTCTGAAATCTGGGTCGATACGGCGCATCTAGAGAGTTAGATGCGCCGCATCTATAAGTAAACGTAGCCTCCAAGTCTGAAACTGACCAGATATGGCGCATCTATAAATCTGATATGGAGCATCTCCTAATACGGCGCATCTAAAGACCTGATGCGCCGCATCTCCTTCAGATATAGGTAGATCTCCTTTTTCTCTTTCCGTGGCCGCTTGAATCAACTAAAACGGAGTCCGGATGAAGATTTTATGGCCAAAATACGAAAGCATCTTCAAGTGTCGACTTGTAATCTTGACTTCTTCATTAAGCTTCTAATCTCCACTTGATTTCTTGGTAAGGATTGTGTATGGCCGATACGGCGCATCGGATCGGTCCGATGCGGCGTATCTGGAGTAGAACAAGTTGGTTCTTCTTCGTTGACCAAAGTTTCATATGCGACGCATGATAAAATCAGATGCGGCGCATGCTTCAAAGTCAGGCAATGGTCTTTAATCTCTTCAATTTAGCAGACTTTTCCAATCTTGATCATTTTGCTCCATTTTATGTCCATAATAGCTAACTTTCACCAAATGCTTGTTTATAACTGAGAATTACAAAAGTAGGCGATTAAGTATCAATTCCCATGTAAAATAATAAAAAAAACAAGCAATATACATAGGATACATGATGCTAATAAAATGTACTTATTTGATGTCATCAACTAGACTTATATCTTTACTAGATGTTACTGTTATCCTGGCCACCGGATATGTGGCATAGTTCAAAGAAACTTGTAGTATTTTGGCTGTTGTACAACGAACTTACCAAGTGTTGACTCTACTATATGGATATGGTTGTGCTATCTATGATATCGGTCCAAAAATTTTCATGTATTATATTCATGTGTGTTGCGATTATACTTATGATATTTCGTGGTTGTTTCTCGTTGTGATTTCATTGTATTCATACTCGTTGTGTGTGATGATCGTTTCTATTGTGAGATTCTCATTATTGTTATCTTTTATGATTATGAAGATTTATGCAGCCAAAGAGAGCTACTCCAGCAATGACACCAGCTGAAATCAGAAAGCTTGTTGCCGACAGTATATCGGCAGCACTAGAGACTGAAAGAAAGGTCGTAGCTGCACGGGCTGCAAAAGCCGTTACTGAAGCCGCTTCTCGGGCAGAAAATGCAGAAACTGCCGGGCAAGCTACTAATGGTACAAATGGTCGTAAATGTACGTACAAGGACTTTAAGAGTGGTGATCCCACAAAATTCAAAGGTACTAAAGGAGCTACAGCTATGATCCGTTGGTTCGAAAAGATAGAATCTGTATTTCTTCTATGTAATTGTCCAGAGGATTGCAAGGTAAAGTTCGCTACCAGTACACTCGTTGAGGAAGCTATGTCATGGTGGAATTCTTATGCAAAGCCCATGGGAATAGAAAACGCTTACAAGCTCACGTGGGAAGAATTCAAAAAGCTGCTGACAAAGAAGTTTTGTTCACGCACCGAGGTGAAGAAGTTGGAAACAGAATTTTATTAGTTGGTAACTACAGGAAATGAGATTGAAGTGTACATCACGAGATTTCAAGAGTTGGCTGCACTATGTCCAATTATGGTTCCAGACAACGAGAAGTTAGAAATTTTCATTGGAGGGCTACCACAGAGCATCCGTGGAGATGTAATTTCTTTTGACCCACAAACATTAGACGAAGCAATCAGGATGTCTCAGAAGCTTATGGCTCAGGTAGTAAAGAAAGGAACTACTGTCAACAACAACAACAATAACCGTAACTACAACAACAACTCCAACAACTACCGAAACAACAACAACTATAACAACAACCGGAACAATACCAACCATAATAACAACAACAACAAGAGAGGATGGGACAACAATCAGGGTGGCAATGCTACCCAACAACCACCAAAGAGACAAGAAGTTGCTAAGGCCTATGCTGCAGGCCCAACTGAAAAGAAAGGTTACAATGGTACTTTACCCAAATGCAACAAATGTCAAAGTCATCATAACCGTGGGAAGTGTCCTAATCCTTGTGGCAACTGTAAGAAGATTGGCCACTCGACTAGAGAGTGCAAGTTCCCACTCGCTGCTGGAAATCAGAAACCTCTAGTTACATGTTTTGGCTGTGGAGAAAGAGGACATGTTAAGAATGAATGTCCAAAACAATGAGATCAAGGAAATGGGAACCAAGGCGGAATAACTCGTGGAAGGGCTTATATCATCAGAGAAGGAGACTGCCAGAACATCAACAACATGGAGGACGACATCAATGTTTATGAACAAGGAACTTTTGTCTTACTAATAAACCATAGACGGAGCCCTCTAGAGTTGTATTCCTTTAAGTAGTCTATCTTAAGTACTTTCTTGTAACCTCGTTGTATTGTGTACCTTTCTATCTAATGTAATCTCTACCTTTTATCATCTCCACAATAATCCCAACCTTCGTTTATTTCATTTCCTATCCCATTTGCCCAATACTCAATCATTTCGCAACAACATACCGCTGTCCTAGTAGGGATTTGGCAAATTTCGTCTCGACTATAGGCTATTACCATTCCGTAGGAATATCCACACACGTCCTATAACCCATTCAACAGATTTTATTACAAGATATTTTACTACCACTTCATAAAACCATTACACATAATTTTACTCAAAGCTATTTTACTTCCATCTCAGGAAATTATTTCACAAGATTTTAAACCACGTTATATTACCATCATCTCATAAGTTGAATTACTAGCATTCTACCAACTATTTACTCTCACGCAAACCAATTTTCTTGTTAAAACAAAATTTAGACTACCATTTTACCAAACAATACATTGAACACCATCTAAAATTTTTCTAAAAACATAATATTATTTCGACTAAACCAAGCATCGCATCATTAGTCCTCAATTATACATAGCCTGATCACCTATGTATAATTCAGGAAGGATTATGCCATGAAGAGGACAATCATCTTTTCAAAATTCCTAATAACAATCTTCATTCAAAACATCCGAAAAAGTAAAGCTTTGTAACCAAGTATATTTTTCATAAACCTCCTTGTTGATAAACCTTCTCTAGGTGCCTACACCATACGTCGCTCACTCATACGTTAAGTTGGATTTTTACCCTTGACCTCTCTAGGAAAGACTTCCCAATTCCGAGGAGTGTTCCACGACATAAGAAAACAGCGAACGGATTTCGGAACTACAAACAAGGACTAGAAGAATACAGTAAGTTGATTGTATCGCAAAGGAAAATATAAGATCTCACGAGGCAACCCCAATCACTACCTTTGGCATAGTCACTAAATCCTATCATTTCAGAAGTACTAGTTAGACCAAGTAGGACAACGAAACCTATCATCGTTGAATTAGTCGAGACACATTGTACGAATTTCAAATACACTTGATAAAGGATAGACGATACTTCTCAAACTTCCGGAAATTCCTTTAAGATATTCTCTTTCCAATCAGATATACACACGACCTACCATCCTCGGACCAACGAACATTGAAGAGGACTATCCAAGCATTATAAGACGTGCTCAGTGCCGTATAATCAACTTTGAATTGTTTAGGATAATCTTTTGATATTGATTGATTGCACCTTCAACAATAACCATCACAGGAATATAAAGGTTGCACCCTTTGAGGCATACTATGGTCGGAGTACCAATCACCTATTGGCAGACCGAAATCGGAAAGCCCAATTCGCTAGTCTAGAACCAAATTGAGAAACAACAAAGGAAATTGTACAAGTTAAGAATCAGTTACAAGCGACAAGAGAACGATAGGCAAGTTAGGTCGGTACAGGACGCAAATCATTGGGATTAGGTATCCCAAAGCAGCGAACCATTAGGATTCAAGTTGAAGATCGAGCTATGTTGAAAGCCTTGCCTTGGAAAGGCATGATACAATTTTGGAAACACGGGAAATTGAACCCTAAGTATATTAGACCATTTAAGATTCTAAATAGAATCGGCCGACTGGCTTACAGACTTGAGCTTCCGTCACAGCTCAGCAGCATACACAACTCATTTCACGTTTCAAACCTCAAGAAGTATCTTTTAGATGAATCATTTGTAATTCCATTAGAAGAAATCCAACTCGACGATAAGCTCAATATCGTGGAGGAACCAGCAGAAATCATGGACCGCGAGGTCAAACAGTTGAAACAGAGTCGAATTCCTATCGTGAAAGTTCACTGGAATTTACTATTCAAAGATTACTATTCATCATTCACTATTCATTATTTCACTATTCATCGTTTTTTAAGTCAGTTTGCGACTTTGAGATGTTATCAAAAATATTACTATTCATGAAACACTATTCATTCCCGGAAGGAAATCACTATTCATGGTTATTATTCATCAGTTCGTAAACTGGGTTTACGAGTATTCAAATTCGCGTAACCACTATGGTTTAGCTACGTATTCATGCATCATCATTAAGGACACATCATATAGACTAGAGTAGTCTACATATCATCCGTAACATCATCTCATATTAGGTCATGCACGGGATTTCATAATTTCAATTAACGTATGTTTATTTATTTAATCACCGTTACCACTCAGTCATTACTACGAATATTATACCCGACACTCCCGACTATGATCCTAATATATTTTCATACTTATTATAATGACATAAGAATTATATTATCAGTTTACCCGGTATTTTTAAATCATTTACTATATTTACCGTTAAACGCTTATAACTACGTCGTTCGCGATATTTCAACACGACAATTATTTTAACACCCGATTCTTGCTAGGAATGTGATTTCATAATTTTTACTACTTCGTCAAAATTTATTTTTTTCCGTCAAGATTTATTTCTAGCTAACTCGGTACCTGGTAACACCTAAAACACATAATATATAACTAAATCATACACCAAAGTCAAGAATAACTCTTACACTCTATCCCCATCCCATTTCTACGGCCCCCCCATGCCTTCCCTTTACTCCTTTGAAAAATTTCACTAACCCTCATTAATGCTTAGTACTTCATGTCTCAAAATATCTTCATTTGTCATACAAATACTCTAATATACTACACATAGTTGCAAGACTAGGAGGAAAAAAAAAAAAAAAAAAAAAACTCTCACTCACTCACCCTTAGTGATCGGCCCAAAGAAGAAGAAGGAGAAAAACATGTCAAGATTTCAAGAACAAGTATTTTTCAAGCTCTATTAGTATTCCTAGTTAAGGTTTTGGCATAAAAACCAAAAGATAATTAAGTCATTTAACCTCAAAAACCCCTCATAATCAAGTAAGCGTTCCAAATATTTTTCCCTACTCTTTTACACTCTCATTTGATATATTTTCAAGTTCTAGTAACAAATCATGCTATTATACATATGTTACATACCACTTGATGTTTTATTTTCTCAATAAAATAGATCTATAGATTTTATTTGTAATCTCATGAGATCCACCAATTTTGGTGAAGATTAGGAATCCATGACACCCTAAGAAGGTGTATGGTAGGTTTTAGAATTGCTTGGTGTTGTTTGGAAGTGATTAGAACAAGCCTTGAACTAGAAAAATTGGTTTTAAGAAAAAGTGTAGAAAAGGTTCTGTCCATTTTCGTGGATTCTGGAAAAATCAGTAAACCATGGACTATTTTGGCTTAAATATTTAGAAAATACTTTCAAAAACGAAACCGTGGCCGCCAGAATGAGCAAAAACGAGCTTACGACGAGAAAGATACGTTAATTTTAAATTTGATGACGAAAACTATTTTTCTGAAAATTTGCGTGCTGTCCCACGAATTTCAATGGGTAAAACGAGGCATTGGACGTGATCTAGACAAGCCGACATATCAAAAATATATTAATTCACTGTAATACGAAGCCGTGGATAAAAAGAACGTAGAAAACGAGCTTATAACGACCAAGATACACCCGTTTGAAACCCGACGATTACAACTAATTTTATCAGCTTTTTATTTCTATGTCCAAAACAGTTTTTGCAAGTAACCATGTTGAGAGCCGTTTTTCTCATTGATCGAGACGCGTATGGACAAAATGTCAATGCTATGACTTCAAGACATTGTTGCAAGGTTTCTAAAAACGCCGAGCTTATTTCCTAACACTCAACGACCACCATTTTATGGCTAGTTTTGCGAGGCCATTTAGTCATTTTTATAAGTAATGAAAAATGCTAATTTACGACGGAAAACACTATATTTATCGATAGATCACCAAACGACGATCGTGGGTTATCGTTGCAACGTATTTACACGAAAAGTGTTTTATAACTTAACGAGACGTCAAAAATATATTTTTCGACGATAAACGTTATTTTCAAAATTCACAAGTGGTATCATTAACATACGTATTTGCATGTATAGCATCATTTCATAACTTACATTAGAACATATTATTCATATTAGGTTGCGGTTAGAGACCGAGCCTCATTTCATCATATCCACTACTGTCATTATTGCTATTGCATCAGGTGAGTTTTCATAGCCCCGTTTTCAATTAATTATTTGATTTCTAAATTTTCGGGGGAGAATACATTGCACCATTTTTTATACGGACCAAAGTATCAAATTCATTTACATTGCTAAAGTTACCTCATTTCCATGTTAAAGTCCCCTTTTATTTATCATGAACCGTTAATTACGGAGTAAGCGAGAGTGAGTGAATAGATCTATTGAGGGTGACTCTTCCGTCCGGGTTGGTCGCTCCAACTTGTCAAACGGACGCATTTCATTTTTATCATATCCAATTCAGAGTGTCCGGCAAAACACTCTGGTGAGGCCTTCATAATCAGTCTAGCTTCGGGGTCATGAGCTTAAGAACTAATGTATCATTTATGTGGCATTTTTGTCATTCACTTTATACTTGAGGTTACCGTAGAAACATTTCATTTACATAAACCTATGACCTCACCAACATTATTGTTGACCATTTTTAGCAATGTATTTTCAGGTAATTAAGGCATGAGCATCATGGTCTGCTTTTGGACATTTCATAGAGTCGCGGTGTCGACGCGTCTCACTGTATTTTATGCACTTAATTATCGTTTGGTTTGTAATGACTTATTTCCGCAAACATGAAACACCTTTTGGGACCTAACTTTTGTAACTCTGAATGTTTTAATCAATCAAACGATGTATTTTTAAAACGACACTTTAGGTCGTTCAATATAACTATAACTGTGATGCTATGGCAGTCACGCCCCAGGTATTCCATTCCGCTGCAAATCAGATATTTGGGGATGTGACATCACATGACCGAATGTACTGGTCACATTTCCGAGTGAAATGGTCACGTAACCGAGTGTACTGGTCAAACCAATTTTAAATCTTGTGGTCCATATAGTAATTTTGTTTACTTAAACCTATGAACTCACCAACCTCGTGTTGACACATTTTAGCATGTATTTTCAGGTTCTTAAAGTGTCAGCTCACCTTTGGCGGCTTTTGGCATGACATGGCATGGTTATAGGATCAAGATACTCTGATATTCATTTGGGGTCCGCTTTAATTCCTTTATGGGCTTGTATTTTCCGCATTTCATTGAATGATGTAAAACAAAATACTTTTGATTATGAAAATTTCTTTTAAACGGATACGGTAAATCCGTTCTCTTTACTCTGTGTTGTGGTACCAATTTAGTAGCACTCCAGCGACATTAACTTCCGCTGCGACCCGATTTTGGGGGTGTTACACAAGATTCGTCAACAAACGAAACCAAAGAGATTTAAACATCATAGATCGATTATCAGAAGATTAACCTCTATTTAATATTCGAATCTCATAAAGAAAGAACAAAAAACCAAACAGGTTTTCATCCATACTTTGATTCGGTTTGAAAAATAAAAAATAAAAAAAATAATAAAAAAAAGGATCTCAACATATCTCTTTTTGTATCAAAGTTTCGTTATTAAACAAAACCAACAAGAGATTTAACCATCATTGATCCGTGTTCGAAGCATACACAACAACAAAAAAACAATGGAAACTTACCCGTGTTCAAATCTCCTTTCGGTTACACAAGTAAGAAACCACAATAGTATGTGTTTGTGTTCGGATTTAATCTAAACAAGGGACGATTTTTCCCTTCGATTTAGTTTTGTTGACTGTCGAGAGAAGGAAAGAAGTGGCTGCGTATTTTTTTTGATGAGAGTGATTAGGGTTACCAAATTTTTAGGGTAGTGAGATAATTAGTGGTGTTATATAACGGATTTTTAGGGTTCACAGATAAGTGTTTGGGCTTTTGATTATTTGGGCTGAATATTGGACGATTTTATTAGTTATTGGGCTGTTGATTTGTTAACTCAAGGACGAATTTCTTTTTTATTGTTTGATAAAGAATTCTTGGTATAATTTTGGATCACGATTTTGATTGAGCTTCAATTATCCGAGATTAATTTTAATTTTGGGTGAAATTTTTCGGGATCGTTTGATACAACTACCGTGCTAGTTATTGGATAACTCGATTCGAAAAAAAATCACTTCTTTATCGTCTACAAGATCCGTATTCATTTCACACGTTCACAATGTCTTTTCTCAACAATTTCTTTTCATCAATTGATCTGGATCCTATTGTTCAATTCTTTGCACCATATCCTAAGACTGAGAAGACATTGACTAAAACTGAGGAAATATTGACTGAGTCTGAGAAGCTGTCGACTGATAATGAACAAGACGTTGAAGAAAATGAGCTTCCAGATCATTTAAAATCACTTGACCTGAGATTTCCTATTACATTTGCTGAGCATATGAAGCAAAGGCAGTTTTCAGAAACGGAACGAAGTGCTGAAGCATTGTTTGAGTCTAAGTCAGATACACCTAAAAATGCTATGGGTATACAGATGGGGAATCAGATGCAATATGCAGGGCAGCATGCTGGAAACCAAATGGATCAGATTGTGAATCAGTATGTGGTTAATCAAAATGGGAATGATTGTTTTATGACTACGATTCAGAAACCTACATCTGAAATTCACAGTAGTGATATTGGTAGAGATTACAATGTAAGTGCAATGACGAAGGTACAAAAGATCCAGTACATGTTGATGCTAGCCAATAAAGACGAGTCGGGAATACTACTGACTGCTGAGGAATACGACTTCATGGTTACAACAAGTGTTAATGAGAATGCATCAGATCTCAATGGAAACTGCAACTTTATGGCTAATCAGCAAGAAAGAACATCAAGCAGTGATTCTGATATTCCTCCTACTTATGACACAGAACCACTCCATGAGGTACCAAATTATAGTAATGATGTTATTCCGTTTGCTCATGAAAAGCCACATTCTATGCCTCCCCAGCCTAATTATGACACATATGTGGGGGAGCAAGTTAATCGCAATATTAACTATGAAACTCCAGATATGGATCCTAATGGAGTTCAAGTTGTACAGAATGGTGCTAATGATGAGGAAACCCGTGCTTGAATCATTACTGAATAATTGTAGCATTGAGATTGAGAAAGTGAAAAAGGTCAATCGCGAATTTAAGGCCGCAAATGAGAAAATGACCGCTGAGCTTGAGAGGTATAAGGAAAACGAAAAAGCTTTTGAGTTTAATAAAAAACGACAGTCAGAATTAGAAACTGGTTATCAAAATTCCGTTTTAAGAGAAAATCAATTGCAAATCAAGTTTGACACACTTGATGTTAATTCTCACATGAAAATCAAATCCTTAAACGCGAAAATTTCTGATTTGAAAAACCAACTTTCTAAACAAACATCAACTTGTTCTGATCTTGAAAAAGAAAAGAAACAGTTGAAAGCAGATTTTTCAAAACGAGAAAATGATCTTCTCAATGAAATCATTGAGAAACAAGAAACAATCAAAAAGTTGGAAGATTTGCTTGTGAAAACGGGTCATTCCGCTCAAACCATTCATATGCTAATTAAAGATCCAAACCCGCTTTTGCACACTATGAAGAAAATGGATATTGGTTGTGAAAACCCTTATACTCTCAAGAAAGCTCAGAAAGAACAGGATGTTTTGTACAATGGAAATATAATATATTCTAAACATGATCCTCCCGTTGTTCGTGATTCTGAGGAAACGATAGAACTTGCTGAAGAGAGTCAAACGAAAATGAAACAAAAGAATCCAGACCAGAAACCAATTGATTACAATAAACTTAACAAACTTTCTGGAATTCCTTTTGTTCCACAAAAACAAACACCAAAGTTTTCCAAAAAACCAGTTGTTATGACACAAGTTGCAAAACAAAAAGTTGTTTCTAAAACTCTTTCAAACTTGGAGCAAATGTCCTCAAATAATCCTTTTAACACAAGTGCTGCTCGAGGATATTTAGATGATGTTAAAAAGAGAATTGAAACACTTCAAAATATTGTTGCATCCAAAACTACTATCAGTATCAACAAATGGCATTCAAGCTTTCATGCAGAAATGAAAAAGGTGTTTGAAACAGAAATTACTACTCCATTGAATAACATCAATGCGATGGTAATTCATTTTGAACAAGCATTTTTGAAAGAAACAGCCGACTTTGTCAAGGACCACAAATCCCTGGTGAAGGAAGCTAATGAAAATATTGAAAACATCAGAGTTTTGGAAAACCTAAATGACTCTCTCTTCGAAGCAGTTATGTCGACCGATATTATGTCCATCATTTTACAAACATATTCTGTTGAAGACGATGAAAGACTGCGAACTGAGACCTCTGGAATTGTTTCAAAATATGAAAATGCTCTTATTAAACTTGAAAAAGAAAATGTGTCATATTTTAAACAACTTGATCGAAAAACCGAGGAATGCAAGTATGACAAACTGTCGTATGAGCGTGCCTACCAGGACATGAAAGAGCAAAATGATCTTTTGAGGGCTCAGCTGGACAGTCTAAAAGGGAAGGGTATGGATACTAAGCTTGCAAAACCATCGACTCTAGAGAAACCAAATGCTTCAAAACCGGTTGAAAAAACCAAAAATGTCTATTTCTCAGGTTGTTCCAAAAGTCGATGAGAAAAATGATTTGTAAAAACCAGTCACTCCACATTCCTTGCCCATCAAGAAAAGAATATTAAAGATTGATGAAAAAGGTGTTGAAAAAGAAAAAGCGTTTGTCGAGGAACCACAAGTCATTACACCTGATCTTTCTAGGAATAGTACACGGACTATGACAAAAAATCCAGGTAAGGAATCTGTTGTTTCTAACGACATGGTCCACAATCACTATCTAGCAGAAGCTAGGAAAAAGGCACAGATTCGAAAAGACGGAATTTTAGGTACAAAACCTAGAGTGATGAATTCTACAACATTACAAGGCACTGGTAGTAGTAGTAAACCATTACCTAGGAACACTCAACAAAAAACTAGGGATTGGCTTGCATCTAAGAGTAGTTGCTCAAATGAAAATGCTATGGACATAGAATGCAACACTAAGAATTCAAATTCATCTTCTAACAAGAAACAATTTCCAAATGACAGTAGTGACAAAATTAAGGTTGCCGTTTTAAACAAGAATGTTGAATTTGTCTGTCCTACAAGTCAAAAATGTGTCTTTTCAGCTAATCATGATGCATGTGTTGCACAGTATATCAAGATAGAAAATTTACATGCTAATGCA
Source organism: Artemisia tridentata subsp. tridentata (assembly GCA_021014915.2). Lineage (NCBI taxonomy): Eukaryota > Viridiplantae > Streptophyta > Magnoliopsida > Asterales > Asteraceae > Artemisia > Artemisia tridentata. Next base: position 126,387,473 of record CP139501.1, read on the forward strand.
CAATCCACTAAGACACAAAATAGAAACAAAACCGTTGATAAGAAGCAAGAGGCTAAGAAACCTAATAGGTGGATCTCTACAGGACGTAGTTTTTCTCAAAAGAGACTTCCGCTACATCTGTAAAGAAAACAACTCCTAGATCTTCCCTTAGGTGGATCCCCATGGGAAAAGTTTTTAACACAGTTGGTCTTAGATGGATTCCAACAGGGAAGATTTTTGATAGTTGCGCCAAGACTAATAATAGTGAAAATTATCAGGATAAGAATGTACAAACCACTACAACCGTTGATAGTGAACACCCTCAATGTGAAAGTGTTATTTGTGCAAATTCTTCTTCTGTGGATGCAGGTACTTGTGAAAGTGTTGAGGGTTCATACACCCGATGTGAAAAAGAAGACCTTTATGCCAACATCGCATGTGGAAATCCTTATCTAATTCCACTCTTAACTCCACTTTTACTTGTTCAAACTTAATTATTTTTTTGTGAATATTTTTTTGAAAAAAAAAACAAAATACAAAATTTGAAAAACAAACAAAAACAAAATATAAAAATACAGAAACAATATAAAATCAAAAAAACAAAAATATTCTTCTCACGACATGTCTCTCGTATAATTAATATTCTGTACGTATCTAGAAATGTCATTCAAAAATGATACGGACTTGTACAGATGCTTGAGAGAGAGTTCACTAAAATTATTTTCAAAACATGTCATTTCTCAAAATTTTCTTCATAATGGCTTCGGAACATCTCAGTTTCGGACCCGAGCTTAATGTAATGGCTTCTGGACACATCAGTTCAGGACCCGCGCTTCAAAAAAAGGAAAGTGCTTAATCAAAACAAAGGTTTTAAAATTTTTTTCGAGCACTTATCCTAAAAATCTCTATGGCTTTCGTATACTTCAGTACGAAACCCGAGCTACAATGATAACTTCTGATTATTTCAGATCAGGACTCGTAATTTCAAAGACAATATAAAGAACCCTTGAGCACATGATCAAGATTTTTCAAAATCTTTCAAATTATTCTGTGCTCAAGATAACTCCTCCCAAACCCTTAAAATTGACTTTAAACTCTATGTTTAAAAACATGTTTTCTTTAAGGGGGAGTATAAAAAAAAATGTTCCAATTTCATGCAAAATCAAATCCGTCTATCTCTCCAAAAAGCTTTTCTTTTAATCAGTTGATATCAAAAATATCACGATATGCTATTTTTGAGGGGGAGAAGACGTGATTAAAATGTGATCAAAATGTGTAAAGATCGTAGTTGAATCTCAAAAGAGCTCGACTCAGATAGTACCAACGAATTGACGAAGCTTAAATGTCAGTAATCAAAAAGACTTGTCCTGGACGGGTAATAATTTCAAGCTGGTTTATCCATTGATGTAAACGTGTCTCGCAAAGGACTTGTCTGAGTAGAGTGTACCAATTCGAAAGATTCTCTTTGAATATGACCAGGACGGGTAATAATTTCAAGCTAGTCTAACTAGTGATGTAAACATGTCTCGCAACGGTCATATTCACTGAAAATCAATCAATTCAAAAAGTGCGAACTCCACCCGACATGTGCAAACATATCTTAAAAAACGTACAAGCACATGTGAATGGGGAGTATTTCAGAAAATACAAAACTCTCGAAATGTTAACAAAAATGTGTTTTATAATCATAAACACTTTGAGAGATTTTCACAAAAGGTTTTATGGCATGTGATCAATGAACCTAGGATAATCATGGAGTAATAAGGTGATTATGGTTAGGTTTATGTCATATGATCCGCCAGAGCCGGAGGGATCTACCTAAGCACAATTCCAATATATTAGAATTAGAAGTCCTGAGGTATGATTGAAAAAAGGAGTAAATGAAAAGGAGAAAGAAGGGTTGAAGAATTAAAAAGAAAAGTTTATGAAAGGGTGAAAAGAAATAGCCCTCCATGAAAACTTAGGGCAGAAACCGGGTCAATACATCTGCCATCGGTCATCACAAAGATGATACCGTTATTGAAGACAAGACGTCATGGACCCAGTGACGCGCTGCACAACCCCTCCTAGCCACTCTGGTGTCTCTTAAAAGATATTTGTTTTATTTCTCACGGAGAACCTTGTATAATCTATCGGCCTCTCACTCCAAGATGTGTTGATATTGAAAAGGTGGCACTCTGCTCCATGCCTCCGATGACTAAAACCAAAACGCACATAATCGAGTCTAGAACCATGAGATTCATTAAAAGATCTCTTAGGACACACTTTCCAAAACATACACTTGTATTCGCCAAAAAGGAACACAAGTTTTAAAAGTCTTTATGAGATCTACGGATCTTGCCTTATCTATCGTGATGGTTACTATGTTTCAAACGGTCTACAGTCGTGGAGTGATACTTCGGTATACTTTAGTGGCTCACCTGAATTGTGGGTATACTTCGGTATATCTGTTGTAAGCCTTCTTGAGGGTATCCAATTTAGGAACAGCCTTTGTAAAGATTTGAGAGGGTTTTCACACTATGCTTTTAATTCTCTCGAAGTCTGAGATGTGGGTCATTACTTGGATTTATCCAATGTAATGATAACTGTCCTTAACGGGATTTGGACGGCTGATGTGCCCGGCCAAGGTGAATGGAATCAAGACATTCATCAGTAAAACAATCGTAGTGATCTATTTTCTAAGAAAAGTTCACTGTGTGGGAAACTAGAAGGGGGGTTGAATAGTTTACCGGTTTTTAATTTCTTTTAAAAATCTTTTTTTAAAAGTTTGCTATTGGAAAGTTTGATTCGAACTCTATGTGTAATCAATCAACACCAATATGAACTACACACTAATCTAACAAATGGTAAATAATAAAAGTAAAGAGTAGAGTTGGAAAGATCAAACCGAGACAAAGGATTTATAGTGGTTCGGCTACGAAGCTCTTCTTCGCCCTACTCCACTCCCCGAGTACCACACTCGAGAGTTTCAAACACTATATCAACAACCTCCCTTCAGGCGGAGAAAACCATACACGTCGCTTATCCTATTTCTGACACTAAGCTAGATGTCGAGTGCTAATCTTAGCTAGCACCAATCTACCAAGGTCCACGTGACCAAACACACAAGCCCAATGGCTTCAAGAGATCACCAAGATCTCAACACGATCACAATGATCAACTCACTCTACTAACTCTATCCTAATGACCCTTGATCTTCTTGATCAATCACACAAGCCCAATGGCTTCAAGAGATGTTCACTATCTCTTATAAGATCACACTTGATCTTCACTCTCTCTCACAAAAGATAAATAAACTTGATGTATGCTATGATACAACAAGGTTGTAACAAGTGTTACAAAAACCTAACCACTACAACTCTTGTATCTTCTTGAAGATTTTGAGTTCTTCTCTTGCACTTGGAAGAGGAATGATAACACCTTGTATCTTCTTGGATACTTGTGTTCTTCTCTTGCTAATCAAGAGGAATGAAGAGGATCTCTTGGTGGATGATTGGATCACTTTTAAAACAAAAGAAACTAATCTAAATGATCAAAAAGAAAGAAAGGTGTGAGAGGTTTAAAACCAGAAAGTTTTCTGTGTGAAAGGGTGCCTAAAATCTGTGAAAGGGGTTGGTATTTATAGGCAAAGAAAATCTGAACGTTACAGAAAAAATAGTATGGACGGCTCCACTAAACATGCCACGGCTCCACTAAATTTAGTGGAACCGTGGAGCCGTCCTAGACTAGGACGCTCCAAATTTTGTCTTTTCTGGTGAAAACTTATTTGGGGAAGGTTGGAGCTGATTTTGGGGGGAAAAATAGCTGTTGTGATTTTCAAACATATTTTTCCATTAAAACATTTCTTAATAATTCAAAAATAATTTGTCATGTGTATTTTTGAAAAAATGTTTTGTCCCATTAAAAAATGTGAGCTCTCAAAACCAAAATTTACTTCTTTGATCATTTGTCAAGTTTGTAAATTTGTCTAAGAGTGATTTGCGTAGAAACGGGATCTTCCGATTAAAAACTTGTTTACGTTAATTTTAACTTAACGTGATTTCACATTTTGTCATCCTCAAAACGTGAAGTAATCGAAAGATATAAATAACGTTTTTAAAACATTATTTGCATCAACAATCTCCCCCTTTTTGATGATGACAAAATATAAACTCATTTTAAGTTAAAATTAGTTTTAACAAGTTTTTAATGAGTTTACTCCCATTTCTCCCTCTTTTTGTCGAATCAAAAAGGTGACGACGGCTCCCCCTTGATGTGTACTCCCCCTCATTTAGAGAACACAAAGGAATCGAGCAATGGTTTGTGCTACAAAACAAGGTTAGACGACAAGTATACACTATCTAACAAGTAGCACATTTGACAAATATCCAACCACACAAAAAAAAAATAGCTAAGTAGCCAAAAAGAAAAGCCCATTTCATAAACATAAAATAAATGTCATACATAAGTATGAATACATCAAGAAAGCAAATTTAAAATAACATGAAGACACATAAACATCAATAGTTGTATGAGGCTTCAAGATTTGCTTCCAACTTCAAAAGGGTTCCTAAGCATTTATTGGAGGGACTAAACATAACCATGTTTATTTTGGGCTATTGTGTGGTGGAGGTGGTGGAAGGATGATGGGTCCTATGGGTGGTGTGAGGAGGTGTTCTAGGTATGAAAACCTAAAGTTAAGCTCATCTCTAAGGTTCATGATGAGTTCAAGGTTGTGATGGCAACAAGCACAACTCAAGGTGTGTGAGTGAAGGGGATAAAGGATGGGATAACCCATTAAGGGTTGAGGTGATGGTGATAGGGAAGGTGATGATGTGTTGCTCCCAAACTCAAAGGGAGTGTTTGGTGATAGGGTGAGGGTAAGAGTTAGAGGTTGTGGTGATGGTGAAAATGATGAGGGTGATGTGTTAGTTCCCATTTCAAGGGAAGTTGATGGTGATGAGTTAAGTGTTAAGGCTAAAGGGTGAATGGGACTAGGTTGAGGTGAATGTGTGTTGGTTCTAGTTGTGGAGGATGAGGATGTGAGTTTGATAGAGATTGCCTTGGATGGAGCTTGGGGTGTAGTGAAGGAAGATGATGATTTGGTAGAGGTTATGGGTGTGTGGGTTTCATCTTCATCATCCAAGGTGAGATCAATGAAGGCAATGTCATTGGTGATAGGTTTAGTTGATGATTGAGGTGTGTGAGTACTCTTGATCCATTGATCAACTATAGTGGTTTGATTGGTTGGTTTGATGTTGAATCTAGGTTTCTTAAATACTCTTGATCCCATGATGGTTGTATGGTGAGTGTGAAGGTGTAAGGATGGGTGTAAGGATGGCAATGCATGATGTTAGCTTAAATAGCCAAATCAAAAGCATGCAAGGTTGAAAAGGATGTTGGATTTGGGGATTTGGGTGTATGGGAATCAGGTAATGTTGGCATATTTCCTGGAAAAAGAAGTCAAAAAGTGGAAGGAAATAGTGAAAATCGTCTTCCAGAGGCACGGTACCACTAAATGTACCACGGCACCACTAAATTTAGTGGAGCCGTCGCCTATTTAGTGGAGCCGTGGCCTCCATTTGACCTTCTTTCCAGGTCTGCTGGTTTTTAGGCAGCCTAAATAGGGAAATTTCTGGGGAATCCATTGGCTGCAAATCTCAAAGCCTCAAACCACTAAACGCATAGAATTCCTAAAGCTAGTTTCAACTAGCAACTAACATGATCATGTGATCATCTATGTATTTAGGCAACTATTAAGCATGCATGAATTCAAGCAATTTTAACATCTAGTGCATGTAATAAAATAATAGAGCATGCATGAACTAGGCAAGATTGATTAACATAGAGGTTAATTAACTAAGCAAATTAACCAAGTTCTAGTATGAAATGTTAAAAGGAAAACACTTCAAGCAAGTTAATGTTTATGGACATTGCCATGACTTTATTTATAATAGCTTAATAATACTTAAGTTAATAGTACTACTTAAGCTAATCCTAACTAGTCTCTTTTCTTCCCCAACTTTTTAATCTTGTTCCTAAGCCCTTTGATCGCCTTGCCGATGGACTTGAATCCCCCGATAGTTTGCTCATGCATCGAGACTTGTCGATTGTACATGGTTGTTTGTCTTCTCATCATCGTGGATAAGTTGTTTTGTCCGAATTCAACATCGGATGTTTGTGTGAATGATGAGGTGTCAAGGTTACGAAAGAAGGTGTCGGGAGAGGGAGTATTAGGATGAGACGTTCCTTCTTCGTTCACCTCATCATCATCCTCATCCATAGGTTGAGAAGACGAACTGTGACCGAACGAGGAGGAAGAGTGGGGAATATCGGAAGTGGATTTACGACCACGTTTGGACCCTTTGTCCTTACGTTGCTTTGTGCGACGTTGTGGTCCACCAAGTGGTTTCATAACCGGATTGACTAGGACATAGTCGACATCATTGAGAGATGGGTAGGTTTGCATAACCAACCTGAATAAACGAGTAAGCAACATGCCATATGGCATGAGCTCATCGTAACGACGATGAATACTGGCCATCCGTTTGACCATGTAGTATGCGAGGTTGTAAGGTTCCTCGATACTAAGACAGTAGAGCATGTGGGCAAGACTTGCCGGAACGTGATCACGGTTGCCTGCAAGGCTTAACGCGTTCTCACCCAGAAGAAGTTCCCAATTTCTAATATCGGGACGAAGCTCTTTGAGGTATATTTTGTTTGGGTTGAGGTAGACAATGGAACCATCACGTTTTTGATACGTGTTGGTGACTCGAGGAATTTGGATTACTTGTTTAATTACTTCAATCTCGGGAATTTCGGTACGATAAGCACATTCGTTCTCAAGATTGTAGTAAAGAGACTCTAGAGAATGGTCTTTAGTGAATGCACACTCACCATATGAGGGAATACCGAGAATCTGACCAATCTCGGTGACAGACAAGATGATATTTTGGTGTCGAATCCAAAAATCAAGAAAGACGTTTCCGTCAAGATCAGTGTAGGTACGGACACGACTATAAAACTCGAGAGTAAAACGAGGACAGACTTGATCGTTTATTTTGTATAAACAATCAAACTCGATAGAAGGGAAACAGACACGGATGTTGTCTGTTGTGACATAGAGTGCATCGACTACACGCCCTTCGTGTATGTATCGATCTTGAACTTTGGCTAGATAAGCTTTTTGTTCAATGGGAATATTTGGGTCGTCAACAAGACGAGGGATGTAGTGATGAGTATCTTGGTAATCATTTCGAGGCATTGTTATCTACAAAAAAAATTATTTTTGTATATGTTAGTTCGTTGCATTTTAATGATTACACTTCTAGTGTGTGTGCCTAAATGCAAACAATGTGGAGGTGCGGCAATCTCGACTCTAAAACTATCCTAATGAGATTACCCAAACGCTCCTAACTTCACTTTTGCTCAATCAAATATGTCGAACAATACATATCAATTATGTACTTTGACCCATATTTGAGAGTTCGCGTATACATGCAAGAACATTTTTAATTTGCATCAACAATGCATGAAAAAGGTTTCATGATCCTAGACTTGTGAAGTTTTTCAAAAAATGATTGAATTGGGGTGTTTGGAAAACGCCTCAACATGGCGCCAACAAGCTTTAAGTTTGAAAAGCTTTAATGCAAAACGTTTCTAATCCTATTTTAATAATCCTAAACATGATTTCACTACAAACAATCAATCATAATCCGATTTTAGTCATTAAATTCGAACTAGGTTTTGCAACATAAGTGGGTTTATGAAAATCCTTGGTTTAGGGAATCATGTGAATGCTACATTGTCTAATCCTAGTCATAATTTCACAAAGGATTAACAAAATTCGAAAATCCCCAATTCAATTTTGAACTCAAGAACAAACCCTAGACTCAAATTGAAAGAAATTAAGTATGATTTACTTACAATTAGTGTTGTTGTGATTAGGATTTGTTGATTCCAATGCCTCAATCTTGATTTGCAAGAGCTTAATTGAATTTTAGTGTATGGGTTCGGTTTTGACAGCAAGAGGAAGTGGTTTTGGGTTTGATTGAAAGGATGTACAGAAGAAAAGAAAGAGTGGCACGTTTTTCAGATGCACGGCACCATGGTTCCACTAAACATTAGTGGAGCCGTGTCTATTTAATGGAGCCGTGTATCTGATTGTGCCATTTTTCTTCTGTTTTGACTATTGGCAGATTAATCTTACTTATTTAGTAAGACTTTTTGACACGAGGAAAAAGTTTATAATAGACGGGATGATAAGGAATGACCTTAGTTTTTCCAAGGAAATTGACTAAGTTGTCATTGGATGAGGATTGAATTGTAATTTTTCCCGTGAAATAATTAGAAGTCATGAGTCGTGTTTTGGTGGATGACTATAATATTTCCCATGAAATATTTAATTAGTCGGAGTACGAGACGTAAGGAATGACTTAACATTTCCCGTGAAATATTTAAAAAGTCATGTGACGAGTTGTAAGGGAATGACTTAGAACTTCTAGAGGAATTTCTAAAAGTCATGAGACGAGTTAAATAGATGACTTAAGAAGTCATGGGTGATTCGTAGAGGATGACTTCAATATTTCCCGTGAAATATTTGAGGAGTCATAGAAGGGATAAAACGTATATAAGATATGACGCAAGGGATGACTTTAATATTTCCATTGAAATATTGAAATAGTCATAAGCGGGATGAGAGGAATGACTTAAGAGTCATGAGGCGATGTGAGGGAAATGACAAATGAGTCATAGAACAAGACGTGGGAAATGACGTTAATATTTCAAGTGAATTATTAAGAGGTCATGAGGAGAGAGGTGGACGATGACTTTAATAATTCGAAAGAATTATCTAAATAGTCATGAGTGGGGTGACGAGAACGTATTGGTTGGAGTATTGACGATGTTGTCATTCAAGAGACGGAGGAGATGACGTACATCGACGAGCTTCGTTCATGAGCAAACTACAGGGTTCCCGGTCAAGTCTAATGGCATCTTGACTGCTACTCTTCTTAGGGGGTTGTCTCATCTATAGTGTTTGTTGTCATGCCTTTCCGGCGCTAACGTACTCGGCTTTGATCGTGGAGACAATAAGAGCAGTTTGTTTCTTGGGGAACCAAGATGTTTGTTAATCAACCTATGAAGGTACAAACATTACTCTCTATGTTTCAATCCACATTTACTCTCTCATTATCAGAGTTGGTATAGAAACATTTTCTACATCAATCTCCTTGAGATATCGCAATCTCAAGTGTGTAGTACCTTTGATGTATCGGATGATACATCAAACACTTTGATGTAAGAAGTCATGGGGCACTTCTTACAAGTGGGCACAAAGCCAAACACTATTCATGATAATGGACCTACTTGCCATTAGGTAAACTACTTTACCTATTATGCCCCTAACCTAGTTATATCCACGCACTCACCTTCTTCGTCACTTGTGAGTTTCGTTTTTGCGGATATGGGCGTCAGTGTCAATTAAGACTATTACTTAAACTATGTATCTCATACATATAGTATACATAAGTTTAAAGGGATACTTAATTTAGGCAAGATTACTTATGTGCAAGGAAGGAAACTTGATTCACTCATCAATGCTTAATTCAAACTTGTCACGCATGATCTTCAAGCGATCATCGAACATTTCTGGACAAGTTGAGTTTGACATGATGAGATGTGAATAAAGTTTCTGTGTTATAGTGCCTACCATGTTAGATTCTAACTACATTATTTCATGCCAAACATTACTACTAACAAAGGGTGTTTTAAGAAAGCGTACATGTTCCTGAGGTGTTGCTCTTAAAACTAGAGGATTAGACTACATTTGTTGAATGTTGAGCATATAAGACACGACTTGACTTTTGCGTCACCAGACATGTTTGATAACACATCATACTCCTTTTGTTAGAATCCGAAATTTATTTACACTCATGTTTTCCTAGCAAAATAAAAGTTTAAATATCTGGTCCCCAATATCTCATGGGTCCAAAGTTGTTAGAGTCAAACATCCTACGCATTTGTTGCGTTAGTTTAGGATGTGAGAGTGGAAGACACATTTCCCATGGTAAGTAACTTTTTGATGGACGATTATTCCAAGTTACCGGAAAGTTACTTGGATGATTTTGTCTTTTAAAGTTACCTCTCGGTAGAGGAGTTCTAGACCGAGGTTTGGGAGAATCAATTCTTCTAGGTGGAGGAGTAGTATCAATTCTTCTAGGTGGAGGAGTAGTAGACCTAGTGCCATGCTTTACAAATCCATGTTCGGGAGATGACAATGGTTTGTAAAAGCCTTTGGCTTTCTCTTTACTTGGTGTAGACACTCTAGTACTATCTACAACTACGTGACTCGGTTTAGGACTCAAGTTCTTTTTCAGAATTGACCTAGTTTTGTCCTCAGCACCAGACGGTACCACGGTACCACTAAATTTAGTGGTGCCGTCGGTATCATTAGTGGTGCCGTCACTTTCAGACTTGGACATTTCAGGCGTTACAAATTTTACTTGTTTAGTACCACTTGTAGAAGCCTGATTTGGGTCAAATCCTAAACCCGAACGGTCATGTTCACTATATCTAATGTTTTCAAGTATATCATTAAGTGTTTTGGTTCCTTTATCAAACTTAATGATTCTTAAAGCATTTTCTTTAAGCCTTTCATTTTCTACTTGAAGACTCATACATGACCCACATCTTAAGTCTACTTCTTTGTTTTTCTCAAGTCTCTTGACATGATCTTTTAATTCTAAAACTTGTAGTTCTAGTTCTTTTAGTTTTAATTTTAGCTTTGTGTTTCTACCTAAGATCTTAGTACTAACTACACATAGTTTGTTGTATTCGTCATGCAATTTACTATCATCTATTGACGAATTATTATCACTATAATAAGAAGAGTCGGAATGTACCTCGTTAGAAGCTTGAGCCATTAGGCATGTTTCATCGTTAAGCTTCTTCTATTCTTCTTCACCGCTATCACTCCAAGAGCCTCCTACAAAAGCTCTTTGGTTGTTGGAGTTCGGTGGTTTAGGACATTCTCCTATGAGGTGATTAGGATCTTCGCATCTATAACATTTCCTATCACTTGTCCCTTTCCTTTCATTACGATTCTTTTGAGATGACCTCCTTTCATCGCGAGGTTGTCTAGGAAATCTACCTTTCCTCCTAAAGAACTTTTTAAAGTTTCTAACGGCTTGTGCACATTCTTCATCTTCACTATCGGAACTCGAACATTCCTCATCACTAGTCTCCTTCTTGGCTTTCAATGCTAGAGATCTAACTCTCTCGCTTTTGCCTTTGACAATGTCGGAGTCCTTCTTGATTATCATCTCGTGAACTTTCAAGTTTCCTATAAGTTCATCGAGTGACAAGGTCGCCAAGTCCTTTGACTGTTCTATGGCGGTGACCTTTGCTCTCCATTTAGGATGTAGAGCCCTAAGAAACTTCCTAACATAATTCTTGCTAGAGTAACCTTCATCAAGAGCTTTAAGACTAGTGATAATAGTATTAAATCTAGCCAAAGCATTATCTATTGACTCATCCTTCGAAATGGAGAATTGTTCATATTGTTGAACAAGAAGATCTATCTTGTTCTCTTTGACTTGGTTATTACCTTGGTGAGTGACTAACAAAGTTTTCCAAATGTCTTTTGCCGTATTACACATGAAAATTCTTTCAAATTCCTTTTTAGGCAAAGCATTATAAATCATCATTTTAGCCTCATTATTTTTGGCTAGTTTTCTTTTTAGTTCATCACTTTGTTTATCATATGAAACAATTTCATCCTTTTTGGTTATTGGATTCAATTGAATCGGTTGAAAGTCACCCTCGGTAATAACATGCCAAAGTTCAATGTCTTTTGATTTCACATACGTTTCGAATCTTGTTTTCCAATATATAAAACAATCGGTTTCGAAAAGTGGTGGTCTTTGCATAGATTGCCCTTCTAGATATTTGTCGGAATCCATTGATCGATTCAAGTTTTAAAATACAATATATTTTAAAATCTTGACTAACCTGGCTCTGGTACCAATTGTGGGAAACTAGAAGGGGGGTTGAATAGTTTACCGGTTTTTAATTTCTTTTAAAAATCTAGTTTTAAAAGTTTGCTATTGGAAACTTTGATTCGAACTCTATATGTAATCAATCAACACCAATATGAACTACACACTAATCTAACAAATGATAAACAATAAAAGTAGAGAGTAGAGTTGGAAAGATCAAACCGAGACAAAGGATTTATAGTGGTTCGGCTACGAAGCTCTTCTTCGCCCTACTCCACTCCCCGAGTACCACACTCGTGAGTTTCAAACACTATATCAACAACCTCCCTTCAGGCGGAGAAAACCATACACGTCGCTTATCCTATTTCCGATACTAAGCTAGATCTCGAGTGCTAATCTTAGCTAGCACCAATCTACCAAGGTCCACATGACCAAACACACAAGCCCAATGGCTTCAAGAGATCACCAAGATCTCAACACGATCACAATGATCAACTCACTCTACTAACTCTATCCTAATGACCCTTGATCTTCTTGATCAATCACACAAGCTCAATGGCTTCAAGAGATGTTCACTATCTCTTATAAGATCACACTTGATCTTCACTCTCTCTCACAAAAGATAAATAAACTTGATGTATGCTATGATACAACAAGGTTGTAACAAGTGTTACAAAAACCTAACCACTACAACTCTTGTATCTTCTTGAAGATTTTGAGTTCTTCTCTTGCACTTGGAAGAGGAATGATAACACCTTGTATCTTCTTGGATACTTGTGTTCTTCTCTTGCTAATCACGAGGAATGAAGAGGATCTCTTGGTGGATGATTGGATCACTCTTAAAACAAAAGAAACTAATCTAAATGATCAAAAAGAAAGAAAGGTGTGAGAGGTTTAAAACCAGAAAGTTTTCTGTGTGAAAGGGTGCCTAAAATCTATGAAAGGGTTTGGTATTTATAGGCAAAGAAAAACTAAACGTTACATAAAAAATAGTACGGACTGCTCCACTAAACATGCCACGGCTCCACTAAATTTAGTGGAACCGTGGAGCCGTCCTAGACTAGGACGCTCCAAATTTTGTCTTGTCTGGTGAAAACTTATTTGGGGAAGGTTGGAGCTGATTTTGGTGGGGAAAATAGCTGTTGTGATTTTCAAACATATTTTTCCATTAAAACATTTCTTAATAATTCAAAAATAATTTGTCATGTGTATTTTTGAAAAAATGTTTTGTCCCATTAAAAAATGTGAGCTCTCAAGACCAAAATTTACTTCTTTGATCATTTGTCAAGTTTGTAAATTTGTCTAAGAGTAATTTGCGTAGAAACGGGATCTTCCGATTAAAAACTTGTTTACGTTAATTTTAACGTAACGTGATTTCACATTTTGTCATCCTCAAAATGTGAAGTAATCGAAAGATATAAATAACGTTTTTAAAACATTATTTGCATCAACACACTGTGATCTATTGGTAATTTCAACTAATATTATTTATGCAGGTATTGATGATAGTCACTTGGAGAAAGACCGTACACCATCATCTCATTTATCATCATCTTCAACTCTGCATGCTCATACCAATATCCTCATCAAAGATCAAGTCATAATGTTCAAGACAAAGTTTCAATTCACTGTCAAAAATCAAGATGTCAAAGAACAAATTCAAGAAAGAAATGAGGACTACATTAGTATGAAGATCAAAGCTTTACAAGAAGTATGAGCATGTTGGAGAAAAAGCCAAGACAAGATATTTGAAGATGTTGATCGAAGGCAAGAAAGATCAAAAGACTATGATTGAAGATCACAAAGCATGAAGGAACAAAGAATCAAGATAATTCTAAGACATTTCACGAAGTTCAAGATCAAGACGACTAATGACATCATCACAATGAAGCATCTAAAGAATGACATCCCTTAGGGGGAGATTGTTAGACTTAATGAAAGTGATTGTCATTCTTAGATTAGTAACTCGTGAATTGCATTTATCTTTTAACGATTGTAAACGGTTTACGTAAGTTGTAAAAACCATAAGTCATTCTATTTTGTCTAAAACTCTAACCTATCCCACATCGCCCCAACATGAAAACCATGTAAGGGTTCCTTATCTATAAAAGGAACCCATGACCTCCCATTTGATGTGTAGAAGACTAGGGATAAGGTTATAGTTTCCTCCATTCTCTTGTATCTCATCTCATTCTTTATCTTAATCTAATATTCTATTTTCTCTTCTACTTCTTATCTCAATCTCTTATTTAATCTATTATGTGCGAAATGATATGATTTTAAGGGTCCTACAACAATGTCACATGAACGCGTTTTTTACGTTTTATGGAAAATTTAATCCCCTCCTTTTTTTTAACAAAATTGATAATAGAATGTTGGTCCGGTTTAACTTGAGCAACTCATGAATTAACGAAATAAACACAAACACGTGCCGTTTGGACATGGAAAGAATAACGAGTTTATGATTCATGATAAGCGAAATTACAAGGTTACTCAATAACCCACTTAGACACACTAATGACTTGGTTGGCTTTTCAATGAGGATAGTTGTAGACGGCTATCCCCGGTGAGAGACAAATTAAGAGACACTTAGATGCAACCTAGGCTTAGGTTCTAAGTGTGTTGAGGATTCTAACACTCTAACTATGTTGTGGAATTCTCACTTCTTATTCTCGTCGAATGCGCACATTCTGCTTTGGTAAGAATGGGCTTATATAGCGGTGAGATTACTATTACTTCACGTGGGAATAGTGATCTTGCCAACTATTCATAGATAGGCACGTGCCTAGACATCTAGCCTTGATGTCCTTTTGGTTTACCGGAGTTGACAACACCAAGTTCTCATGAGCTTCTTTTGTGTCTTGGGAAAGAACAAAGTTTATCTTCCCAAGAGTTTTCCCTCTTAAACTTTATAATCTTCACCTAACCTTCTTGGTCTTTGATCAGAGAGCTGAGAGATCATCAAGGTACTCCTGCCCTTGATGATCCCCTGTTCCTGAGCTAGAGTTCCTTGTACATACTGGCTGATAAGCACTTAGTAAGTTTGCAAGACAACTCTTTGACAATATCTAGGACATGAACTGCTGCTGTTGATGTTCAGTGAGTTTGTCTTCTTTAATCTATTCATCCTAGATCCTTGATGTCTCTAAATCTTGAGCCTTGTTCAGGGAGTCATGCTGATCAGTCATAACTTCTTGATCAGTTAGAATGAAGGTTGGTGAGGTGTTCATTTTCAATGAGAGAAAGGCCATCAGGGATAGAGAGACATTTTTCAGATCTCAGTGACCCCGATGTTTGCTTAAGTACCTTACTCATTGAGACTGCATCAGTTGAGTAAAGCGCTTCTTCAGTTGGTCTTTGCCAATTCTTTGAAGAATGTTGTTTGAGCTACATCCCTTTATCAGGGAGAGACATTCTCACTGATCATCAGTGAGTTAGATGATCACTGATATTCTGTCAGTGAGTGTATGGGCTATTTTATGTTCAAATCTTTGTCATGGACATTTGGGTCAATTGTTGACCCAACATAGAATATTAAGAATTTTTTTCCATCTAAACGCACTCTTATAATCTAATTTCTATCATTTTTAGCAAATACGTTTAGTAACTACGTTTCTCATTGCAGAAGGTATTTGTTATTTATGTGTAGTTATCTTAATGAATTATTTTTCACAAATCACGATGATTCTCGTAACATAAAGTACTGACAAAAGAAAAAACATAAGCCTGCTGCGATGACTTTTCGGGTTGCGCGATGACATATGTTGCCGCAAGGACCCATAATTCCTGTAGTGACATTCGTACAATGAAATAGTTAGAGTGTAAAGCAAAAAATGCCACTAAGAGCATTGGCTCGCTAAATGCCAATGGCGCGCGCCATCGACTGTGGCGTACGCTGTGGTGATAAGGAAAAGGGTTAAAAGTGATTATTAATTCAAATAAATGAAAAACAAATGAAAAAGAAAAAAAGTCTCAAATGGTATGTCATGTTGCGTTATGAAGCGGTGTTTTTGGTGAAGTGAGTGAAAGGGTTGTGTTAAGACACTACTGGTGACGTGACACAAAAAGTAAGTTATGAGTGGTTATGTCATGGCATGTCACGATATCAGATGGTCTAATAGTTAGAAAAGGTTTAAAAAATGTCTTCAATATATTTTCACCTATGCATAAGAAATAGTGTAACTTAAGAGTACCGTTCTGAAATGTATATTTGATAATGACTAAGATCGGTAATATATTTTTAACCTTTTTTTAAATTTTAATGGTTACCCTCGGTAAAATTCATTGCTAAAAAAAACAATTAAGTACAACGGATGTGGGTGAATCCCACATCTTAGCCCAACAAGGCTAAACAAAAGCTCCTGCAGTACTTAAGACCAAAACTAGCATAAGAATGAAATGTCATACTTATGCAGAGCTTAAAAGAAAACCTATATAATTTGACCGCGAAGATTAATTTCGTTTGCCTTAGCAAACTCCAATTGGGCACTAGTCAAACTACAATCATCAAAGTTATCATCATCATAAAGGTTTTGATCATAGGTATCCTCTTTCCATTGCTTATATAAGCTCTTCTTTCCCGCTCCACTACCACTTTTAGAACCATCATATGCCATGTAACGAGAAATTTCATTGTGGACCTTGAGAACTTCATCATCATCATTACTATCCTCAAAAACCGAATCACCAACCTGTTTTCCATCTTTATCCATGTTTGAAACGTGACCTACATTAGCATAAGGATTTTTAACCGAACCATAAGAAGAAGCTACAGTAGACGAACTTGGGATATTAGCATTGATATCACAAGGATCTTCGATATTACCACTTGGTTTAACATTTTCTGTAGTAGAATCATCTATTTCATCAAGAGCATCAAATGCATTGGAAATATTTACCACATTACTGTAACACCCCCTAAATTATAAGTTAACAGCGGAAGACTAATCGGGGTATTACGGGGAGGATCTTTGTCATAATAATAGAAAACAGCTCAAAAGAGGAGTTTTGAAAGTATTTTTCATTCAAATAAAAGTTGAAGTACAAAAAGTGAAAATATCAGAGTTGAAACATCCCATAAAAGGGTGTAGTAGTTTGAAAGTGAATGACATGATTTATTTTACACCACGTTAAAAACCTTGAGTTCGAGTGCCCACTCCGTGCCTTGCCTGCTCCGCTAATTACCTGAGATAAACATGCTAAAAGTCAACAAAATTGTTGAGTGAAATCATAGAGTTTGTAATAATAATGAGTTTGGAAACACAAGTAGTGATTGCCTGTGTATTACAATCATGTTTGAAATGGTGATATTGTAGTTGTGTATATTGCCCTAAGTCTTATGACACGCAAACGTTAACAGTGTAGTAACCGGTGCGGGGCCCTCGTGTAATAGATGTTTTGCCATTGCTTATTACCTTCAAATATAGTGCATTGCGACTAATCCGACTAGCAACTATTGTGGAATAGGCAGTCAGCCTCCAATAGATCTATTCACTATATTCGCGTTTACTCGCAAGTGATTAATGGTTCATGATGTGAGGGGCTTTTGGAAATCGAGTAACTTAGGAAATATCAAATCTGGTGAAGCATACAAAAATACTTGTAAATACTTGTGTTCTAGTTTGTAGCATATATCTTCCCCATAGAGTGTAAACTTGTTAAATAAGTAAAAGTGGGGCTGTGACTCACCTTGTGTCTAACTGGCAAGGTGGAAATGTGAAATCAAGTGAAATTACTGGAACGGCCCCAACACACAACCTGGATAACAGTGAAGTCTGAGAATTTGATGGTTTTGACTTAATAAGAACAATGAGTGTGTAAATGAGTAACGGATAATGATTTGGTGTGTGATGTGAGTGAGTGATATGCTTAAAGTTCAAAAATAATATTATATATAATATTATCATATTTTTATGCCATTGGTTCCATGAGTATCGATTCCTCGTAAGCGTTTGAACGAAACGATAAGGTTATTCGTTAAGATTCGTTATATATAAATATAAACGTAACGTGATAAAATATTGAACGAAACGTAAAAATGCATGTGAGTGAGTGGGAAAGTGTAAGATACGCAATTGAAATGAATATGAAGTAAAGTTACAGTTTGGTCCTTGTACTTATACCAATTTTACACTTTCTACCCTAACAGAGTTAGTTTTGCACCGTTAGTCCTTGGTTAGTTACATATTGCATTTTTAGTCCAAATAGTTCTAAAATGACATATTTAGCTTCCTGTTTACTATTTTAACGATTCCCACCCTCAAGTTAATAAATTAACAATTTGCAACATAATTTTATAAAGTTGGCAGTTTTAACCTGAAATGGAATATTCTTTGCAAAACAAGTCCAAAATTTACAAAAAGGGTATGAAAAGTTTTACGAGAGCTTTTATAACTTTATAAAGCTTATTACAGTCAATATCAACCGCTTATTAGCCAAAGTGCTTATTTTTAAGCTTAATGGGCTTTAACGATTTAAAACCAAAGCCCATTAACGAATTTCGATTCGAGGAGTTTAAGAACAAAGTGGGCTTATCATTGGGCTTATTTTTAGGTCTTAAAAATAATACAAATGAGTTTATACCAACAGCTTATCGCTATAGCTTATAAACTGCTTATTAGGCTAGCTAGCCCAATCGGTAAAAATGAGTAAGTTTTACACTGTCCGAGTAGCGATAGGTTGTGACTTTAAAAAAGGCTTATATGAGCTTATCAATGAAAGCTTAATTATAACAACAACTTATTAAATGAGCTTATGGAGAATCGATATGGGCAATAAAAACAATATGGTATGTATATGAATCCGATTTTACAAGTTCGTTTCCTAGTCGATTTTACATGGTCCAAAAATATAGAAAATGACATATATATTGTGTTATGTTATATGCGATGCAGCATATGAATAAAATGAAGTTCGATAAGCAGTAGAACAAATATTTAAGTTTCGAATAAATGTAAAACACGAGTTAGTAGCCATCCATGAAGGAGGTCATTGAGTATAACATAAAAATAAATAAAAGAAAGCGTATAAATGCATTAAAATGAATATACGATTGAGTGAGATTATGAACAATGAATGGAGTATGTAAATTCGATATAATGAGTAGGAAAGGTGTTTAAGAGACTTACAACACCTAAATGGTAGGGTGCTATACGTTCGAATGGACTAGAACACGAGAAATATGGGTGTAGCTCGTAAAAATAATAACCAATGATCCGAGAACAATTGTTTGCGAATTGGAATTGGCTCGACAAGAGAGAGAAGTAGTCCTGGCTTCCTTGAGAACTCTCGGCAGTGAGGATACTTAGAGAAAAATGAGGTAGAAGCTCGTGGTGTGAATATGATTTATGAGGAGTGATCAAGTGTATATATATGCATGTACATGTATCGATATATTGTATTATACTCTCACAACTTGTGTGATTTGGTGTTTTAACAAGGATAAAGAATAATACTCAAGTACTTAGGACTTAGAATGGGGTTTGTGTGTGGTTATGGATATAACACAAGTGTGTATTATATATGTCTCGTTCGACATATATCATGGGTCCAAAACAACATTTAACGTGCAATATTGAGTGAGAAGGTGGAAAACAAGCTTGAGAACTCATAATCGATCATAGAAAGATAAGTGTGCTAGGTAAAAATGAGTTAAACTGAATTTGGTTAATATGGGTGAAAATGGTATGAACTTACACAGGTGTCGAAGGTGAGTTACTTTGCCTCTCGTTTGGTGATCAAATGATCGAATGAGGGTATGAGAGTCGACATCCTGTTTATTTGGTGTGTGAGGATTCGAAATGTGTAAAAAGTTACATAATTCGTGTGTCGAATTTAAGAAAAATCGAGGCCATGTATGTGAGAATTAACCGAGTGTTATATAAGGTTTAATAAAACTTGAAATTGTTGGGTTGGGCTTTTGAATAGTACCAGGCCAAAACTTGGGCCAGAAATAGTAATTATGATCCGTTTGGTTTATAATGAGTGTGTTGGGTTCGTTGTGGTCTGTGTCTGAGCTCGTTCCAATGTGTTTGTAATGTGTTAACAAAATTTTAAATTTTGCCCATAAAAATTGTTAACTGAACTGTATTAGAATTTAATACTTGATTAGCATGTACAAATTACTGGGGAATTTTACAGATTGTTACAGTACCTACCCGTCAAACAGAATTCCGTCTCAGAATTAAATCTAAGATAGTTGTTAAGGGTGTCTATGGGAATAGATGGGGGTATTTGTCGCGAATTTGATCTTCACGTTCCCATGTGTACTCTGGTCCTCGTTTAGAGTTCCATCGGACTTTGATAATGGGAATACGGTTTTGCTTTAGTTGTTTCACCTCTCTGTCCATTATTTCTACTAGTTCTTCTTTGAACACGAGTTTGTCATCAAGTCTGATTTCTTTTAGTGGGGTGACAAGAGTTTCATCTGATAAACATTTCTTCAGTTGTGAAACGTGAAATGTGGGGTATACTCTACTGAGTTCTTCTGGGAGCTCAAGTTTGTAAGCAATTGGACCATTCCTTTCAAGGATTTTGAATGGTCCAATATACCTTAGGTTTAACTTTCCACGCTTTCCAAAGCGTACCATTCCCTTCCATGGGCAAACTTTTAACATAACCCTGTTACCGACTTGAAATTCCATGGGTTTTCGTCTTACATCAGCGTAACTCTTTTGTCTATCATGACCAGCTTGTAGTCGTTGCCTGATCTTAAAAATCTTTTCGGTTGTTTCGTGTATCAGTTCTAGTCCTGTGAGCTGTATGTCACCAACTTCTACCCAACAAACAGGTGATCTGCACTTTCGACCATAAAGTGCTTCAAATGGTGTCGCCTTGATGCTGGCATGGTAACTGTTGTTGTAAGAAAATTCAGCCAATGGCAAGTGTTTATCCCAACCTTTTCCAAAGCCTATAACACATGCCCGGAGCATGTCTTCTAAGGTTTGGATCGTTCTTTCACTCTGCCCATCAGTCTGAGGGTGATAAGCGGTGCTCATATCTAGACGTATTCTGAGAGCTTTTTGTAGAGTTTGCCAAAATCTTGAGGTAAATCGGCTATCTCTATCTGAGATAATGGAGATTGGAACTCCATTTCGAGTTACTATTTCCTTGAGATACAACTGAGCGAGAGTGCTCATCTCGTCAGTTTCCTTGATTGGTAGGAAATGAGCGGACTTGGTGAGACGATCAATGATGACCCAGATGGTGTCCAATCCAGTTGACGTCTTTGGTAGTTTAGTGATGAAATCCATGGTAATTCTTTCCCATTTCCATACTGGTAGTTCAAGTTGTACAAGAAATCCCGACGGCTTTTGACTTTCCGCCTTGACTCTTGAACAAGTCAAACATTTCCCAACATACTCAGTGATGTCGAATTTAATGTTTAGCCACCAATAAATCTTTTTGAGATCCTGATACATCTTATCAGAACCTGGGTGAATAGAGTACATGGATTTGTGAGATTCATGCATGATAAGATCTCGAATACCCACGTAGAGAGGGACCCAATTTCTTTCTTTGAAACACAGCATACCGTCTGATCTTTTTACAAAACCATTTTCATTCTCGGGCATACCGTAAATCTTCTCATGGGGTCTGTTTTCTTCTTTGAGAGCTTCTACTTGGGCTATAAGGATTTGTGATGGAAGGGGTGAACAAATGGTCATTCCTAAAGATTAGACTCTGAGAGGTTTGATTCTTTCTTTGCTGCTCAAGGCATCAGCCACAACATTCGCTTTCCCAGGGTGATAGCGAATTTCACAATCGTAATCGTTGAGCAGTCCTAACCATCGGCGCTGTCTCATGTTCAGCTCCTTTTTATCTAGTATGTGTTGAAGAATCTTGTGATCGGTGAAAATCGTGCACTTGGTACCGTACAAGTAATGTCTCCATATCTTAAGAGAAAAGACCACTGCTCCTAATTCTAGATCATGAGTGGTGTAGTTTTCTTCGTTTTTCTTAAGGTGTCTAGAAGCATAAGCTATCACCTTGCTTCTTTGCATTAACACTGCACCTGAACCGTGATGTGATGCATCACAATACACCATGAAGTCCTCACTTCCTTCAGGTAGTGCTAAGATGGGTGCTTCATAGAGTTTCTGTTTTAAGAGTTAAAAGCTAACTCTTGTTTTTCTTCCCAGATATACTTCTTGTTTTTCTGGGTCAATTCGGTCAAGGGCTTTGCAATCTTTGAAAAGTCTTCTATGAACCTTTTGTAGTAACCAGCGAGACCTAAAAATTGACGAATCTCGGTTGGGGTGGTAGGAGATGCCCAACCTTTAACTGCCTCAATCTTTGCAGGATCTACGTGGATACCTTGACTGTTGATGATATGGCCAAGAAATTGTACCGTTGGAATCCAAAAATCACATTTGGAGAACTTAGCGTACAACTTTTCATTCTTGAGCAACTCCAAAATGGTTCTCATGTGTTCAGCATGTTCTTCTTTGTTGCGCGAGTAGATTAAGATGTCATCGATGAACACAATCACAAATTTATCCAAGTAGGGTTTGCATACTCGGTTCATTAAATCCATGAACACTGCGGGTGCATTGGTGAGACCAAATGGCATTACTTGAAATTCATAACGGTCGTAACGTGTTTTGAAGGCTGTTTTGGGAATGTCTTCTTCCCTGACCCTTAGCTGATGACATCCCGATCTTAGATCAATTTTTGAGTAGACACTCGATCCTTGCAATTGGTCAAACAAATCATCGATCCAGAGCAATGGATATCGATTCTTCACTGTGAGTTTGTTCAGTTCCCTGTAATCAATACACATTCGGAAAGTTCCGTCTTTCTTTTTGACAAATAAGACAGGTGCTCCCCAAGGTTATGAACTTGGTCGGATAAAACCTTTATCTGACAGCTCTTTCAACTGCTCAGACAGTTCTTTCATTTCGGAAGGTGCTAACCGATTAGGTGCTTTAGCAACTTGTGCTGCTCCAGGCACTAAATCAATTTGAAATTCTACTTGCCGAACTGGTGGAATACCGGGCAAGTCTTCCAGAAATACTTCAGAAAATTCCTTGACAACAGGCACTTCTTCGAGCTGTTTTTCTTTTGATTCATTCTCCGTCACCTGAATCAAAAACACGTGGCATCCTTTGTTTATGTACTTCATCGCCTTGATATATGAGATGATGTTGAGTCGAGTTTTGCTGTGATCGTCGCGAACGATAAGAGTTTCACCATTAAGAGGAATTTGGACGACCTTCTCGTCACAGATGATTCGGGCGTGGTGCTTGGATAACCAATCCGTGCCAATAACGACATCAAAACTACCAAGTTGGATAGGCATGAGATCAATAGGGAAAGGTTTGTTTAGAAGTATTAGAGTGCAACCTTGGATCATTGTGTTGGTGCTTATGAGGATTCCGTTAGCTACTTCGATTTCGTATGTAGTGTCTAGTTCTATGGGGGTAATATTAAGCAGCGAAGCAAATGAAGTAGACACAAAGCTCTTATCAGCTCCGGAATCAAATAATATTTTAGCATTGTGTTGGTTCAGTAAGAAAGTACCTGTGACGACGACGGGTTCTTGTGGTGCGTTCCCCTCACCAAGCATGTATGCTCTCCCACGAGCAATGTTGTTTGGATTTTGTTTTGGTCAGTTGTTCCTGTAGTGCCCTTTTTCACCACAACCGTGGTACACTACTGCTATGGGCTGTGTATTTGAACCCGTGGCTCGGCAGTCAGTGATATTGTGACCCACTTTTCGGCAATTGCCGCAAACTGCACGACAAGGCCCAGTGTGATGTAGTTTACATTGGTTGCACTGGGGTTGGGTTCCGATATAAGCTTTTTCTCCTGTGGGTGCAGCAACATAAGCTCTAGCAGCTTCCTGTCTGCGATTCTGTTGGTGGTGGTGGTTGTTGTGGTTTTGTTGGTAGTTGTGGTTGCGGTTGTTGTTGTTGTTGTTGTTGTTGTTGTTGTTGTTGTTGTTGTTGTTGTTGTTGCTGTTGTTGTTGTTGTTGTTGTTGTTGTTGTTGTTGGGGTTCCTGTTGTTGTTGTTGTTGTTGTTGTTATTGTGGTAGTTGTTGTTGTTGTTGGGGTTTATGTTGTTGTTGTTGTTGTGGGTGGTGGTTCCACGATTATCGAGACTTCATTTTTGATCATTGTTTGCGGAGGTAGAACTCCATTTGATTTCTCGTTCCAATAACCGTTGAGCTATTGTGATAGCTTCCTCAAGAGTTGTCGGTTTTGACGAGGTGACGTTCCCCTCGATGCTTCGAGGCAATCCATCAACGTACTTTTCCAGTGCCCTTTCAACATCTGGCACCAAAGAACCATAACAATCACAAGTAACATCACGACATGTCTGAATACAATCACAATACACATGGACAACCACAGTAGCATAAATCAACATCAATATATAGTAAATCATAACCAACAACATATATTAATAACTTGAATCAATTGTGTTACATAACAGAATGATTCCAAGGTCCTTTATTAATGCCACATGCGGCAGGCTAAGATGCCTCAAAACTATACAGATGTAAACTATGCCTAACAGCTAGAAGTCTCGTCCATGGGTCCTGTGAGCTGTGAAACCTGATCCAGGAGCCTCTGTATGTCAGTCTGATGCTGGACTTGCATGTCTTCCACTAGGTTCTCTAAGGTGTCGGCTCTGAGGCGTGCTTGCAAAGCTTCCTCAATATGTCTCTTTCCCTCCCATAGTGAACTGTTATGTGGGTGTGTGTCTTGGACATCTCTGACCGTATCCTAGTCAGACCATCCTGAAGCTCTATCCTGTCAGATATGATGCTATGTAGAGTACCGTTGACCGTCTCGGGGCGGTCAAGCGGTGTCCTGTCAACTATACCCAGGAGAGTATCGATCTGCCCCTCATGACGCTCCAGACGCGTCATGATGGTGAATGGAGTAGGTGTGCGGGCTACTGGTGCCCTAGAGCTCTCTCCAGTCTCGAAGACTCAGGCTGGAGGAGTGAAACCGGGTGGAAATGGTAATGATGGTGAGGATGAATGACTGGGACCTGTTGTACGAGCTCGGCTCGGAGAGGGTAGATCCTCTTCTGGAGTCGGCTTCCGCTGATGGGGTGCAAATGGGTAAGTCTGGGTGAGTTGGTTGAACAGGTGGTCGGGTCTAACCGACGGTGGAGGGGGTAATGATCGTAGTGGGGGTGATCCATACTGATACTCGGGTGATGATGGGGGTGTCATCCCGATCATGTCTAGGGGTGAAGTAGGGGAGAAGGGTGGAAATTGTGGTATAATCAGCACTATAGGTAGGCTTACCCTCTTACGAGGCGTATGCATCCTAATGCAACCGTTGGGGTGGCTTCGAAATGGTGTCATGAATGGTTCGGGCTCATAAGGTTCTAAAATCCTGACTCGACAAGAGGGAGAAGTGGTCCTGGCTTCCTTGAGAACTCTCGGCAGTGAGGATACTTAGAGAAAAATGAGGTAGAAGCTTGTGGTGTGAATATGATTTATGAGGAGTGATCAAGTGTATATATATGCATGTACATGTATCGATATATTGTATTATACTCTCACAACTTGTGTGATTTGATGTTTTAACAGGGATAAGTAATAATACTCAAGTGCTTAGGACTTAGGAGGGGGGTTTGTGTGTAGTTATGGATATAACACAAGTGTTTATTATATATGTCTCGTTCGACATATATCATGGGTCCAAAACAACATTTAACGTGCAATATTGAGTGAGAAGGTGGAAAACAAGCTTGAGAACTCATAATCAATCATAGAAAGATAAGTGTGCTAGGTAAAAATGAGTTAAACCGAATTTGGTTAATATGGGTGAAAATGGGATGAACTTGCACAAGTGTCGAAGGTGAGTTACTTTGCCTCTCGTTTAGTGATCAAATGATCGAATGAGGGTGTGAGAGTCGACATCCTGTTTATTTGGTGTGTGAGGATTCGAAATATGTAAAAAGTTACATAAGTCGTGTGTCGAATTTAAGAGAAATCGAGACCAAGTATGTGAGAATTAACCGAGTGTTATATAAGGTTTAATAAAACTTGAAATTGTTGGGTTGGGCTTTTGAATAGTACCAAGCCAAAACTTAGGCCAGAAATAGTAATTGTGATCCGTTTGGTTTATAATGAGTGTGTTGGGTTCGTTGTGGTCCGTGTGTGAGCTCGTTCCAATGTGTTTGTAATGTGTTAACGAAATTTTAAATTTTGCCCATAAAAATGGTTAACTGAACTGTATTTGAATTTAATACTTGATTAGCATGTACAAATTACTAGAGAATTTTACTGATTGTTACAATTACTATCCTTTATACATTGTTTTGAAGTAGAAGCCACATGCATTGATTTTATCATTTGGGCTAGTCGCCCTGTTAGTAGTTTGTTGCTTCGCAACGGCCTATACTCAACCTTCTTGTTCATGAATAACCCATAAACCCGCTTAGATTGAGATTCTTTCCGCTTGACATTGGTAAAACCATCATTCGATACCCCCTTTGTAACACCCGTATTCGGGCCTTTACCTTTTTTACCCGCATTAACTACACATTTAGGTGTAGTTTTGGGACACTTATCAATAAGATGACCATATAACATACATGTACTATATCTAGGGGATTGCCATTCTTATTCAATACGAATATGTTAGTGCAAGCAGTCTCGTTGGGGAGATTGCTAGTGCAAGCAATCTCGTTTGTTTTGATTGATGACAAACATGTAACTTGATACATAGCGTAAAATGTACAAGTTACTTGTAATCATATCTTGTCTCAACATACATTCAACACCTCTCAAGTCCTCGTATGATACAACACAGGTTCCTACATGTTTGTTATGTAGCATTATGATCAAACCCTTAACAAACCATTTAGAATGTTTAAAATATGGTTAGGTAATTAAGTATTTTAAAAAGGATAATCATTCTACTTAGAACCTTATTTTACATGATCACTAGGATACATGTTACATACATATATACATTTACATATTTTAATATTAACACATGACATCATGGCATACCTAATTAGAAAATCTTATAAAGATATGAAATATATTTTGGAAAGATTTGGTAGATTTTATAAGATTTGATTTTGGAAGATTTAGTAAGATTTGATAATATTTTGTATAGATCTTTAAGCTACTAGATTTGCACATGGTTTTAGTTGTACACATGGTTTTAGTCTTACACATGGTTTTGCACATGGTTTTGTACATGGTTTTACACATAGTTTTACTATAAATAGTAGCCATGGTTTTACAAATTGATCATCCAACTAGAACATACATTCCCTCACTCATTACACACACTTAGATCAGTAGCAAACCATGTAGATTCATACATTAATCACCCATTACATAATGATCATAATGTTACTAACTTTCATTATGTTGTAAGCATACATTGTTAATGATCCTGTGAAGCAAGCTCAAGATCATGAGACATCATCCATAGCATACTTCATGATCCACCAAGAAGATCTTAGTTGCATACATGAAGATCCATCACAACAAGTTTAGGGAGCTTGTGATCTTCATACATTGAAGGCTTCCGATCAATGGAAGTTCATATAGTGTAGGCATTCATATCCATGATACACTTATGTCATGGATCATTGTTGTAACCATCATTGTATCATTTAGATCAGTAGAGTAGGGTTAGTATTTTAGTCCTTAAAATACAAAGAGTGTTGGGAGTGGTTGTACCCTTGTAAAGAACTCGACATCTAGCTTAGTGTCGGTAAAGTAAATAGGCGACGATGGGAGTGGTTGTACCCTTGTAAAGAACCCGGTGTTTAGCTTAGTACCGGAAAAGGAAGTAAGCGACGTGTAAAGGTTTTCTCCGCCTAAGAAAGGGAGCTTGTTGATCTAGTGAAGTAACTCTCGAGTTGGGTACTCGGGGAGTGGAGTAGGGCGGAGAGGAGCTCCGTGGCCGAACCACTATAAATCATCGTGTTCGGTTTGCGCTTTCTTTTACTTATCTCTTTACTTTTATATTTGCATTATGTGATTGCTTGTGTTGTGATTATGTGATAATACTTGTGTGACATCTTGGTAGACATAAACTACAACAGACAGTGTTCATATTAGAACTAGCCGAATTGGAAATTTGATACAACAAGTTTTAAGTTTTAAAACGGTAAACGTATTCACCCCCCCCCCCTACGTTTTCACAATTGGTATCAGAGAGGGTTGGCTCTCATTTTCAAAACAAATGGTTTTTAAAATAGAGTAAGGTCCATGTATCAAATTACCTCTGAAGCAGAACATAATATGAAACATGTTTCGCTAAGTATACTTTGAAATTTTGTTGTTAAATATCACTTTGTATACAAGCTTGAAGGTGTTCTTGAAAAATAAAAGAAAAATATTTCTCAAAAGAATTTGTAAGTGTGAAATTATGTGCTCAGAACTAATTTACGAAAAATACTATTTTGAAGGGAGTGTTTGGAATAATCATTAAGTTAGTTGAAAAATCACCTCCGTAATATTTAGATAAGTCACATAGGTAGAAATGTTGTTAATATTTGTAATATATGCCTAAGATTAAGTGTAGCAAGTCCTACACACTTTCGCTATGTCAAAATATGAGTTTAGGATAATCTGTCACAGGTCTCGGCGGATCCAAATCACATAAAGGGCGGATCCCTCTAAAAGGATACGTCAGATCCGTCGGTGCAGTACTCAGTTTTTGTCAAATTTCAAAAATTCATAACTAATTAACCGTAAGTCCGTAGGAGTCGCGCCACCTATCATTTTGAAGGGAATTAAGTCTATTTTCATTTAAAAATAGTCTCATGGCCTAGATCTAAATTGAAGTAGGTAAAACAAATCAAATACTATAACCTGTTCAAAATGTTAAGTTTTATTTTGACACAGTAAGTTAAACTTTTGAGTCGAGCAATGTAAATTGGTATCCTTTGCTCATAAATATGATTTCTTTTGAAACTAAAGAATTTGGTAATATAAAGAAAACAAATTAAGCTTGGCATACATCGTCATATTTAAACGCAAAGTGACGAAAAGTATATTTTCATCTATGCTATGCTATGTGGCTAACTGTTCTATATTATTTGCATATATGTGATATGCTTGTTGATAAGTATGATTGTAATTGTTTATTTGTAATACATAAGTGTCTTGCCATGATACTTACTTGCTTGTTTATCAATTGCTTGTTTTATGCATAATAGAACATTTGCTAGATATTGTGTAATACATTGATAAACTATGTCTGTTCTACTTTTAGACTTAGATATTATTGAAAGATTATATTATGTGAAAACCTTGCGTAACTTACTTAGAAATATGTACTAAGTGAAATGTCTTGAAAAGTATTGACTTGCACAAACTCTCACTTAATTGCTCAAGTATTATAATGAGTAAACATGTAGTATCTTTGAAAAAGTGTGTTTGGTACAAACAATTTGAAACAATGATGTGTTGAGTTGTTATGCCTTTATGATATTATCTTGTTGTTAAACCTTCATGTGAACTAACCATATCATGCAGGACGATAACACTTTGATGTTATCAAGTTTTCGGGTTTAAGCCACTGTTTGGCTTAACTCTCATTTAAGGTAAGTTAATATGATCAGATTAAACTATGTGTGTATGTGTGTTAGAATAAACATCATTAGTAGTTTTGCATTACATATTTGCTAATAGATATGTTCCAGGAGAATTTTCGGGTCTTGGTCGAAAAACGCGAATTTTGCATATCTCTCTGTTTGTTTTTAGTAGTTTTGTTCAACGGATCCGACGGATCCCTCATTTTGGATCCGCCAAGAGTTATCGTTGGATCCGCCAGTCCAGAACCCACGGATTCCACGGCTCCCAAACTTTGGCTCCGCTTTTGTTGTCGATTGGATCCGTGGGTGTCAAAAGTAACTTTTCAAAATTCCCAGACTAATCCCAATCCTTAGATTATAGATTCTAGTTTTTGTTTAGGTTTATTCTACTGATCATTAAGTGTATTTGGATGATTGAGAATTACGTAGAACCATAAGATTGATCAAAACTCATTCACATCAAATCCAATATCCTCCCTGTCTATAAATTAGAAAGATCAGGATCCTCACTCAAGATCACTCACGCTCATCACTAAGATTCTTTTCACTGATGATTTACTCATATTAGGATTAGAACATTTCACTTGCACCTATAGGAAAATCATCTCTAACCATAACTTCAAACTTCACAAAAAGGATCCAAGAGACCTTTCTCCATAAAGGAAGGAATCCAGAAACTTGTTTCTTGAGGTCCATGGACCACTGATCATTTGTGATCATTACACATATTCCCTGCATTCACTTGTCCTTTACTTATCCATTAGCTTGATTTGTAAATTGACAACTTCCAAACTAATCCAGACTCACTGTTTGCAAATATATCACATATTACAAACCCAACTCATGTATGTATTCACGTATGTTACCTCACTTGGTTAACATGTCATCCTTCAAGACGATTTACATCAAGTCATAACTCACACTTAGGTTATAGATGTAATTATCAAGTCTTGTTATTCTTTTCTCAAAGTAGGATTGACAACTTAAAGTATTTCATCCGAAATATTCAAGTAAATTTGACTTACAATTGTAGTCATTAAAAGTCATATCCAAAACAATCAACTCCCAAGTATTTTAACAACGTATGTTAAAACACTTATCCTATCGCCTAAGTACACTTGTACTTTCACTATTATCCCATCACACTCACTTCTGTGATATGTCTTATACCCTAAGCCTTAGATCACATCACACACTAGTTATACCAACCAATAGATCATAAGAGTCTGTCTTCATCCTCGTTATCCATAAGAATTAGTCTTCATCACATTCAGCCCCTAAGTTTCACAAACATAACCAAACACTTCATCCGCTAGTGAAACACAAGAATTAGTATCCATTCTTGTAATCTTCAACATTCATGAAACCCAAAAGTTCAACAAACTCCTTCATCACCATAATTCACGCCATTGAGTGCATTGCTCAAAAAGCCCTTAGTCCAACACTCATACCAAATCAAATGCAAGTTGAATCAACTCATCAATACCTTGCCACCTATAGAATTAGAACTTCACCATCAAATGAGCATAATGCTCACATTCATTAAATAGTACCACAAGTCATCAAAGTATTGGTAATACTTTGTTTCATTAAATCTTGAATCAACATTGTAACAACTTATGGTATAATGAAATCTCAAAGCCAATCTCATACATCCCAAATAACAATCTTGAGGAGTATACAAAAGAAACTTAAGTAAGTTTATCTTGTCTAGTTATCATATTATTGAAACCTAGTTTATTTAGGATAAGTCTATCCAATTCAAATACTTTGTGTTCATATCTTCATTTAGGAAAACATGATGTTTCAGAAAAACATTATGTGTTTATTTTTCATCTTGTTAAAAAGGATAATGTATATCCTATGCATCATTATTTTCTTGCAACATGAGCGGTTATGTTACAAGAGATTTCATTACACCACATTGGGCAAATAATCTTAAAACAAACATCCACTAGTTCTATGAACTATCTTCCTTATTGAGCACTAGTTAAATCTTACTTGTTGAAAGATACCATACGTATCTATTTCCTTTTAAGCGTACATTAAACCTTGGTCAAACCTTGTGCATATTCACATCTCTGGAGCATACACAAGACCTATTAAAGTTGGTAACTTTATTTAGATTCTTGTTCCAAAGAACTTTCTTCAGAACTTTCATGACATATCCCGTTACCACACACAAACACATGTCTTGATCTTAGATCACTTATATAACTCATACTTAAACTCAACTTAAAGGATGTCACCCTTTAGATCATTCAATCTTAGATTCCAAACACAATGATTAAAATCCATCGACACATATTTGTCAAATTTACGTGTATAACATGACATCTTCATCACACTAGTTTTTATAGAAATAGTTGAGTCTCATTAAGTCATGTATTGGTGAATTATCTTGTCTTAGGAATAATTAATCAAACAAGAAGTAGATGTGATTTTTCTTTAGTTTATTAATAAAATCACTTGCATTACATATACATGTATTGATTACATGATATTTGTTTGATATCTTGATGTTATAATAATTATTTGATTGATTGTCAAATGTGTAAACCTTGAAAAGGTTTTTGTCTGCATGATTATATGCTTCATGTTAACATGATTTGTATGATATGTTCATTCTTTTGTTATATGCTATTTCGCAAGATTAACGTATTACTTGTTAACTCACACTTACTATATGGTGTTAGATAGTCTTTGTCTTTAATTGACAATCATTGAGCTTTTTCGTAGGATAGTCTAAATGGTACATGCTCCTAAATGTTATAATGGTTTGCATGAATCTTAGTCTCACTTCTTTGTCACACTATTTGTTTGCCATATGTGCACTTTGTCTAAGTGGTCTTGGTATGATGAACATTTAAAAGTCATTTTATTTTATACATAGATCATTGTGTTAATTAATGGGTAAGTATGCTTAAGTGACTAAGCTTAACTTAAAAAAACAATTTCACAATGTAGTATCTAAAACAATGCTATCTTGCAATATGATTATTTGTCTTTATGCTATGTGGTATCTTTATGTCTATTAGTAGATTATTTATTTTTATAAGATGTTGTCATATGATATTCACATCTTTTGTCATTAAGACTTTTTGTCTTGTAGGCTGATAACAAACTATTTGTTATTTCTCTTTGTTATGCTTATTTTGCATAATTGTTATCTCATTATTGCTACTTAGATTAGTAATATGTTTATGGGATCCATTTTCTTGCATATAGCTTTAAAAGCTAATAGGATTAAGTTTTAGAGGTTTGAAATTTGTGTTTGGATATCTTTCAATATACCTCTCTCCAAATCATATTGTTGCTTCCGCTCACCTAACAATATCTCCATCATCTTTTAGTTAAAACAATATATCTCCCATAAGGAAAACCACATGCCTCATCGTGCGATCATCTCGCATTGATAGAGAAGAGCTACGTAACTTCACGGATGAAGTTCTTTGTATGCTAACCAATATCCACTAAAACATTGCTAAGCTCATCGCTTTCATTAATCTGCAACATCCTAAACACTTTACCTTCATTCTTCATTTAATGCATCATAGATTATGTTGAATGACCACCAATTAAGGAGGAGAGAAATTCATTCACATAATTGTCTTTTCATTAAATAACATGTACTCATGTTTCTTACATTCCCAAATACCAACAAGTAGGTTCAAATCACTTAGTTAAATCAGTTCACAAAATCACAAAGTGTTTCTAACCTTATTAGCTCAACATCACAGCTCTGCACCAATATCTCATTAAAAGAAAAACACATCATGTGTTTGACAAACCTCTTAAATGAGATACATTAAGTCTCCTTAGAATTTGACTAGGATTAGTGAAACCAAATCATTAGTTATAAGTAAATAGACCTTAGCTTGAACCTTCGTTTGATCAAAAACGACAAAACATAACCAAATCCATTTTGGTCTCACGGAACCCTTCGTTAAGAAGGACGGAACCAAAATTTTGGTTCCGCCAAATCCGCGGGTACCTGATCAGCTTTTAACCATTCAGAAACCAAACAACTTTAGGTAATCAACGAATCTAGGATTTTCATCTTAATCTCACAACTTAATTGTCTAGAACATCTTTAGTGTCTAGAACACCATTATAGGATCTCATCCTTTTTCATTCTTGTTACATATCAAGCATGTCATTGTCAGTGCAAACAGAACCATCATTCTCAACATGTTTGTCCAACCAACACTCTCATCATATGATGTCATTCTCATCCACATATAGGTATCTAGTATTTCCAATTGTTACATATGGAATCTCTATTCCTAAGTGATCATTGTCTTCACTTCCTCTCATTCTCATTCAAACATTTACTATGGCACGATTCATCTTTGGTAGATGATAATATCATAACCGTAACCGTCTTCAAATACTCTTATATCATTTGCTATATATTAGAGTTTCTGAATTCATTGCATTCATTATAATCACCACCATCCATCACTTCTTTCACTAATCATCAATCCCATGGATTAACGAAAAACCTACTTACATCAACCTTTAGTCATCCATTAAGTTATCATTCACTTGTAAACCAACATCATATTAACACCACTCACTTTAAGCTTTTTAACTTCACTTCATATCCTCCTCATAGGCATTGTTTTGTAGGATTTTATCATATGATATTGTTGCATCATATTTTTATTTGATTAGACAATCACAATTGGTATGTTGCTTGTGATTAGATTATTGATATGTTGCATAATATTTTTCTTTGAGATAAAATATATTGCACTAACCATTTCATTGTAGGTTCATCATCATATACGCTCAATCGTATATAGCTTACTCATCATAGGATAAAGTTTGCTTCGATTACTATTCCTTTTTTTATAGGTGCTTCTTGACAATCTCAAACCAGGAGGATTATCAGTCTAGCACTCATATTGCATCGTCTATACACATTGGTCGTATATGACTTAAGACATAGCTTCTAGTGCATTGATCTTTTGTTTTGTAGGTTCATCTTGACGCGCTAGAGCAAGGGGGAGCTTTCGTCAAGTAGTTTTTAGGATGCATCATATACACACATTGGTGTATATCATATACTTGTCCAAGGACAAATATTGTTTTATACTAACCTTTATTTTGTAGGATTCTTCATCCTTGGATCATATACGTTGGTACCCTAGCAACGGGGAGTATAGATCAAGGGGGAGGATATCATATTCTAACTATTTTTTTTGTAGGATCATACATCTTAACCTTGTCACTCCAATTAGGGGGAGTATTATCCAAGGGGGAGCCTTAAAGTTCTCATTATCATTGCATTATCATACTTGGTACTCTAAACTAGGAGGAGTAATCACCAAGGATTGGTTACCACATTCCGCTACGCATATCTTCTTTTCGTTTCGACAAAAAGGAGGAGATAGGTCTACATAATCCAACATAGATTACCCACGTGTATCGTTGGCTATTTGCATTTTATTCATCATGCATTTTTCATATATATTCTTTTTATGTTGCACACCACTAACCTTGATGTAGGTTAAGAGTCTTAATTTGATCCATGGATCCGCTTACAACCTAGGAGACGCAACAACCATAGGAGATTGGAGTAGTCTATTTAACTTCACTAGGGATGATGCAAGCTCGCCATTTCGGGGAGAAATTAAGTTAACTCCAAGGACACACCCTTTTTGCTTCGACAAAAGGGGGAGAAAGGTGTAAACGAAGAAAGTGGGTAATTACGAACACAAGGAGAAAAGGGAGAAAGGTGTAAACGGAGAAACTGACACAAGAATAAAGTAAGTAATTATGGACACAAGTAACTTTTTGCATTTTACTTTCAATCACGTTTACATATTTTGTCATCATCAAAAAGGGGGAGATTGTTAGTGCAAGCAGTCTCGTTGGGGAGATTGCTAGTGCAAGCAATCTCGTTTGTTTTGATTGATGACAAACATGTAACTTGATACATAGCGTAAAATGTACAAGTTACTTGTAATCATATCTTGTCTCAACATACATTCAACACCTCTCAAGTCCTTGTATGATACAACACAGGTTCCTACATGTTTGTTATGTAGCATTATGATCAAACCCTTAACAAACCATTTAGAATGTTTAAAATACGGTTAGGTAATTAAGTATTTTAAAAAGGATAATCATTCTACTTAGAACCTTATTTTACATGATCACTAGGATACATGTTACATACATATATACATTTACATATTTTAATATTAACACATGACATCATGGCATACCTAATTAGAAAATCTTATAAAGATATGAAATATATTTTGGAAAGATTTGGTAGATTTTATAAGATTTAATTTTGGAAGATTTAGTAAGATTTGATAATATTTTGTATAGATCTTTAAGCTACTAGATTTGCACATGGTTTTAGTTGTACACATGGTTTTAGTTTTACACATGGTTTTACACATGGTTTTGCACATGGTTTTGTACATGGTTTTACACATAGTTTTACTATAAATAGTAGCCATGGTTTTACACATTGATCATCCAACTAGAACATACATTCCCTCACTCATTACACACACTTAGATCAGTAGCAAACCATGTAGATTCATACATTAATCACCCATTACATAATGATCATAATGTTACTAACTTTCATTATGTTGTAAGCATACATTGTTAATGATCCTGTGAAGCAAGCTCAAGATCATGAGACATCATCCATAGCATACTTCATGATCCACCAAGAAGATCTTAGTTGCATACATGAAGATCCATCACAACAAGTTTAGGGAGCTTGTGATCTTCATACATTGAAGGCTTCCGATCAATGGAAGTTCATATAGTGTAGGCATTCATATCCATGATACACTTATGTCATGGATCATTGTTGTAACCATCATTGTATCATTTAGATCAGTAGAGTGGGGTTAGTATTTTAGTCCTTAAAATACAAAGAGTGTTGGGAGTGGTTGTACCCTTGTAAAGAACTCGACATCTAGCTTAGTGTCGGTAAAGTAAATAGGCGACGATGGGAGTGGTTGTACCCTTGTAAAGAACCCGGTGTTTAGCTTAGTACCGGAAAAGGAAGTAAGCGACGTGTAAAGGTTTTCTCCGCCTAAGAAAGGGAGTTTGTTGATCTAGTGAAGTAACTCTCGAGTTGGGTACTCGGGGAGTGGAGTAGGGCGGAGAGGAGTTCCATGACCGAACCACTATAAATCATCGTGTTCGGTTTGCGCTTTCTTTTACTTATCTCTTTACTTTTATATTTGCATTATGTGATTGCTTGTGTTGTGATTATGTGATAATACTTGTGTGACAACTTGGTAGACATAAACTACAACAGACAGTGTTCATATTAGAACTAGCCGAATTGGAAATTTGATACAACAAGTTTTAAGTTTTAAAACGGTAAACGTATTCACCCCCCCCCCTCTACGTTTTCACAGAATAGTTTATTTCATATATCCACTACCCTTTAGTTTAGGAACATCCAACACTAGTGTATCACGAAATCATTAGACGCATTAACTTCGATCAAAGCTCTAACATAGCTACTCCTACCACATGATTCCAAACACAGCTTATTAGTATGCGAGTCAAGAAGCATAGGAGTACCAATCTTTGAAGGAATCAAGCTTAACCCATCCGAAGTATAAGCTACCAAAGGACATGGAATTTTACCCAAATTGAAACACAAGACAAATCCTCTTTTGAAAAGCTTATCTCGAGCGACCACTTGTTAAGAAAAATTGGGATTCTACGAAGCATCCGTGCACCATCTCGTAAAACAGATTCTGCACCCTGAATAGACGAGAATTTAAAAAAGAAAAAACCCTTCGCGTTCATAGTTAATTCTAAAAAGACCATACTTTTGCAAATTATTGCATACAAACCACTCAAAAACACGAAACGCAGGTCTTTCACCAATGAAATACCCATATAGCGTGTTAGGAATAGAAGTGACGATCATTATTGAGTCATCGAGTCTTGTAATAATGAAATGTGTAATAGTTAGTCCGATAAGCTACTCCATCTGAATTGGAATGTATTTTAGTAACCAATCCCACATCGCCCCATGAGGTAAACCATGTGAAGGCTCTTACCTTATAAAAGAAGCTTTATACCTCATGAGGGTGGTGGTGCTTCTAAGGATTCTACGTTCTTCTCATTTGTATTCTATCTTTCCTTAATCTAATATTCTCTCTCTCTCTCTCTCTCTCTCTCTCTCTCTCTCTCTCTCTCTAAATCTATGTTATAATCTTTATATGTGTGAAATGATATAATATTTGGGGTTCTACAATTGGTATCAGAGCCACAAGATGATTTAGAAGTGTTTTGTTGTTTAAAATTCGTGTCTTTAAAATTTTTTACTTTTACTCTCGGTTTAGCTTATAACGAGCTTATTTTATGCTTATTTTAAGTCCAAACAGAATCTAAATCTTTGTATACAAGTTTTAAAGGTCCAAAAACAGCAACTTATTTCGAGCTTATTTTTGTCCAAAACAACTTTTTTTTGAGCTTATTTTATGCTTATTTTAGTCAAACAAAAACTTACTTGTGCTTATTTTTGAGTCCAAACAGTAGCTTACTTTGAGCTTATTGTGTATTAACGCGAGTTTTTTTTTAAGGTGAAAAAGTGGTCGAACAAAGGTGGTCGAAAAACTTGGTCGAAAAGTGCATAACAGATCTATCGAATTTGTTTCTAGGGTTTATCGAATTTGCTTGTAGGGTTTATCGAATTTGTTCACAAATTCCTCATTTATCAAATTTCTTGGAAAGAAATTCGATAGGTCTCATCGAGTTTGTTATCGAATTTCTTGGAAAAAAATTCGATAGGTCGTATCGATTTTGTGTTATCGAATTTGACTTATCGAATTTGTCTCAAAGTTTTTGGCCTCAGTTAATATAACATAATCGGTCAAAAAAGGAAGAAAGAAAAGGAACGACGAACCAGAAAATAAAAGGAAAACAGGAGCTGTTACAAACTATAACCCAGATCCAAACCAAAGCAAAATCAAACCAATAACATACTAACTAACCTAACCCATCACCATCGTCACACTGTCAACAACAAACACAACCATTAACCCTCCCAATCACTCTACAATTTACAGCCTATCCTAAACACAAATAAACATCGAAAAAGAAACCAAAGATCTCAGTTATCTCTTTTGCATTCCAAGATTCGTCCTCAAACGAAACCAAAGAGATTTAAACATCATAGATCGATTTTTAGAAGATTAACTTCTTTTTTAATATTCGAATCTGAAAAAGGATAGAACAAAAACCAAACGGTTTCTATTCCTCCTTCATTCGTTCAAAGATAAAAGAAAATCAAAAGAAACCAAACACAATCTGTGGAAGCATAGCTTCGTATTTTATCTGAATCTTAAAAGATAGATCAAAACAAAGCTGTTTTAATATTCCTTTCTTTCGGTTAAACATAAAAGAAAAATCAAATCAAGAACCTACCTTAGATCCTTTGATCTTTAAAAAGATCTTGAAGCTGTTTGTTGGTCGGATATATGATTTATCAAAGGGACGAATTGTTTGTGTTTGTTGAGGCTGCGTATCACAAGAAAAGAAAAAGTTCAAAGTTTGTGGCTGCGTATGATTAGAGTTAGCAAAATTAGGGTTAAGTTGGTGTTTAAGTTGTAGTTGGACTTGGACTGATACGTTTTTGATTGGGCCGTGTGATTATATTTGATAAGTTGGGCTCGTAAATTCACAAGGGACGAATTTGATTATTACTTCAATTTAGACCAAAACTTGTTTTTGTTATTGGACTGCTAAATCCAACAAGTTGTTGGTAATTTCTTTTGGGTAATAAAGGAAGAATTTTGGCATAGTTGTTGGACTTAAGTGTTATTTTGAGTTAAAATTTTGGACTACGGTTTTGATTGAGCTTCATTTATCCGAAAGTGATTAACATTTTGGGTTAAATTTTTGGGTTCGTTGATGTAACTACCGTGCTAGTTATTGTTTCACTCGTTTCAAAAACAAGTATCACTTCTTTATCGTCTACAAGATCCGTATTCATTTCACACGTTCACAATGTCTTTTCTCAAAAATTTCTTATCATTGATTGATCTGGACCCTCTTGTTCAATTCTTTGCTCCATATCCTAAGACTGAGAAGACGGTAACTGAGACTGAGAAAATATTGACTGAGACTGAGAAGCCGTTGACTGACAATGAACAAGACGTTGAAGAAAATGAGCTTCCAGATTACTTAAGATCACTTGACCTGAGATTTTCAATTTCATTCTCTGACCATATGAAGCAAAAGCCGTTGACAGCAAAGGCACAAAGTGTAACACCCCAACCCGACGAGGGTAAAGATATCACAATAATGGTTTCATATCAGATCAAAACAAAGCATACATCTATAGTGATACAGGAATTCTCAAAGGTTACAAATGAAATACAAATACTACAAGATTACAAATGAACTTCCAATAAATAGTAATTCCGAAATAATAATAACTTCTAATCACTTCTAAGTCCAAAAGTAGCTATCAAGTCTTCTAAGTCCAAGGTACTCTCCACTTATTCCCAGCTTCCTAATAAAACCTGCCGCAGGAAAAGAAATGCGGCTGAGCTACGAGAGCTCAGTGAACAGATATAAGGATAACAAACAGTAATAGAGAATAGTACTGAGTAACCGAAACAAAGGTCAAACAGATGTAATATGGTCCAAGGAATAAGTTAATGAATAAGTATAAAGCAAAGAGAAAAGGGATAGTAATCCACCACGACCCCAGAAACAGATCATATCATATCGTAACCACAAATCTTCAAATCATATAGAGGGGAGACCTCTCAGAAAATCAGATAATATGAGGGGTGTCCTAATTCTTCAAATGGAGTAGCTAGCTCCCAGATATATGTGAAAGGCGTGTAATGCACACAAGCACCAGTCACCAGACAAATCATATCAAATCATGTTAAATCCACTAAACAGAACAGATCTAGGATGCATCTATGCGCCCCCCCCAAACAAATACTGGCCATAACAAATATAATGCGCATATCATAATCAAAATAGGGAGGTGGCGGAACATCACTCTACCGCCCTAGAGTCATGCCATTGGTGCATCAATGACACGGCCATGTTACCTTCGTGGCTAGGAAACAGATTTTGGCTCGGGTATCAAACTAAGAGTCAGATATCATATCAAATCAGAGTGTCATAACAGATGGCTCATAACAGATAGTTCATAACAGATGGTTTATATCAAATATCATCAGAAGTAGTACCAAAAGTCCAAATCAGAGTTTAACAGATCAAGGTTCATATTAAATAATCAAGTCAAGGTTCAGATCAAAAGTTCATTTCAAAAGTTTCTATCAAAAGTCCATTTTACCCAATCCTTTATTCATGATTTTCATAAAACGATCCTTTAAAGTGGTTTTCATAAAAATAATCTTTCAAAACGGTTTTTATAAAGATAGTCTTCAAAATATAGTTTTCATCAAAATTAGTAACATTTTATATAAAAGTAGTTTTGCATCATTTATAACCATCTTTTTAAAATGGTTTTTCTCAAAATATTTCCATGGTATAATTAAAAAGGTTTTCATAACATAGGTTCAGAACAGAGGTCATATCAAATGTGATCAACAGGGAAAGTTCAAGCAAAAGGGAATCATAGCAATCGCATCAGTTCAGAAACTAACGGATCAGAAAATGAAAGAGATCATGAGAAACCTTATAAGAAAGGTCAGAATATCTGTACCTCATACCGCAACCGAAAACACAACAGAAAATATCAAGGTCGGAGGCAGACTCCATCTCCAGCGAATCTACACGAATTCATGACTGACTTATTAAAATGTATTTAATTCAGATTACTTATTTTAGTCGGCTTTTCTAGTTTTAGTAACTTTCCATCTTTAGCAGGTTTCCATATTTAGCAAATTTCTATTTTTAGAAAGTTTCCATATTTGGTAAGGTCCCATAATTAGGAGATTAAAGTATTTTAACTTAGGTTAAGTTGTAATTAATCATATTTTGGACATAGGGTATATTTTAACAAGTTTAGATAGTTCAGGGTTAAATGTGACAAGTTTTCATAAATTAGGGTTTTAATTGTAAATATTCCAAAGTCAAGGGTTTTAAATGAAAATATTGCAACTTACTAATTTAAATACATATTTTATTCAGAATCACACTTTAGTCCTTTAAGTTTCATAATTTACACTTTACACCCTTGATTTACCCAAAGTTACAAAATAAACCTTATAATTATACAAATTACACTTTAACCCTTATTATATTTATAATTACACAACTAACCCTCATATTTACTAATTTACAGATTATACCCTCAAATATAAGTGTGGTACGAATTCAAACCCCTTAGTTTCACATAATTACATTTTTAGTCCCTCCATTTAAAATAATGTAATACGAAACCCTAATTTCCCATTTAATTCCAAATCTTGCAAATTTACACATAAGACCCTCATGTTATAATTTTTACACTTTATTACTGATCCAATTAACATTATAAAAATGGCCCACAAGTTTATTTAATTACAAAACACCTCCTTATCATTTAATTTCAAATCGTATACCATTTTAAAATACAATTCTTAACCCTAATATTTCCCAATCATTAGGCCATCATTACTACATCATTAACACCTTAATTGGACCAGATTTAAACAGATTACACAAACCCTAATTAGCTCGTTAGGGTTTTTCTTAAATTTTTCATTCGAAAACAATAAACCCGATTTGGACTAAATTCAATCACGACCATTTTAAGCTTCTAAAAATCAAACCACTATTTTTCCTGGTTCATAATAATTATATAGAGTCTAAGAAAAATAATCTCCATGCCCATAAAATTCGTTTATCATATATTAGAATTTACACACCTTTTAATACTTTAAATTCACAACGAATAACCTAGGCTTCTACAATTCGAAACATCATTTTTCCCAGCTTATGTGATGACCAAGGAACTCATAAAAATTAATAATACAACCCAGAAAAATCGTATAACATGATTTAGATATTTAGCCCATTTTACACATTTATAATTCATTCGCCCCTTTTAAACTTGCATGATTCAATTATACCAATTTATATTAGTCATATATGATCTAAGTAACATCATAAAAATACCAAATCGATTTTAGAATATGTAGAATTAGGCGCATGAATTTGTACCTCTCGGATAGAAAAACGCGACACAAATAATTACCACGGATCGAATCAGCTATTCCACGACCCAAAACTTATTTTTCTTCCCCTTCCTTAAACTCAGATGAACGTGGGAAAAATACTCTAGGACCTCCAAAAAATCGGAATAGGTGTGTGTGAATTTTTGTGTGTGTTTTGGGAGTTTCGGTTTAGGTTTTTAAGAAACAATTAAAATGGTAACTAAATAATGTGATAGGGCCGGATCATGGGGCGAAATGGCAGAAAACTCGGCCCTTAATTGACCAAAATCAAGAGTTACTAAATTTGAAATAATTTCCTAATTAATGGTAATTTTTAGATTTTTAAATATAATAATTACAATTTAATTAATTTAAATGAATTACTTGGCCTCCATGTAATATTTGTGTGATTTTAAATTTTTTTATACTTTAAAAATATCAAAATGTAATTACTAAAATTATTTGGCTTCATACCTTGATCATTCCCGAAGGTTTAGGGTTAATTCGGTACTTAATATGCTTATAAAGAAATTTTTAAGATTATAAGGGCATTTTGGTCAGTTTGCATGTTTCTGATTTTAGGGTTTTACAACTCTTCCCCTCTAACAGAAAAATTTCGTCCTCGAAATTTGAAGTCGCAAAGTTACGCGAAGTCGTAGCAATTCGCAAAAGATCGTCACGAACAACCTCACGCCCGGGGAGGTTCTTCCAAAAAGGCTCTTCAAAACAAATGGTTTCTCATGACTCGATCAAAACAAGGTGGGTTCAGATTCCTCAGGAGGAGACAAATTGGTTTGATTCGGATTCAAAGAACCATAAAACATAAATGGATGATAGGTGAATCTTCAGGAAATTATATGGAATACGAACCAGAGTTCAAATTAAATTGATTGTGTCCACAGAAGAGAGCTTTACAAGAATTTAAAATTTATAACTGAGGCCAACGGAATGCACACGAGAGTCCAAGCTCATCCAGATATCTAATGAACGCAAACAGAGTATGGAATGAACCAAACACGGATAATCCTACGGGGATTCAGATTCTAAACTTCTTAGGTACTCCCCAAGATATCCTATGGCCACAATGAATGCACGTTATATGGTGTAAGTATTATCACGTTGATCAGGCATCATAATACTAGCACCACATAAATATGCCTTCATGATGATCATAATTTATCTCAAGTCGTACTCAAAACCACCTATCTTAATCCACCTAATACTTCTACAGTCTCAGAGGTCATCAAAATCAAACACCATAATTAAGAGAAGAACGAACTACTCAAAAATATTAACGAAAATCTCAGAATGTCTATCAGAATTTGGTACATCATTAAAAGCATCAGATCATCCATCATTCGTCAAATTTCACATAACAAAACCATCGTCCACCATACGCAGAATGAACACCGAGCGGAATTACTAACAGGGAACATAAATCATTCAGGGAATCCTATCTTAAGTAACGGAAATTTGAGTAGGTCAAGAGGAAATGAATTACGTCATCCATAGCTTCATTCTTCACCAAAATCAACTCTTCCAAACACAAACGTTCACTTAAGAATTATCGTCCATTCAAATACATGATCTTAAACTTCTTCCAAGTCAATGCAGTCTATCGTATGATCATAGAGTGGAAAAGAAATATCAACTCGAGTCTGGTCCCTCAAGCCTTCGGCACTTCTCCTTGGAACTGTGGTGTAGTAACGTGAATCTCCGGTATGGTCACTGTGCATTCTTCCGTTCGCTAGTCTGCTTCTGCTCTCAATTCCTCTTAGTACAACTAAAACGAATAGAGAAGCAAGACTGCGTGTCTTCGACAGGTCTTCAGCACAGTTCAGAATTCGCCATCTCAAACTGCCGTCATCGCCGGATGCATGGTAGTGTTATCTGCTACAATCTCTAGGTGCCAATCAAGTCTGTTTCCTCCAGAATAAGGGTCCTTTTACATGCTCCTCTTTGTGCATAAAACTGAAATACTTCCCAGAGGTTACTCTCAGTTTGTCATCTCCCTTCTTAGAAGTTCTTGTGGTTGCTTCTTCAGTCCTTCAATCATCCACAGAGGTCGTCTGGTACGGAGTTTACAAAGATAGAATCAATCATTGATACGCTGAATTGAAAGGTGGTCATGGTAGTGATACGATTAGGTTTACGATAGTCAATACTCCAAAGTTTTCTCTTTCTTCTTCACAAGTTAACAGGGTGTTCAAAATGAAATACTGAGGTGAAAAAAATCATATTCCATCATCTCCTCCGATTTCTCAACTTCTA
Source organism: Artemisia tridentata subsp. tridentata (assembly GCA_021014915.2). NCBI lineage: Eukaryota > Viridiplantae > Streptophyta > Magnoliopsida > Asterales > Asteraceae > Artemisia > Artemisia tridentata. Next base: position 126,432,358 of record CP139501.1, read on the forward strand.
TCGCATCATGGTCTGTCAACTGAGATTGGTTCAAATTTCATTCTACTTCTCAACCAGGAGGAAAACCCAAAAGTTCCATCGGAGAACAACAGAAGATTTGTACAACAAAACTTCCAATGCCAAAGCTTCTAGGGTGGGTACTAATAGACGTCAGTAGACAATCGACAATCAAATGAGATCGAGGAAAAGGTTTCCATAGCGGCATTAAGCTCAACAGATTTGAGCGGTTAAAGGTTATCATAACGAAGGTGGGATGAAACATATTACTAAAGGTCACAAATCAGGTAGTCCCTGGCAGCGTATGAGGGCCAGCCAATCCATAACTAAAAGACCTCAAAATCGAATATGTCAAAAGTAAACGAATTCATAGGATGAGTACGGTCGCCAAGCCAGACGGATAGTTCATATATCAAGGTCAATTACATGGTTCATCAAAGTGTGGAGATAGATAAACGAACAATTCAAGGTGTTGGAGTCTTATTTAGCTATTTAGCATAAGTGGCAGGTAGGTTGTGAGTCATCGGTAATACGAACATCGTATAACTGTCAAAAGTGAGGCGTATAGAATATCAGTAATCAGCATCATCATGCTCAGTTAACAATTTCACATTGAGACAAAATTATCGTCATATCCATGGCTGATAATCATCTGAGTTCTCATAGGAGTAGTAATGGATTTCGCAAGGACAGAGTAATATCAGATGATACATTTATATCCAGCATGGGTAATTAATTCACAGAATGTGTCAAGCACCTTAAGGTTAAATAACCTTCGGAATGGTCAGAGGAGTATCAAACTGCTTATCGAATAGGTCGGAAATGAAAATCAAAATCAGGTAGAGATAGCAAAAGTTTAACAATCGGGAATCATGGTAGGGGATTTCAAAATGGTTTCAAACACCGAAGGTGAAACATCAGAGGGTAGTCGTCAATGATCAATCAACCTATCCATTATCAGAATAAAAATCAAAGTTAACTATTCAATGAAAACAGATTGACAACGCAAGTCTTATCGTTTAAAAAATGAGAGGAAAGCATTTTTATACTCGTGGTAAGAAAAACACCAGACTTCTCATGGGAACAGAGATGTTTAAGACGAAATCAAATAGGATCATTCTTATACTCATGGTAAAAAAACCACCAGACTTCTCATGGGAACAGAGATGTTTAAGACGAACTCAAATAGGATCAGAAGGTTCATAGATTATCAAAAGCAATAACAGAATGCACCCAGTAGGTCATCGTCAAGGAGATTCTCAGAATACCCGAAGAAACATCAAAATGATTAACAAAAGAATCAGAGGTCGGAGTCGGAATCTTAGGTGGTGCAAAGCGTGAGCTTTAAATCTCCAAAAGTGCTCTCAACAAGCAGGGCATAAATCAGAGTGATGCGGAAGCAACGCTACTTAACCAAAAGCCTTATAGTCTACCCATTCCTCACTGGTCAAAACTTAAGTTCCTATAGGGAAATTCTAAAGCAATTCTTAAAGGTTATCTTGTGAGCGCTTACAGGGAAAACTTAGTGGTCTAACTTACACAGGTCAAGGGTAAATGTATTACGAGTCGCAGCCTGTCTCTCTGATACCATAAATTGTAACACCCCAACCCGACAAGGGTAAAGATATCACAATAATGGTTTCATATCAGATCAAAACAAAGCATACATCTATAGTAATACAAGAATTCTCAAAGGTTACAAATGAAATACAGATACTACAAGATTACAAATGAACTTCCAATAAATAGTAATTCCGAAATAATAATAACTTCTAATCACTTCTAAGTCCAAAAGTAGCTATCAAGTCTTCTAAGTCCAAGGTACTCTCCACTCATTCCCAGCTTCCTACTAAAACCTGCCGCAGGAAAAGAAATGCGGCTGAGCTACGAGAGCTCAGTGAACAGATATAACGATAACAAACAGTAATAGAGAATAGTACTGAGTAACCGAAACAAAGGTCAAACAGATGTAATATGGTCCAAGGAATAAGTCAATGAATAAGTATAAAGGAAAGAGAAAAGGGATAGTAATCCACCACGAGCCCAGAAACAGATCATATCATATCGTAACCACAAATCTTCAAATCATATAGAGGGGAGACCTCTCAGAAAATCAGATAATATGAGGGGTGTCCTCATTCTTCAAATGGAGTAGCTAGCTCCCAGATATATGTGAAAGGCGTGTAATGTACACAAGCACCAGTCACCAGACAAATCATATCAAATCATGTTAAATCCACTAAACAGAACAGATCTAGGATGCATCCATGCGCCCCCCAAACAAATACTGGCCATAACAAATATAATGCGCATATCATAATCAAAATGGGGACGTGGCGGAACATCACTCTACCGCCCTAGAGTCATGCCATTGGTGCATCAATGACACGGCCATGTTACCTTCATGGCTAGGAAACAGATTTTGGCTCGAGTATCAAACTAAGAGTCAGATATCATATCAAATCAGAGTGTCATAACAGATGGCTCATAATAGATAGTTCATAACAGATGGTTTATATCAAATATCATCAGAAGTAGTACCAAAAGTCCAAATCAGAGTTTATCAGATCAAGGTTCATATTAAATAATCAAGTCAAGGTTCAGATCAAAAGTTCATTTCAAAAGTTTCTATCAAAAGTCCATTTTACCCAATCCTTTATTCATGATTTTCATAAAACGATCCTTTAAAGTGGTTTTCATAAAAATAATCTTTCAAAACGGTTTTTATAAAGATAGTCTTCAAAATATAGTTTTCATAAAAATTTGTAACATTTTATATAAAAGTAGTTTCGCATCATTTATAACCATCTTTTTAAAATGATTTTTCTCCAAACATTTCCATGGTATAATTAAAAAGGTTTTCATAACATAGGTTCAGAACAGAGGTCATATCAAATGGGATCAACAGGGATTGTTCAAGCAAAAGGGAATCATAGCAATGGCATCAGTTCAGAAACTAACGGATCAGAAAATGAAAGAGATCATGAGAAACCTTATAAGAAAGGTCAGAATATCTGTACCTCATACCGCAACCGAAAACACAACAGAAAATATCAAGGTCGGAGGCAGACTCCATCTCCAGCGAATCTACACGAATTCATGACTGACTTATTAAAACGTATTTAATTCAGATTACTTATTTTAGTCGGCTTTTCCAGTTTTAGTAACTTTCCATCTTTAGCAGGTTTCCATATTTAGCAAATTTCTATTTTTAGAAAGTTTCCATATTTGGTAAGGTCCCATAATTAGGAGATTAAAGTATTTTAACTTAAGTTAAGTTGTAATTAATCATATTATGGACATAGGGTATATTTTAACAAGTTTAGATAGTTCAGGGTTAAATGTGACAAGTTTTCATAAATTAGGGTTTTAATTGTAAATATTCCAAAGTCAAGGGTTTTAAATGAAAATATTGCAACTTACTAATTTAAATACATATTTTATTCAGAATCACACTTTAGTCCTTTAAGTTTCATAATTTACACTTTACACCCTTGATTTACCCAAAGTTACAAAATAAACCTTATAATTATACAAATTACACTTTAACCCTTATTATATTTATAATTACACAACTAACCCTCATATTTACTAATTTACAGATTATACCCTCAAATATAAGTTTGGTACAAATTCAAACCCCTTAGTTTCATATAATTACATTTTTAGTCCCTCCATTTAAAATAATGTAATACGAAACCCTAATTTCCCATTTAATTCCAAATCTTGCAAATTTACACATAAGACCCTCACGTTATAATTTTTACACTTTAGTACTGATCCAATTAACATTATAAAAATGGCACACAAGTTTATTTAATTACAAAACACCCCCTTATCATTTAATTTCAAATCGTATACCATTTTAAAATACAATTCTTAACCCTAATATTTCCCAATCATTAGGCCACCATTACTAAATCATTAACACCTTAATAGGAACAGATTTAATCAGATTACACAAACCCTAATTAGCTCGTTAGGGTTTTTCTTAAATTTTTCATTCGAAAACAATAAACCCGATTTGGACTAAATTCAATCACGACCATTTTAAGCTTCTAAAAATCAAACCACTATTTTTCCTGGTTCATACTAATTATATAGAGTCTAATAAAAATAATCTCCATGCCCAGAAAATTCGTTTATCATATATTAGAATTTGCACACCTTTTAATACTTTAAATTCACAACGACTAACCTAGGCTTCTACAATTCGAAACACCATTTTTCCCAGCTTATGTGATGACCAAGGAACTCAAAAAAATTAATAATGCAACCCAGAAAAATCGTATAACATTATTTAGATATTTAGCCCGTTTTACACATTTATAATTCATTCGCCCCTTTTAAACTTGCATGATTCAATTCTACCAATTTATATGAGTCATATATGATCTAAGTAACATCATAAAAATACCAAATTGATTTTAGAATATGTAGAATTAGGCGCATGAATTTGTACCTCTCGGATAGAAAAACGCGACACAAATAATCACCACGGATCGAATCAACTATTCCACGACCCAAAAATTATTTTTCTTCCCCTTCCTTAAACTCAGATGAACGTGGGAAAAATACTCTAGGACCTCCAGAAAATCGGAATAGGTGTGTGTGAATTTTTGTGTGTGTTTTGGGAGTTTCGGTTTAGGTTTTTAGGAAACAATTAAAATGGTAACTAAATAATGTGATAGGGCCGGATCATGGGGCGAAATGGCAGAAAACTCGGCCCTTAATTGACCAAAATCAAGAGTTACTAAATTTGAAATAATTTCCTAATTAATGGTAAGTTTTTAGATTTTTAAATATAATAATTACAATTTAATTAATTTAAATGAATTACTTGGCCTCCATGTAATATTTGTGTGATTTTAAATTTTTTTATACTTTCAAAATATCAAAATTTAATTACTAAAATTATTTGGCTTCATACCTTGATCATTCCCGAAGGTTTAGGGTTAATTCGGTACTTAAAATGCTTATAAAGAAATTTTTAAGATTATAATGGCATTTTGGTCTTTTTGCATGTTTCTGATTTTAGGGTTTTACACAAAGTGCTGAAGCATTGTTTGAGTCTAAGTCAGATGCACCTGAACATGCTACGGGTCTACAGATAGGGAATCAGATGCATAATGCAGGGCAGTATGCTGGAAATCAGAGGGGTAAGATTATGAATCAGAATGTGGTTAATCGAAATGGGAATGACTGTTTTATGACTACAATTCAGAAAACTGCCTCTGACGTTCACAGTTGTGATTTAGGTTATATTGGTACAGGTTGTAATGTCAAAGCAATGACGATGGTACAAAACCACAAGTACAGAATGATGTTAGCACAGAAAGAAGAGTCCGGAATACCATTGACTGCTGAGGAATATGCTTTCATGGTTGCAGCATGTGCAGAGGAAGATGCATCAGATCTTAGTGTGAACTGCATCTTCATGGCCAATCAACAGGAAACAACATCAAGCAATGATTCTAACACCCCTCCTACTTATGACACATAACCACTTCATGAGGTATCAAATTGTAGTAATGATTGTCACACCCCCAAAATCGGGTCCAGCGGAAGCATACATGCCACTGGGGTGCAACTCAATTGGTATCACAACACAAGTGCAAAGAACGGTTTTCATTTCAATTATTTAGAACAACCTTGTTTAACAAAAATGTTGAATTTACATTGTTAAAAGTAGTGCGGAAATAGGCCCTTTAAAATAGGTAGAACGGTCCCAAAATGTTTGTCAGAGTCTTCTATGACCATGCCATGCCCTGCCAAGAGCCTCCAGTAGCGTGCTATTGCTTTATACCTGAAAATACATGCTAACAAGTGTCAACACAAGGTTGGTGAGTTCATAGAGTTTATTGTAAAATGTAATGCCTTTGAATGAAGATTTTCCCAGCAAAGGCATTGTAAATCCACCCAGTTCCAAGTCCCGCCCATAACAAGACTTGCAACCTGTGTGTTTACAACCCATTGCCAACTATGAATTGGTTTATGTGAACGTCAAATGATTTATGAACCACAAAAATGTAATATTAAGTGTGACAATGTTTCAATGAAAAATATGTAAGTGTGATAATGTAGCCATGACAATGTCGTCATAAGATAAAGTCTGACAATGACGTCATGTAAATGAATCTGGCAATGTCGCCTATGACAATGTCGTCATATAAATGAATCTGGCAATGTCGCCTATGACAATGTCGTCATATAACCAAAATAATATGAAATTAACAGTCCATAACATAGACAATATGAAATAGCTCCATGTACTAGTGTCCATAATGAAATGATCAAGGGTGAACAATGTAAACACAAAATACTTCCGAGCAACGACTCAAGTATTTTAACCAATGAATAATGTTTGAAAGGCAACTCACGTCTAAAGCAAAATGAGCATGAAGTTTAAATGTAAAATGAGCATAGAGTTTAATGAAAAACGAGCATGTATTCTCCCCCAAAACAGTTACAAAACAAGTAAAAGGAGGGGCTATGGAACTCACCTGATGCGATAGCAACAAAGACAGATATGAATATGCTGAAATGAGGCTCGGTCTCTAACCGCGACCTAACATGAATGATATGATCTATTGTAAGCAATGAAATGATGTTACACATGCAAATACGTATGTTATCGATACCACTCGATGATTTTGGAAAATAATGTTTATCGTCGAAAAATACATTTTTGACGTCTCATAAGTCATAAACTACTTTTCGTGTAAATATGTTGAAATGGTACTCTATGATCCTCGTTTGGTGTTCTATAGTCAAATATAATAGTTTCGTCGTAAAATAACTCTTTTTATAACTTGTGAAAATGTGACCAAACGGCCTCGCAAAACTAGCCGTAAAATATTGTACGTTAAGAGTTAGAAATAGAACTTGACGTTTTTGAAAACCTTGTAACATGATCTCACAGCCGTCTCATTTGAGTTTTGGTCATACGCGTCCCGATCATAAAGAAAATCGGATTTGAATATGGTTACTTGAAAATATAATGTTCAACACTTAAGAAAATTCTATTATAGTAAAAGCTGTCAAAATGATAACTTTGAAAGGATTTTTGGGTAAAAAGATGAGGTCATAGTTTATTCGTTATAAGTCTATTCGACAAACGGCCAATTGATTTAAAAAGCTTGCTGGGAGATCTTGATTTCATATGAAGACGGCTCGGACTCAAACCATACCAATCATGGATAAAAACAGTCGTGAAAATGGTGTCTCGCAAAGACAGTTTTGCGGCAAGTTTATATTAGTAAAAGCTGATGGAATTATATGTTTTTCGTCGGGTTTCAAACACTTGTATCTTTTTCGTTATAAGCTCGTTTTCTATGTTCTTTATATCCCCGGAATCGTGGGACAACCTATTAACATATTCTTGATAAGTCGGGACGGCTAGGTGACGGCTAACGCCTCAAAACAGCCCTTGAAAATTGTGCAACAGCAAGGTATTTTCTGGAAAAAATATAAGTTTCGTCGTAAACTTAGAAAAATCATAACTTTCTCGTCGTAAGGGCTCTTTTAGTGATTCAAAAGGCTACGGTTTCGTTTTTGAATGTATTTTCTGAATCTTTGGTCAAAAATTACCCAAGAACCCCTGATGTTTCCACGTTTTGCAAAAATGGACAGCAACTTTCTATTAGTGTCTAAAAATGAATTTTCTAGTTTATAACTTATCCAAGCCTACTCCAATCAACTTCAAAACAACCCTTAATCTACCATACACCTTCTTAGGGTGTCATGGGTCCTAAACTTCACAAAATATTGTAGGATTTCAAGGGAATGATCATAGGCTTTATATATACTTATAAAAACCATAAAACTTGTGAAGTGGTATAAATAACATATGTAACTTGCATGGTTAACCAATATATCTTGAAAATACATGATGTTAATGATCAAATGAAAGTATGAGATGATGAAAAAAAGTTCACTTGAAGCTTACTTGAAGATTGATGAGTTTGGATGAAAAAGATCACAACCTTGGAGTTTTTATCGCAAAACTCTAACAAGGAAGATATATGGAGCTAGAAAATGACTTGATCTTGGAAAATCCATGGTTTCTTGCTTGTTTTTGGTTCTTGGTCGTGGGTTTGGAGAAGAGAAAGAAAGAGATGAGCTAGCTTGATTGGAAAATAATGAAGTAACAAAGTTTGATTTTGTAACTTTGATAAATATCTTGTTTAAATGGCATTTTGGTAAATAATTGATCAAATGGAAGTATCATGGAGATGAGGGGGGCGGCACATGGGTAAAAATAGGAAGAGTATGTGGGAAGATTGATAATATCCAGTTTACGGAGTCAGTTTTGGTTCCGTTAATCGCTAACCGTAAATTGTTAAGCCACGAAACGTAAATCCGGGTATCGTAAAAATATGAAACTTGAAAGAATGGCTAAACTTGTCAATATACTCCATAATAAAATATAAAATGAATGGTAAGTTCAATCGGGTTGCTTAAACACTGATAAAACTGAAAACGCGGGTCTAAAACGCGTAATTCGCGTAAAACGCTGAACTGGAAAACGTAAAATTCCAAAACTTTTAGAATTGTCGTAAAATGAGAGAAAATCATATTTCTATTGTTTATAGTGTTTTACGGACATATCGGGATGCCGGAAGGACGTTTAAACCTGAATGTAAATCTCGGACACGGCTTCGTGATTTTTGCAGAAATGATCCGACGAGCGTCAAACTCTCGGATTATCGTTAAAATAGTTTATCTTACGAGAATATGAAATAAAAATTTCGGACATGAATAGTGTTTTATGAATAGTAAAAGTGAATAGTAACTTTCTGAGATAAAAAAAAATGAAATTTCGACGTTTGAAACAGGACATGAAATTACGAGTTGTGACAATGATGCTAATCTGTTTGCTTATGAGAAGCCACATTTTGTGCCTCCCGAATCTAATTATGACACATATGTGGGGGTACAAGTTAATAGCAATGTTAACTATGAAACTCCACATATATGGATCCTAATGGAGGTCAAGTTGAACAGAATGGTGCTAATGATGAGGAAACATGTGCTTTGTTTGAATCATTACTTAATAACCGTAGCATTGAGATTGAGAAAGTGAAAACGGTCAATCGCGAAGTTAAGGCCGCGAATAAGAAAATGACCACTGAGCTTGAGAGGTATAAGGAAAACGAAAAAGTTTTTGACCTCAATAAAAAACAAGAGTCAGAATTAGAAAATGGTTATAAAAATTCCGTTTTAAGAGAAAAACAATTGCAGATCAAGTATGACACACTTGATGTTAATTCAAACATGAAAATAAAATCCTTAAACGCGGAAATTTCTGATATGAAAAACCAACTTTCTAAACAAAAATCAACTTGTTCAGATATTGAAAAAGAAAAGAAACAGTTAAAAGCAGATTTTTTTGAAAACGTGAAAACGATCTTGATGAAATCATTGAGAAACAAGAAATAATAAAAAATTTGGAATATTTTCTTGTTAAAACGGGTCATTCAAGTCAAACCATTCATATGCTCTGATCAATTTTTCCAGAAGCCCAGTTGTTACAAAACAGGTTGCAAAACCAATAGTTGTCTCTAACACTCGTTCAAACATAGAACAAATGTCTTCAAACAATCCTTTTAAGACAAGTGCTGCTAAAGGATTTCTAGATGGAGTTAAAATGAGAATTGAACAACTTCAAAGAACTGTTGCGTCTAAAACCAGTATACGTGTTAACAATTGGAATTCAAGTTTTCATTTAGAGATGAAAAAGGTGTTTGAAACCGAAATTTTTACTCCACTGAATAACATCAATGCGAGGGTAATTCATTTTGAACAAGCATTTTTGAAAGAAACCGTTGACTTTGTCAAGGACCACAAATCCCTGGTAAAGAAAGCTAATGAAAGTTTTGAAAACATCAAAGTTTTGGAAAATCTAAATGATTCACTCTTTGAAGCAGTTATGACTACCAATACTATGTCTTTAATTGTGAAAATATATTCTGTTGAAGATCATGAAAGACTCCAGTCTGAGACCTCTGAAATTGTTTCTAAATATGGAAATGCACTTATAAAACTTGCAAAAGAAAACGTGTCCTATTTTAAACAACTTGATCGAAAATCTGAGGAATGCAAGTATGAAAAATTTTCGTGTGAGCGTGCCTACAAGGACATGAAAGAGCAAAATGATCTTTTACGAGCTCATCTAGATAGTCTAAAAGGGAAGGGTGTGGATACTAAGTTTGCAAAACCATTGACTGTGGAGAAATCAAATACTTCAAAAACGGTTAAAAAACCAAAAATGTCAATTTCCTGGTTTGCTCCAAAAGTCGATGAGAAAAAGGATTTGACAAAACCAGTCACTTCACAACCCTTGCCCAAGCAAAAAAAAATAGAAAAGATTGTTGAAAAAGAAAAAGCGGTGTTCGAAAAACCAAAAGTGATTACACCTGGCCTTTCTTGGAATAGTACACCAAATGTGACCTGTCACACCCCAAAAATGGCGCACCGGAATGGCATTTACGGGGTATGACCTCATTGTCAAGAACACAAGGTGTCACAATAGAGAAATACTAAATGTAATACATAGAATAGATAATAGTCACAACTCCCACAACTGGGATGAGTACATATATCCAAATTATCATGAGTCAGAGAGCTAAATAACATCAATAAGCAATAACCAAATGCAGCTTCACGAGTTACAACCCGGAAGGGTCTTGACTAAGTCTTGCTAAGTTAGGCCAATACTCTACCTTCTAAGCAGCCTTAATAACACCTGAAAATGGTAATAGAAAACGTCAACATAATGTTGGTGAGCTCGTAGGTTTAAAAGTAAAACCGCTGAGCTGTGATAGCATAGTGTAGGACAAAAGTGAGCATGATAACCAATTATAAGCACATGTCAAAGCCAAATAATGTTGCGCCAACTGAACCTGCCACGATGGTTGCACATATGAATAGTACACACAGAGGGTAACTACCCCGATAGATCTATCAATTGTTTCGGCTCTCAAGAGAGTTAACAGTTGCGCCTCAATGTACACACAGTCAAAACAATTTGTAGCACATAATCGTATCAACACACATAATGTCCAAAAATCATGAAAACGGTATAATCACAGCACGAAAAACAGTTAAAATGTCATTTGAGTACTATCTTCCACCAAGGAAAACATAATGAAAAAGGGGCTACGAGAACTCACCTCAGAAATAGTCGTCTGAAGTGAATAAATCAAGTAACAATAGTGTACGGCACCGACACGCGACCTAGATTAGTAAGGTTTATTTTTAGTTCACAGTTCAAATTCATGAATTCCAAATGTTTTAAAGAGTTCATGTTGGTGTTGTTGGTGTGGCAGCATTTAATTTGAAACAATGTTTTTAACATTTGTAGTTATTGGCTCATCGGGGTGTACAACAGAATAGGAATAGTGATCATTTGAATTGACAAAGATCGTAAAACTACGCACGAAGGATAATAACTATTGAATGTCGACATGAACGACATATAGGATTGTAGGTGTTTAAATGAATGTACGTGTGTATATATACTTTCATACATATATACATGTGGTCCTTGTGGAAAAATGTGAAGTTGAAAAGGTTTCACTAATATATGGTGAGTTATAACTTGTGTTTGAGAAAATGTTGTTTTAATAAGCTTGAAGTTTAAAAGAAAATAACCGTTTCCTTATTTATTTGACTTATATAAGTTTTCACATGACCGTTTCAAGTTGCAAGTTAGGAAAAACATTTAGCTAGCTTATGATTTCTTATTTTAATTATTTGCTCGTATATATATACGTTGTCAATAGTAAAAATTGATTTTTTTTCCATTTTAAACATTTACACGTTATATATACATATATATACATATCTTTTAAAAGTTAAGTGTTTGAAATCAAGTGTCTGGCAAATGTCCTCATTTTAAAAGTTCATGTCGTTTTTACATTTTTATCCGTAAGACATGTAATATTTATCAAAACTTCAAGTTGCGTTATTTATTTCTTGTCGAGTTCTTTTTATATGTAGTCGCCATATATATAAATGATCACTTATTTAATAAAAATTTGTCGAGTTATAATAGGAGATGTGTGTGTCGAGGAGGGGGAAAGGGGATGTGGCCCATGCGACAAAATGAACCAGGCTCAACTTGGTCCTTTAGTTACACCATGGCCAGTGGCCTGTTAAGGACAAAAAATCCAAAAATAAAATGACCCAAGTCACTTGATGAGCTTTAGCCCATACACAGATGTTGTACAGACTATTGTTTGGAATGAAGTTCACTCTTTTTTTTTCTTTGCTCTCCTTTCCTGCGCTGGAATTTATTTCCAGTAGGCAAAGAATGGTTTTGGCATTTGTTTTATAAGGTTCATTTGGCTCCTAATTTAGAGTAGATTTAGCAAGCATCAGCGGGTTGAGACGAGACTTTGACCGAGGTTTTTGTTTCAAGAGGCACTAGCATTGTGGTCTTGTTGGGAACCAACGAACCAAACACCCATGAGTGATGTTGCAATCGACTAGAATGTCGACTCCACACAAGTGTTAACCGACTTTTGGGGGGGATTTAGCGACAGGGACTCTACTCCTAGGCTTGACATAACATTTTCCGCCAAGTTATACCAACGTAAGGTTGCTTCAACTTATGACTTACGAACACAACATGGAGTGGAATAAGATTCTTGGAGTTCTTCAAGGTGCTTGAATGGCCTTGCTAAAACTCGAGTTGAGTACTACTCGACCCGACTACAACACCATCACAAACATGAACTCGAGTACATTTTTTTGAAATCGAAAAAGACAACAAGACTTAGGACTTATGAACACTTACTAATTCGTTTTAAAGTCGACCTTTCTTTTTAGACATAATTACAAACACCTTGTGAGCATAACTCATGACTAAAGATTTTGATTAATATGATTTCTAAACCAAATTTCACCATATTCAAGCAACACAAATCATCACAGTAACATGTTTTTAAGACCAAATTGGCTACTCTAGTTCTTGACTCATCAACCACACTATTCGAGCAATAAAGTTTTCACAGTAGCTTTTTGGGTCGATTTAGCCACTTCCATGTTCACACTAGTTTAGCAATTTAGACACCCCTTAACCTAACTAATCTAACTTGACCACAAGATGAACAATTTGACATAAACTATACAAATAGCACAACGTCAAGATTTTTGAGCCAATACTAGTTCTAATTGAGGTTACTAGTTTCAAAAGTCATTTTACCACACCACAACCAATATTGAATCGACAATATTTTTGACAAAAGAAAAACTCATAACAATCACAAGGTATTATACCATTCGAGAGTCTTAAAAGAACAATTATCACAAGAGTGAGTTTTGAAGAACCTTACAAAAAGAGATGATGATGGGTCGGATTCAAGGTCACCACAGGAAGTCCTACTTGATTCCAAGCTTATCACACCCCTCCTTTTCCTTGATTATACTCGACTGAGATATTGATTTAGGTGAGTTTGGAGTTTCTTGGTGTGACTTGCTTCTCCTGGAAATCAAGCTTCTTAAGGAACAATCCATGGCAAACTCTTGGTTCACTTTTGATTTACCAAAGATGGGTTTCAACGTTTTGGGTTAACTCTCCTTTCTATACCTTGGACTTGATAATATTCGGCCTCCAGGGAATGGTTTAGGTCTCGATGTGGCTTTGGAAAGCAAGAAAGGTGCTACAGTTGTTCATGTTGATGGTGATGGAGGATAAGATTGTGGCAGAGGAATCTCATTTTCTTGTGGTGAAGGTCGAACAGTAGAGAAGATCAGGAAAAGAGATGTAGGTATCCAATGTATGTGTTGACCGAAAATAAAGAGGGATAGTTATTTATTTGTTTTGAGTTTTAGAGTGTATTGTGTATACCCCGTGTTCCGTTAGTTGAGGTTAAATTGTGGTAACTCGATTTCACGTAAACGTGAAAATGTAATTCTGGAGTCGTTTTTATAAAACTGACATCACGTAAAATTTATTGATCTCCGAAAATGAATTAAAATTTGAACCATTACTAATGTGGTGTCGGTACGCGTGTGGTATCGTTTTTCAGGAAAAACGAGATAACCTCTCGTTTTTAAATCAGTAATCGTCAGAAAATATTTAATTTGCATTATTTGTAAAAAATAAACAGTAGTATTAGTAAAATAATGGCCTGAAAAATTCACGGTTGCTACAGTCTACCCCTGTTAACAGAATTTTGTCCCCAAAATTCAGTTGACTAAGGGTCCGGGCTTGATCAGATAGTATTCACCTTTCGATTTGGTTTCACACAGGAAGGTAAGGGTGTGGGTGTCAATCCAAATAGTACCGGGTGCTACTTCCCAATTGGTACTATCAATACTTCCTAACCTCTAAAAATCACACAAATGAAACCACATAATAATCACACAGTAAGGCAAGTTTTCCTGTCCTTGAGTAAAGCCGTCAAAAACCTTAGGCATCTTTTCGGTAGTTTAAGTTGAGCCTCAACTTAAATCTAGCTTAACCCCACAACTCATCAAATAAGAACTGTCATGAGATTAAGCTAAACCACAGTTTAAGCCCAGTAACAACTTGATTTCAGCTTAATCTCACAACTCATCAAACAAGAACTGTCATGAGATTAAACCTAACCTTAAACTATGTAACAACTTGAATCTAACTTAACTTCACAACTCATCAAACAAGAACTGTCATGAAATTAAGTTAAGCATCAAGTTGTAAGAAAAGAAACTCAACATTTTTGAAGGATTGGCTCAATTTTTGGATCGCTTTCAAATAAACAACTAGTAGATAACCAAGAAAAAGATTCAACTAAGGGAGATGTGCATTCATGTTTCTTCCAAAATCAATAGTGCATGCCCTAAGTATATCTCCCACGGATAGTATGCTCACCCTGACCATCGGTCTAGGAATGGTAGGTCGTAATCTATTCCAACTGTGTTCCTAATGCGTCCTATAGTATCTACCAAAATCGCGATGTAAATCGTCTGCTACGATTCGACATAATAGGTAAGGCGCTCCTCATGTATGTTGCTCTAATTGGATTTCTTATCTTTGAATACTACGGAGGTATTGATCAAACCAAAGGACTTATTCTGAAAACTCGAATTGCTTGTATATCGTTCTTAACGCGGTTTTAGGGTTGTCAGTCTTGTGTGCTCTAAACTAATGATATTCGGGTTTGGAATCTTTCTTAGAAAGGTATTGCGTATCATGAAATTTGTGCCGCTCCGGGAGTTAAGTTTATGAGCATCTCAATTCTTCAAGGAGGGGTAAATCCTATCAGGTCTTTACGAAGTACTCCAGGGAAATCTTAAGCACGCGAGGTATCTTTGGGTTTCTGCTCGTTCTACTAGGCGCAATGAAATAGACGGTTTTGTAGTAACTATCGAGTGATTAGGCTTCATGAAATGCCTCGTCCATTCTTGAGCAAAATCATTTAAAAATTTTAAGCTAAGTAGCAACTTTAAACTTAATCTCACATCTCATCAAACAAGAACTGACATGAAATTAAGTTAAAAGTTGTTAAAAAACGTACTTTTTTTTTTTTTTTTTTTTTTGAAGAAAATGAAAAATTTTAATTAAAGTTTTGGGGTTGCTCAAAATGAACGGGTGGCATTTCAGCACTCCAAAGTCTTGCTACCAGGTGGTGGAGATTTGAACTATCATATCGGTTTCTACCTTTTTAGTCATACACTATGTCAATCTCATAACTAAGAGCTAGGACACTAAGCTTCACCTTTAACAGAGGCATGAACTGAGTGGAAACAAATCTATAATCGACGTTGGAATCAAACAGCATGATAGTCTAATATCCGTTTAAGAAGAACATACCCATCACGAGGTTCGGGTCTTAGCGTCCTTCTTCAGTGTTCATCACGAATAACCGCCACGAGCTGGGTTGCCATTGTTTCCATTGTGTGTGTGTTCCATTAGTCACTAAGGCCTGATTCGGGTTATTCTGCCCTTGCCCTTGTGACCTATTCAGCTTAGGACACGTGTTTCGGAAAAGATCCGGGCTCTCGCACTCATAACATGTACTTGGGTAAATGACATTAATTGGAGTCACCTGCATGGCTACCGCTCGACAATCCCCTGCAATGTGGCCAGTCTGATTGCAGCTGAAACACACTAGGCAAGGTTTAGTCTCCAAGTGGTGGTAGTTACATTTAGCACACTTAGGGTGAGGACCTTCATATCCCTTACGGCCCGAGCTCGTTGCCACAAATCCTTTTCCCCATTTCTCCTTCTTATTTTCACCATTTGCACCTCCTTGTTTACTTGGCTCACTCACGGTCTTCCTCTTATCGCCACACTTTGACAATGTCCCATTCCTAACCATTTCATCCGTAAAGGTTGCAGATTTCAGTATCGCGCTCTGAAGGGTAGGGGGCTCAGTCGCTTTCACCATCCCGCAAATCTCAGGGACCAAACCATAGATGTACCTCTCAATTCTTTTTGATTCAGGAGTGACCATGTGAGGTACTAGTCTAGCAAGCTCATGGAATCGGTCTGTATAAACTGCATGACCAGCACCTACCATAGCATGGTTGTAGAACTCATGCTCTAGCTTCTGCATCTCGTTGTTTGGGCAATACTCCTCCTTTAGTAATTCCTTAAGGTCATCCCAACTCATTCCCATGGCGGCTTCTCTTCCTCTGGCATGGATTTGCGTGTTCCACCCGGTCAAAGCCTTTCCCGCGAACGAGCTTGCAGCGTACTTCACCCTCTGGTGAGCTGCACACTCGCTTATGTCCATTACTGCCTCCATTTTCTCAATCCATCTTGTGTACACCAACGCTCCTCAATTGCCATCAAAGTCCAGCGGTTTGCATGCTGTAAACTCCTTGTACGAACATCCCTTGCAACTATTATTGTTGTTGCCATTGTTGTTGTGGTCACTACCAATGCCATTGTCTGCATGGTCATTCTCGCTTCCGTTGTTTCCTAGATTACTGATGTGGTCGCCAACTTGGTTGACGATAGTGGGTAGCAATGCTTGTAGTTGCTCGGCGATCATGGCAGGAAGGTCAGGATTCACATTTTCGTTGCCGTTGTTCTCGGTGTCGCGACCACCTGCTCTACCTCCTCGCCTACCAGTCCTTCCACCCCTCGATGGTGGAATGCCTCGGTTAACTCGAGCCGACCTTCTTGGAGGCATGATTCTACAAAGTAGGACATCGGTAGACGTTAGATAGGAGGTAGGTAGGATAGGTCGGTATACGTGTCGTACTACTACACCCAACTTCCTATCTGACAATCCATGAATTTGATAAGTCCATGCCACATCATGTTATCGTAAAAACGTTGGCCAGGCGTTTTTAGGATAGCATCATGCTGCATTTACTTATCATCATCACTTCGTGTCATACTATACGCATAATCGCACACGTAGTTCCTATAATGCAAACTATATGAGGATTCTTAGGTTATAGTCTAGGTTAAACCACCTATTTCTCTATAACCTTGGCTCTGATGCCAATCTGTCACACCCCAAAAATGGCACAGCGGAATGGCATTTACGGGGTATGACCTCATTGTCAAGAACACAAGGTGTCACAATAGAGAAATACTAAATGTAATACATAGAATAGATAATAGTCACAACTCCCACAACTGGGATGAGTACATATATCCAAATTATCATGAGTCTCAGAGCTAAACAATATCAATAAGCAATAACCAAATGCAGCTTCACGAGTTACAACCTGGAAGGGTCTTGACTAAGTCTTGCTAAGTTAGGCCAATACTCTACCTTCTAAGCAGCCTTAATAACACCTGAAAATGGTACTTTAAAACGTCAACATAATGTTGGTGAGCTCGTAGGTTTAAAAGTAGAACCGCTGAGCTGTGATAGCATAGTGTAGGACAAAAGTGAGCATGATAACTAATTATAAGCACATGTCAAAGCTAAATAATGTTGCGCCAACTGAACTTGCCGCGATGGTTGCACACATGAACAGTACCCACAGAGGGGAACTACCCCGATAGATCTATCAATTGTTTCGGCTCTCAAGAGAGTTAACAGTTGCGCCTCAATGTAGACACAGTCAAAACAATTTGTAGCACATAATCGTATCAAAACACATAATGTCCAAAATCATGAAAACGGTATAATCACAGCATGAAAAACAGTTAAAATGTCATTTGAGTACCATCTTCCCCTAAGGAAAACATAATGAAAAAGGGGCTACGAGAACTCACCTCATAAATAGTCGTCTGAAGTGAATAAGTCAAGTAACAATAGTGTACGACACCGACACGCGACCTAGATTAGTAAGGTTTATTTTTAGTTCACAGTTCAAATTCATGAATTCCAAATGTTTTAAAGAGTTCATGTTGGTGTTGCTGGTGTGGCAGCATTTAAGTTGAAACAATGTTTTTAACATTTGTAGTTATTGGCTCATCGGGGTGTACAACAGAATAGGAATAGTGATCCTTTGAATTGACAAAGATCGTAAAACTACGCACGAAGGATAATAACTATTGAATGTCGACATGAACGAAATAAAGGATTGTTGGTGTTTAAATGAATGTACGTGTGTATATATACTTTCATACATATATACATGTGGTCCTTGTGGAAAAATGTGAAGTTGAAAAGGTTTCACTAATATATGGTGAGTTATAACTTGTGTTTGAGAAAATGTTGTTTTAATAAGCTTGAAGTTTAAAAGAAAATAATCGTTTCCTTATTTATTTGACTTATATAAGTTTTGACATGACCGTTTCAAGTTGCAAGTTAGGAAAAACATTTAGCTAGCTTATGATTTCTCATTTTAATTATTTTCTCGTATATATATACGTTGTCAATAGTAAAAATTGATGTTTTTTCCATTTTAAATATTTTCACGTTATATATACATATATATACATATCGTTTAAAAGTTAAGTGTTTGAAATCAAGTGTCTCGCAAATGTCCTCATTTTAAAAGTTCATGTCGTTTTTACATTTTTATCCGTAAGATATGTAATATTTATCAAAACTTCTAGTTGTGTTATTTATTTCTTGTCGAGTTCTTTTTATATGTAGTCGCCATATATATAAATGATCACTTATTTAATAAAAATTTGTCGACTTATAATAGGAGATGTGTGTGTCGAGGAGGGGGAAAGGGGCTGTTACCCATGCGACAAAATTAACCAGGCTCAACTTGGGCATTTAGTTACACCATGGCCAGTGGCCTGTTAAGGACAAAGAATCCAAAAATAAAATGACCCAAGTCACTTGATGCGCTTTAGCCCATACACAGATGTTGTACAGACTATTGTTTGGAATGAAGTCCACTCTTTTTTTTATCTTTGCTCACCTTTCCTGCGCTAGAATTTATTTCCAGTAGGCAAAGAATAGTTTTGGCATTTATTTTATAAGGTTCATTTGGCTCCTAATTTAGAGTAGATTTAGCGAGGATCAACGGGTTGAGACGAGACTTTGACCGAGGTTTTTGTTTCAAGAGGCACTAGCATTGTGGTCTCGTTGGGAACCAACGAACCAAACACCCATGAGTGATGTTGCAATCGACTAGAATGTCGACTCCACACAAGTGTTAACCGACTTTTGGGGGGGATTTAGCGACAGGGACTCAACTCCTAGGCTTGACATAACATTTTCCGCCAAGTTATACCAACGTAAGGTTGCTTCAACTTATGACTTACGAACACAACATGGAGTGGAATAGGATTCTTGGAGTTCTTCAAGGTGCTTGAATGGCCTTGCTAAAACTCGAGTTGAGTACTACTCGACCCGACTACAACACCATCACAAACATGAACTCGAGTACATTTTTTTTGAAATCGAACAAGACAACAAGACTTTGGACTTATGAACACTCACTAATTCGTTTTAAAGATGACCTTTCTTTTTAGACATAATTACAAACACCTTGTGAGCATAACTCATGACTAAAGATTTTGACTAATATGATTTCTAAACCAAATTTCACCATATTCAAGCAACACAAATCATCACAGTAACATGTTTTTAAGACCAAATTGGCTACTCTAGTTCTTGACTCATCAACCACACTATTCGAGCAATAAAGTTTTCACAGTAGCTTTTTGGGTCGATTTAGCCACTTCCAAGTTCACACTAGTTTAGCAATTTAGACACCCCTTAACCTAACTAATCTAACTTGACCTTAAGATGAACAATTTGACATAAACTATACAAATAGCACAACATCAAGATTTTTGAGCCAATACTAGTTCTAATTGAGGTTACTAGTTTCAAAAGTCATTTTACCACACCACAACCAATATTGAATCGACAATATTTTTGACAAAAGAAAAACTCATAACAATCACAAGGTATTATACCATTCGAGAGTCTTAAAAGAACAATTATCACAAGAGTGAGTTTTGAAGAACCTTACAAAAAGAGATGATGATGGGTCGGATTCAAGGTCACCACAGGAAGTCCTACTTGATTCCAAGCTTATCACACCCCTCCTTTTCCTTGATTATACTCGACTGAGATATTGATTTAGGTGAGTTTGGAGTTTCTTGGTGTGACTTGCTTCTCCTGGAAATCAAGCTTCTTAAGGAACAATCCATGGCAAACTCTTGGTTCACTTTTGATTTACCAAAGATGGGTTTCAACGTTTTGGGTTAACTCTCCTTTCTATACCTTGGACTTGATAATATTCGGCCTCCAGCGAATGGTTTAGGTCTCGATGTGGCTTTGGAAAGCAAGAAAGGTGCTACAGTTGTTCATGTTAATGGTGATGGAGGATAAGATTGTGGCAGAGGAATCTCATTTTCTTGTGGTGAAGGTCGAACAGTAGAGAAGATCAGGAAAAGAGATGTAGGTATCCAATGTATGTGTTGACCGAAAATAAAGAGGGATAGTTATTTATTTGTTTTGAGTTTTAGAGTGTATTGTGTATACCCCGTGTTCCGTTAGTTGAGGCTAAATTGTGGTAACTCGATTTCACGTAAACGTGAAAATGTAATTCTGGAGTCGTTTTTATAAAACTGACATCAAGTAAAATTTATTGATCTCCGAAAATGAATTAAAATTTGAACCATTACTAATGTGGTGTCGGTACGCGTGTGGTATCGTTTTTCAGGAAAAACGAGATAACCTCTCGTTTTTAAATCAGTAATCGTCAGAAAATATTTAATTTGCATTATTTGTCAAAAATAAACAGTAGTATTATTAAAATAATAGCCTGAAAAATTCGTGGTTGCTACATGACCACAAAAACTGTTAAAGAATCTGTTGGTTCTAACGACATGGACCACAATCACTATCTAGAAGAAGCGAGGAAAAAGGCACAGAATCAAAAAGACAGAATTTTAGGTGCAAAACCTAGGGTGATGAATTCTAAAAGATTACAAGGCACTGCTAGTAGTTGTAAACCATCAGCTTGGACCACTCAACAAAAGACTAGGGATTGGCTTGCATCTAAGAATAGTTGAGCAAAAGAAAATGCTATGCACGTAGAATGCAACACTAAGAATTCAAATTCCTCTTCGAACAAGAATCAATTTCCCAATGACTATAGTGACAAAGTTAATTTTGCTGTTTTAAACAAGAATGTTGAATTTGTCGGTCCCACATGTCAAAAATGTGTCTTTTCAGCTAATCATGATGCATGTGTTGCACAATATCTTAAGAAAGTAAATTCACTTGCTCAGGTTCAATCCACTAAGACACCAAAAAGAAACAAACCTATTGACAAGATGAATATGGATAAGAAACCTAATAGGTGGATCTCTACAGAACGTAGTTTTTCTCAAAATGAGTCTTCCGCTGCATCTGAAAAGGAAACAACTCCTAGATCTTGCCTTAGGTGGATCCCATGGGAAAAGTTTTTAACACAAATGGTCTTCGATGGATTCCCACAGGGAAGATTTCTGATTCTTGTACCAAGACAAATTATAGTGAAAATCATCAGGACAAGGAAGTTGAAATCACTACAACCGTTGATAGTGAACAACCTCAGAGTGAGGAAACATGTACTTCTAACACTGTTGTTTGTGAAAATTCTTCTTCAGTGGATGAGGGTGCTTGTGAAAGTGTTGAGGGTTCATACACCCGATGTCGTAAAGAAGAACTTTATGCCTATATCGCATGTGAAAATCCTTATCTAATTCCACTCTTAACTTCACTTTTACTAGCCCAAACTTAATTTTTCTTTCCTCAATTCTTCTTTTGTAAATATTTTTTGAAAAACTAAATACAAAATTTGAAAAAACAACAAAAACAAAATACAAAAATATAAAATTTCAAAAATCCAAAAACATTAGAAAATTTCAAAAATACAAAAACAATATAAAATTAAAAGTCTAAAAATATTCTTCTCACGACATGTCTCTCGTATAATCGATATTCTGTACGTTTCTAGAAATGTCATTCAACAGTGATAAAGACATGTACAGATGCTTGAGCGAGAATTCGCTAAAATGTTTTCAAAACATGTCGTTTCTTTCTAAATTTCTCAATGGCTTGTAATCACTTCAGATTGCAACCTGGCCTTTAATTTAATGGCTTGCAGTTACTTCAGACTGTAACCCGGTGTTCAACGTAACGGCTTGTAAGTATTTCAGCTTACAACCCGAACTTTAAATAAATGAAAGTGCTTAACATATCGGGTTATATACGTTTTAGTGCACTTATCCTAAAAACGAGAAGCAAACTCTTCTCTGGATTGAGCTATTTTAGAAAAACTTTCAAAATCTTTAACCTCAAGACATTGGTTGTTGATCAAATGTTAAATTACAACCCGCATTTTTTCAGATAAAGGACCTGTTGTACGTTTCAGTGCGACAATTCTAATGGATAAGAAAATAAATTTTCTTACTTTCTGAGCACAATTCGTCAAGATTTTTCAAAAAGATTTTCAAAATCTATCAAAATATGTGCTCAGCAAAATGACTTGTGTACACATCACAGTGCACAACTCGATCTTTCAAATAACGGAAAGTGTTGTGCAAAACCAATATCTTTTTCAAACATTTATCCTAAAACAAATGAAGATTTTCAAAATCTTCTCTATCTTGAGCACATATCCTTCAAGATTTTTCAATACGATTTTTCAAAATCTTTCATAAGGTGCTCAAGATAATCCAAACCCTTAATTGATTCTAAACTTTTTGTTTGAAAATATGCTTTCATTAAGGGGGGGGGGTACAAAATCAAAATGTTCCGATTTCATGCTAAATCAAATCCATTTATCTCCCCATAAGCTTTCTAAAAACATGAATTTTAATAAGTTGATATCAAAGATATCATAGATATGCTATTTTTGAGAGGGAGAAGACGTGATTAAAATGTGATCAAATCTATTAAAAGATCGTTGTTGAATCTCAAAAGAGCTCGACTCAGACTTAACCAAAGAATTGACGAGAAAATAATATGAAAGATCGAAATGACTTGTTCCTGGACGAGTAATAATTTTAAGCTGGTCTAACCAGTGATGTAAACGTCTCTAGCAAAGGACTTGTCAAAGTAGACTGTACCATCTCGAGAGACTCTATATAGACTTGTACCGGGATGGGTAATAATTTCAAGCTGGTCTAACTAGTGATGTAATTGTATCTCGTAAAGGTCTCGTCTATTAAGAGTGGATCAATTCCAAAAGTGCAAACTCTTCCCTCAATGTGCAAATTTATCTTAAAAACTTATAAGCACATGTGAAGGGGGAGTATTTCTGAAAAAATATAAAACTCTCAAAGTGTTATTAAAATATGTTTTACAATCATAAACACTTTGAGAGATTTTCACAAAAGGTTTTAAGGCAATTTGATCGACAATGAACCAACCTAGGATAATAATGGAGTAATAAGGTGATTAAGGTTAGGTTTATGTCCTATGATCCGCAAGAGCCTGTGGGATCTACCCAGGGACAACACCAATAGTTTAGTACTAGAAGTCCTTAGGTATGATTGAAAAACAGGAGTAAAGTGATGAATGGAGAATGAAGGGGTTGAAGAATTAAAAAGAAAAGTTAATGAAAGGGTGAAAAGAAATAGCCCTCCATAAAACTTAGGGCAGAAACCGGGTCAATACATCTGCTACTAGTTGTCACAAACATGACACTGGTATTGAATACAAGACATCATGGACCCAGTGACGCATCGCTTAACCCCTCCTAGCCACTCAAGTTCCTCTCAAAAGGATTTTGTTTCATTTCTCATGGAGACTAACGTATAATCTATCGACCTCTCACTTCGAGATGTGTTGGTATTGAAAAGGTGGCAGTCTGCTCCAGCCACCACTCACTAAAACCAAAACGCACTTGATCGAGTCTAGAGCCACGAGATTCATCAAAAGATCTCTTAGGACACACTTTCCTTTAAATACACTTGTGTTCGCCAAAAAGAACACATGTTGTATAAGAGTCCTTCATAAGGGATCTTCGGATCTTGCCTCATACATCATGGTGGTAGTTTCATGTCTCAAACGGTCTACAGTCGTGGAGTGATACTTCGGTATACTTCAGCGACTCACCTGTTTTGTTGTAAGCCTTCTTGAGGGTATCCAACTCCGGAACAACCTTTGTGAGGATCCGAGAAGTGTTTGCACACTATGCTGTTAATACTCTCGACATCCAAACCTGGTGCTGGAAATCCTGCCAAGGAGATTCCTTTCATGAATCGAGTCCTGAAGACGTGGGTTGTTACTTGGATTTATCCGATGTAATAATAACTGTCCCTAACGGGATTCGGACGGCTGATGTGCCCGACCAAGGTGAATGGAATCAAGACATTTATCAGTAAAACAATCGTAGTGGTCTATTCTCTAAGAAAAGTCCACTGTGATCGATTGGTATTTTCAACTAACATTATTTATGCAGGTACTGATGATAGTCACTTGGAGAAAGACCGTACCCCATCATTTCATTCATCATCATCTTCAACTCCGCATGCTCATACTAATATCCTCAAAGATCAAATTAAGAACGTTCAAGAAAAAGACAAAGAGTAATATCAAAGTCAAGAGCTGAACAAGAATGTCAAGAACAAAGAAATAAATGAAGACTACATTAATATGAAGATCAAGGCTTTAACAAGAAGTATGAGCATGTTGGAGAAGATACCAAGACAATATTTGAAGATGTTGATCAAAGGCAAGAAGGATCAAGAGATTTCAACAAAGATCACAAAGCATGAAGGAACAAAGGATCTAGCAAAACTATTACACAACAAGACGCAAAGTTTAAGACAACAAGCTTCAAAGATTAAAGATCAAGATCACAAAGAGAGATCTCAATGATCACCCCTTAGGGGAAGATTGTTAGCATTAGAAGTGTTGATCATCAATGAAATCAAAGAGAGATCTCAATGATCGCCCCTTAGGGGGAGATTGTTAAGAATAGAAGTGACGATCATTACTGAGTCATCGAGTCTTGTAATAATGAAACGTGTAATAGTTAGTCCGATAAGCTAGTCCATTTGAATTGGAATGTATTTTAGTAACCAATCCCACATCGCCCCATGAGGTAAACCCTGTGAAGGCTCTTACCTTATAAAAGAAGCCTTATACCTCATGAGGGTGGTGGTGCTTCTAAGGATTCTAGGTTCTTCTCATTTGTATTTTATCTTTCCTTAATCTAATATTCTTTTTCTCTCTCTCTAAATATATGTTATAATCTTTATAAGTGTAAAATGATATAGTATTTGTGTAACACCCCAACCCGACAAGGGTAGAAGTGTCACGCAAATGGTGACATATCAAAGGCAAGCATAACATACGACTTACATAATACAAATGGTTTACAATGTTACAAAGGAAAAATATACCAAATCTACGTAGTCATACATAAATGAATACTAAAACTAAGGTATCGTCTTCATAAGCTAATCTCTCATCCCAAAGCAAACCCAAGCTCCTGGCTTCCTACTAAAACCTGCCGCAGGAAAAGAAATGCGGCTGAGCTTAAAAAGCCCAGTGAACAGATATATAATAAACGGAAACAAAATTTAATGGAGATGAACAGACATATCATAATGAATGAGATATAGGAAAAGGAAATAAAGAGTAAGGTTTAGGACAGTAATCCACCACGAGCCCATATCATAACATATCATATCATATCATAATCATGTAGAGGGGATGCCTCTCAATAAACAGATAATATGAGGGGTGTCCTCATTCTTCAATCCAAATAATATGAGGGGTGTCCTCATTCTTCAAATAGAGTGATCAGCTCCCAGGGGTGTGAAAGGAGTGGATTGCACCCAGCCCCAGTCACCATATCATATCATATCAAAGCATATCATATCAGAACATATCTAGGATGCATCCATACGCCCCCCAAACAAATCATATTGGCCATAAACAAATCATATTGAGCTCATATCATATCATAATGGGGACGGTGTGGCTAATCACTCGAACCACACACGAGTCATGCCATTGGTGCATCAATGACACGGCCATGTTACCTTCATGGCTAGGAAACATATTTTGGCTCGTCAAGGTCAAAAGGTCAAAGGTTCATATCATAGCAAAGGTTCATATGTCATAATCATAGTCCAAATCTCAAGGTTCATATCAAAGGGTTCATATGAGAGGTTCAGAAATCAAAGGTTCATATCAAAGTGTAGGGAACATAGCAATGGTATAGGGAAACCCTAATACGAATCAAAATAGAGACCGAAGGCTCCTTATACAAAGAGCAGAATATCTGTACCTTATGACGAAAGCACAAACAGAGGATATGGGAACAGCTCAAAGTCTCTCCTTCTTCACACCTAAAGGAGTAGAAGGGGATTACAAATCATTCTTAATTATCTGCCTTTCCATTTTAAGTAACTTTCCATTTTAAGCAGGTTTCCAAAATTAGCAAGTTTCCATATTTAGTAAGTTTCCATCTTTAGTAAGATTAAGGTATCATAGTTAAATTAACTCATTCTCATACTTGAGTTATCCAGAATTACACATTTAGTCTTTTAGATTACAAAATTTACACTTTATACCCTTTTATCAAATAAGTTACGTTTTAAACCTTATAATATCAATAATTACACATTAAACCCTTAGTTATTCCATTTTACACGATATACACTTATTTTAATATGTTGTACGAACACCCCTTCCATTATTCATAATTTACACAACAAGTCCCTCAAGTTATCAAAGTTACATATTAAGTCCTTTAATTTACAATTTCAACTTTTAATTATTAATAATCACATATTAAGCCATTTAATTACCAAAATTACACATTACCCCCTGAATATAATTTATTACTCAAATCAACCCTAAGTTTCCATAAATTACATTTTTAGTCCCTCTCTTTCATTTAATTATAAATCGAATTAATATTTATTTAATTAATCAAAATAAACCTTTTAAATGCAAAATTTACACATGAAACCCTCAACTTATATTTTTAACACTTTAGTACCAATCTTAATAATGTTCTAAAAATACCCCACAAGTTTCATAATTTACAAAACACACCCTTATCTTTAAAAACATGCAATTCGTATAACATATCTATTTATATAAATCAAGCCCTAGATGTCCCATCATTATGTAATCATTATAACAACCTTAAAATGCCATAAATGACCAGATCTCACCCAAAGGAACCCTAACCCTAATTTTTATCCTTTTACTTTATTTCTTTTCTTTTTATTTCTAAAATCCGATTTCAAGTTTAATTCACCACGACTCATATAGGCTTCAATAATTCGAATTAACATTTTTCTGAGTTCATATGTATTATATAGAGTTCAAATAAAATAGATTTCATGCCATGAAAATTCGTATAGAATTATTTAGGGTTTTATTACTTTTTAAAGGTTAAATTCACAAATTAATTATATATCATGCATGGCTCGATTCTAATATTTTTCATGGAGCTTATATGATGTAAGGATCACGAGAAAAATACCAAACCAAATATTGGACGTGTAGAACGAGCGTAATGAATTATTGTCCCACAATAAGCAATCGACACAAAGAATTCCTCCACGAGCAAACGAATGATCCCAAGACCTTGTAACCATTTTTCATAGAGTATATACATTATAAGGAGTATGAGAAAAATGATGAACGAATTTTATAGAGCTCGAATGATTTATTTGAAAATATACCTCACGAATTGACAATAATTTCACCACGCTCGAATCAAGAAAGGCACGGCCCCAAATCTATTTTT
Organism: Artemisia tridentata subsp. tridentata; assembly: GCA_021014915.2. Classification (NCBI taxonomy): domain Eukaryota; kingdom Viridiplantae; phylum Streptophyta; class Magnoliopsida; order Asterales; family Asteraceae; genus Artemisia; species Artemisia tridentata. The sequence goes on from CP139501.1 coordinate 126,460,438, forward strand.
CACAGATCATATATGATGTGAGGGACATGGGAAAAATAACAAAAGAATTTTACAATGGTTGAATGATACAAAACGAATTATACCTCAAAATTTATATGCGACAAGGAAATAATTCCCCATGATCGAACCAGCCAATGCACAACCTCAAACTTATTTTTCTTGGCTTCTATGGGTGATAAGGAACATAGGAAAAATGGTCTCACACCTCCAGAAAATCGTATGGGAAATGGGTGATTTCTTTTGTGTGTTTTAGGGTTATTCGGTTTGCTTTTAGGAGAAGAAAATGATATAACTAATTAAAATAGAGGATATGGCCGAGTATTTGGAGGGGGAAGGAGCATAAGAATCGGCCTAAAGGTTTACCAAATCAATTCTCATAATTATTTGACATATTTCCCATTATAATTGATATTATCCATATGTTATACTTTTAAAAATTAAAATAAATAAATACTATGTGTAAATTCGGTCCATGTATGACTTTATAATGTGTTAAAATATTTTTGTGGCATGTACAAATATTATTTGGTGCCTCATAATTATTTCATATCATATATGGTTTAGTTACATAGGTTTTGTGATTTAATTTGGCACATATATAAGCTTTAATAAATTTTCAAAGTTGTAGGGGCATTTTGGTCTTTTTACACGTTTTAGATTTTAGGGTTTTACAACTCTTCCTCTCTAACAGAAAAATTTCGTCCTTGAAATTTGCAAAGAATCAGAAATGAAAGGATCGAAACAAAACGGAGACATACTAGATCAGAATACAAAATGCGGATAACTAGCTCGTATCGATTCCTCGGTTTCCTAGGTAGCTTCCCGCTCTGGGTGGTTCTTCCAAAGAATCTTTACGAACGGAAATGAAACGAAACAGAAGACACAACGGACAGCGAACGGAAATGTAAAAGACTTGTTCCTCATGACTCTTCATTGCCGATCCAAAAGTAACTTCAGTTCCCAGAAATGATATATCATACGAAATTCAGATTGCAAGGATCATATTCAAACATGACGAATGGTTATCATATTCTCTCAGAAGAGATACAAGGATACGCAAGATTGTGACGGATATGCCGTCCATAGCATTCGATTAGGCAAATCAGATGAGATCGTACAGAAAATAAATTGTAGGTGATATCAAATGGAAGAAACTTATAGCAGAACTTAAGATTCTTGTCAGAAGTATATGGATCAACAAATGCGTGTCAAGAATCGAACGTATCAGATCGTATAACGGCGAACAGATTAAGCGTATAGGTGGAATGAACCTAAATCTTACAGATGCAAAAATTCTCACATCTCCTATCAACATTATAAGGTTCTAAAGTACTCCTCGAAATATCCTATGAACACAATAAGGGTACGTCATATGACGTAAGTATTATCACGTTAGCTACTCGTCATAATACCAGCATCATATGAGTATACCATCATGATGGTCATACTTTATCTCAAGTCGCGAACAGAACTACTTATCTTAACCACCTATCAGTCTTTCTACCTCTTAAGGTTGGTCCAAAACAAACATCACTACGGATTCTAAATCGGAGGAATTTGAACGTACAAATAGCGTAACAGAATGTGTACACCTCAAAATGAACTCGTCGTCGAAACGTTAGGTCTTCCACAATTCATCATCCTTCTCATAACGAAACCATCATCCAAGTAAATGCATAACGAACACAGAATGGAATTTCTAATAGGGTAAGGCTCATCCAAAAGATCCTATCGAAAGGTAACGGAAACTTAAGTGGTCTAAGAGGAAATGAATTACGTCTTCAATATCTTCATCCTTTACAACAATCAAATCTTCCAAATCCAAATGTTTACTACAAAATTTCATCCATTTAATTTCATGATCTCGAATCTTTTCAAATTCCAAGTAGTCGCTCTCTTGTCTAATCATACGATCATAGGGTGAAAAGGAAATCATAAACTTGAGTCTGGTTCCTCAAGTCTTCGACACTTCTTCTGGACACTTCGGTGTGGTAGCGTGAATCTCTGACGTGATCACCTTGCATTCCTCCATTTGCGAGTCTGCTTCAGCTCTCAATTCATCTTAGTACAACTAAAATGACTTAGAGAAACAAGGTTGCGTGTCTCCTACAGGTCTTCTAGCATGATTCAAAATTCACCAACTCAAACTGCTGTGGACTTCCTGGTTTATGTGCTGAAAGCTCATCTTCTACGGTCTGGTCGTCTTGATGCCCAACTGAAATTTCCACGTGCTGCTTGAGGTATAATCGAGTCTCATCTCAGTCTGTCTTCTCCTCACATGCTTCTCTCTTGGTAACGCCTGTCACGAACCTCTTCTGCACATCTTCTACAAGGTTTCTAACTCTGACAATGGTCTTCAGTCTTGGTCCTTTTTGTGGAAGCTCTTTAGTCATCGGATACCTGGTGGTGTTGTCTGCTACAATCTCTGATCGTCAAGTAAATCTATTCTTCTAGAACAAAGGGTTGGTTCACTTCATACTAAAAATGGTCAACGTGTTCCTCGTTCGTCTCTGAGCACAAACATACTGTCATACTATGACAATTGTCCGAATACTTGCGAAAACATGAATCTTCTAGCCAATACAATTGGCATCATTCAAAACTCACAGTGGTCACACGGTTACTAAGGAAATCTTCTTAGGGAAAAACTTCATATCACAAATCTTTCCCTTCACAAATAAAATTGTAATGCTTCGCGGAACTTAATCTCAACTAATCAACTTCCTTCTCAGATGTTCTTGTGGTTGCTTCTTCCGTCTTTCAAACTCAAATGAGGTCATCTGCTACGGAGTTTCAAAAATAGAACAAATCAAATATTGATACGCGGAAATGGAATAATGATTACGGTTACATTCACAATGGTCGGTGTGGCGCCGCACACTTTTCTTTTTCTTCTTCATAAACCAACAGGAGCATTCAAGAGATCACTGAAGTGAACAAACTCATATTCCATCAGTTCCTACAATCTCTTAACTTCTTCAGTATCGTGGTTTCGCCAAATTCAGATTAGTTCCATGCAAACTTTACTTCCCAAACGGATCTCAAAAGGTTCATCAGAAACACCAGAAATTCGTACAACGCACTTTCAAATGCCGGAGCTTTCCAAGAGTGGGTACTAACAGGCGTTAGGAGAAAAATTGGAAATCAAGAGATCGGAGTATGTGCTTCATAGCAACAATAATCTTAACAGATTCAAATGATTGAGAATATCATATCAAAATATGGTGAAGCCGATTGTTAAAGGCCGCATTTCAAACATTGTAGTCCATGATAGCTTTACAAAAACCACCAATCCATAGTCAAGAGACCTCAAAGTCAAATACATCCAAAGGGAAACGGATTCTCAGAGCGAATGAGTTTGTCAAATCATACGGATAGTTCACATATCAAATTTTGGTACATGGTTCATCAAAGTGTGGGATGGGAGAGTATTAGAATATATCAAGGTCAAATATATCAAATTTAGAATCATGAACAGTTCAAAGGATTGGAATCTTGTTTAGCTTATAACATAGGAATGGTAGGGTGTGCACCGATAGTAATACGAACATCGCTTAACTGTCAGAGTTGAGATGTATGGAATATCAGTTATTAGCATCAGCATGCTTAGATAACAATTCCGTACTGGACAAATATCAACATCAAATCCTTCTAAAGGAAATTAGTTAACATACAACGTTCATCATTCAAATGACGGAAGGTAAGACTTCCTCGTCTTCTGAGACAACATTCTTATAAGGCATAACTAAAGGCAAGGCAAGATTCAGAGTGATGCGGAAGCAAATACTACTCACATGGATGTCCTAGACTACCCATTCCTCACCGGTTATGACTTATGTTCCTATGGGAAAATCCTACGCAACTTCGCAAAGGTTATCCTACGAGCGCCTACAGTGGAAACTTAGGGGTCCTAACTTACACAGGCCAAGGGTAGATGTACTACAAGTCGCAAACCTGTCTCTGATACCATAATTGTAACACCCCAACCCGACAAGGGTAGAAGTGTCACGCAAATGGTGACATATCAAAGGCAAGCATAACATACGACTTACATAATACAAATGGTTTACAATGTTACAAAGGAAAAATATACCAAATCTACGTAGTCATACATAAATGAATACTAAAACTAAGGTATCGTCTTCATAAGCTAATCTCTCATCCCAAAGCAAACCCAAGCTCCTGGCTTCCTACTAAAACCTGCCGCAGGAAAAGAAATGCGGCTGAGCTTAAAAAGCCCAGTGAACAGATATATAATAAACGGAAACAAAATTTAATGGAGATGAACAGACATATCATAATGAATGAGATATAGGAAAAGGAAATAAAGAGTAAGGTTTAGGACAGTAATCCACCACGAGCCCATATCATAACATATCATATCATATCATAATCATGTAGAGGGGATGCCTCTCAATAAACAGATAATATGAGGGGTGTCCTCATTCTTCAATCCAAATAATATGAGGGGTGTCCTCATTCTTCAAATAGAGTGATCAGCTCCCAGGGGTGTGAAAGGAGTGGATTGCACCCAGCCCCAGTCACCATATCATATCATATCAAAGCATATCATATCAGAACATATCTAGGATGCATCCATACGCCCCCCAAACAAATCATATTGGCCATAAACAAATCATATTGAGCTCATATCATATCATAATGGGGACGGTGTGGCTAATCACTCGAACCACACACGAGTCATGCCATTGGTGCATCAATGACACGGCCATGTTACCTTCATGGCTAGGAAACATATTTTGGCTCGTAGTATCAAACTGGGGTCAAGGTCAAAGGTCAAAGGTTCATATCATAGCAAAGGTTCATATGTCATAATCATAGTCCAAATCTCAAGGTTCATATCAAAGGGTTCATATGAGAGGTTCATAAATCAAAGGTTCATATCAAAGTGTAGGGAACATAGCAATGGTATAGGGAAACCCTAATACGAATCAAAATAGAGACCGAAGGCTCCTTATACAAAGAGCAGAATATCTGTACCTTATGACGAAAGCACAAACAGAGGATATGGGAACAGCTCAAAGTCTCTCCTTCTTCACACCTAAAGGAGTAGAAGGGGATTACAAATCATTCTTAATTATCTGCCTTTCCATTTTAAGTAACTTTCCATTTTAAGCAGGTTTCCAAAATTAGCAAGTTTCCATATTTAGTAAGTTTCCATCTTTAGTAGGATTAAGGTATCATAGTTAAATTAACTCATTCTCATACTTGAGTTATCCAGAATTACACATTTAGTCTTTTAGATTACAAAATTTACACTTTATACCCTTTTATCAAATAAGTTACGTTTTAAACCTTATAATATCAATAATTACACATTAAACCCTTAGTTATTCCATTTTACACGATATACACTTATTTTAATATGTTGTACGAACACCCCTTCCATTATTCATAATTTACACAACAAGTCCCTCAAGTTATCAAAGTTACATATTAAGTCCTTTAATTTACAATTTCAACTTTTAATTATTAATAATCACATATTAAGCCATTTAATTACCAAAATTACACATTACCCCCTGAATATAATTTATTACTCAAATCAACCCTAAGTTTCCATAAATTACATTTTTAGTCCCTCTCTTTCATTTAATTATAAATCGAATTAATATTTATTTAATTAATCAAAATAAACCTTTTAAATGCAAAATTTACACATGAAACCCTCAACTTATATTTTTAACACTTTAGTACCAATCTTAATAATGTTCTAAAAATACCCCACAAGTTTCATAATTTACAAAACACACCCTTATCTTTAAAAACATGCAATTCGTATAACATATCTATTTATATAAATCAAGCCCTAGATGTCCCATCATTATGTAATCATTATAACAACCTTAAAATGCCATAAATGACCAGATCTCACCCAAAGGAACCCTAACCCTAATTTTTATCCTTTTACTTTATTTCTTCTCTTTTTATTTCTAAAATCCGATTTCAAGTTTAATTCACCACGACTCATATAGGCTTCAATAATTCGAATTAACATTTTTCTGAGTTCATATGTATTATATAGAGTTCAAATAAAATAGATTTCATGCCATGAAAATTCGTATAGAATTATTTAGGGTTTTATTACTTTTTAAAGGTTAAATTCACAAATTAATTATATATCATGCATGGCTCGATTCTAATATTTTTCATGAAGCTTATATGATGTAAGGATCACGAGAAAAATACCAAACCAAATATTGGACGTGTAGAACGAGCGTAATGAATTATTTTCCCACAATAAGCAATCGACACAAAGAATTCCTCCACGAGCAAACGAATGATCCCAAGACCTTGTAACCATTTTTCACAGAGTATATACATTATAAGGAGTATGAGAAAAATGATGAACGAATTTTATAGAGCTCGAATGATTTATTTGAAAATATACCTCACGAATTGACAATAATTTCACCACGCTCGAATCAAGAAAGGCACGGCCCCAAATCTATTTTTCACAAATCATATATGATGTGAGGGACATGGGAAAAATAACAAAAGAATTTTACAATGGTTGAATGATACAAAACGAATTATACCTCAAAATTTATATGCGACAAGGAAATAATTCCCCATGATCGAACCAGCCAATGCACAACCTCAAACTTATTTTTCTTGGCTTCTATGGGTGATAAGGAACATAGGAAAAATGGTCTCACACCTCCAGAAAATCGTATGGGAAATGGGTGATTTCTTTTGTGTGTTTTAGGGTTATTCGGTTTGCTTTTAGGAGAAGAAAATGATATAACTAATTAAAATAGAGGATATGGCTGAGTATTTGGAGGGGGAAGGAGCATAAGAATCGGCCTAAAGGTTTACCAAATCAATTCTCATAATTATTTGACATATTTCCCATTATAATTGATATTATCCATATGCTATACTTTTAAAAATTTTAAATAAATAAATACTATGTGTAAATTCGGTCCATGTATGACTTTATAATGTGTTAAAATATTTTTGTGGCATGTACAAATATTATTTGGTGCCTCATAATTATTTCATATCATATATGGTTTAGTTACATAGGTTTTGTGATTTAATTTGGCACATATATAAGCTTTAATAAATTTTCAAAGTTGTAGGGGCATTTTGGTCTTTTTACACGTTTTAGATTTTAGGGTTTTACAATTTGGGTTCCTACATAGCGAATTCTTCAATCTCTCATTGACTTCATGAACCAACTCAATGGACAAGCAAACATCATAATCAGCGTCATTAGGAACATTATCTTCCATTTTATGAAAATTCGCCTTATTCAAAGACGTAAGGCTTAGCTTGTTTGCATAACTCGAAGGAGTTTCATTAGTATTCACCTCATTATGCAAAGCCTCATCTCTTCTAACAGATTCGCTCACACTAACTGTTGCAGGCTGTTTTACCTCATTCATACCAGATATTTGTGACACACCACTACCAACATTCGTATCAACCTCTTCATTAGTGAGAGTAAGTGTACTAGCCTTATTCTTGGCGCTTGCTTTCACCTTATGAACAGTAGTATCAACCTCTTCATTTGTGAGAATATTAGCATACGATGAGGAGTTACCTGGTTGATTAGTAGCCTTATTCATCTCCTCATCGACACTCTCACAAGCTGCGCGCACTTGGTCAGTCATAATTTTTAACCGTTTTGTGACGCAAATCATGACAAAAACTACCAATAAAACAAAGATAAAACATACAGTTCCTAAAAGGTGTCGCTAAGCTAATTTTATAAATTTATGTCAAGTGACTCACTATCGAGCTTGTCCTCAAAGTGTCTATATATATATGATCATTCCCTTGACATAAAGTTGTTATATACTTACTTGTTCTCTCAAGTAAAAATATTTGCATAATTTTATTAATGTATCCAAAATACATTTGGGTTGATAGTTTATATATATAAGGTTAAAAACTAGCTAGTTTAATAACCATTAAACAATCACTAAGAATTTAAGTGCAATAAACTGATAACATAGAATTCATTTCGTTTTCCTTGCTGTTTATCCTGTATTCAAAGGATTATCACATTCTATCATATAATTTACCTATATTCAAAAAGCACTTGACGTATAGTTGATTTTATTTTTAATAGCATCAAGAATTCTGACTTTTAGATAAAAGGTATAAATAAAGGAGTTTTTATTTAAATTTTAATACTTTGGGAATGATCGAATTTGTGAGCACAAAATATGGGATTGAGACATGTGATTACCATGAATGTGATCTCAAAATTAAGACAACACGTGCTTAGCGAGGTAGCGGTCCTCACGTAATGTCAAACGTCGATGTGTGCAAAAATGGTTAGTTCGATCTTAGTTTATCCATCAACACTTCCGTATTTCTTTTCTTTTTTTTTTTTCTTTTTTTTTTTCCCCAAAACTACAAATGTAATTGTTTTATTTAAAACACATTTAGCCTACAAAAGTGACCTATGTTCCGTTAACCTTTAGTTTATAATAAGAGTTTCAAACATAAAACAAACCAATTAAGTGTTGTAGATCACCAAGTTTATATATAGGACCTTCAGTTTATAATTAACCTCTTTGTTGGTTTAATTTTCACTCTGATTTCGGTTTGCCATTTTGTTAATAACCATACTTGAAAGTGCCTTGCGAATTTTTCAATCCAACTTTTTTACTGTTGAATATTAAGAGTACACTTAACATATATTAGGGGTTTAAATGTACATTTCAATTTAGATTAGGTTTAGTCTATAACTTGGATCAGTTTGCTTGCTTTGGAAAGCACGTAAAGTCCCTTTGGCCGATTCTCTTATGGTCGGTTGTGTGGGAGGTTTCCCACTCGACTTAGGTGAGGTTTCTACCTCCTCATCTCTTTAAACAGAGGTGAGGGGATGCTAGTTAAACATTTTTCTTATTTGAATTGTCTGATTTATTTAGTATTAATAAAAGTGTGTTCGAGGGTATAACATGTGCATATAATCGTATATCATTTTCTCATTCCTCTTGAGTTCTTCAACGGGTGGAGTTGAAGGTTGCTAATTGTGCTCAACGAACGGCTTACGATCTAATGTTTACGCGTATCGTACTTTAAGTGGTATTGGAGCAAGGTTAGTTGTTGTTTTTGATGTTCTTTTGGTAGTTCGAGGTTTCGGAAAGTAGCAGGTGTCGAGAGGTTGAAGAAAGGTTGCAAGTTTCTTTTTTTAAAGCCTCGCGTAAATATTACAAAGTTGACAAAGGTGAAAATATTATTTTGCTTTTTTTTTTTTTAGATTTCAAAATAGTCAAGAATCTGGCTTGTTTCATTTTTGGATTTATAAAACGTCTCCGAAGCACAATTTGAATTATTTTCAATATTTCAAATCGATAACACTTGAAGGTTATTTGTTTTTGCGGGTTTTTTGTGGTTCAAGTTTTGATCGTGGTTTGTTGGGATTCCAAGTCAACGCTCGGGTTTGCTTGTTCGAGATCGAGGTGTTAAGGTTTCAAATTAATTCGATCTGCAAGAAGGTCTTTTTAGCAACAACGGGAGTATTGCACACGACTTGTGAGACTTGCTGATAAAGTTTGTTACGGAACAATTTGACAAGGTTTTTAGCAAGCTTAAAGAAAAATGGCTAGCTCTATAACTAGGTTGACATCAAGAAATTCGATGGGGATAATGACTTCGGTTATGGAAAATAAAGATTTCTGCGTTGATGGTACTACAAGATGTGATGTTGCATTAAAGATATTACCCGCAAAGATTGAAGTAGGAGAAAATGCTGCCTTGATAAAGAAGGCATAAAGTACCTTGATTCTATGTTGCCTTGATTCTAACCTTGATAGATTTTGGAGGTACAGTATTTAAAGTTATCAAAATCAAGCAAACAATAAAACGTCAATTATACGTTATAAGTCTTTGAATGATTTAAGGACTTCATGTTCATGTCCTAACAAAAAGACATAACAAGTCAACCATTTACTTTATGTTTTGAGTAATTGATTAATTCAATGACTTTATATTTATGTCTTAACAAGAAAACATAATTATACTAACTAAAGTAATTATGAACGCATACTCTTGAGTTAAATGGTAATTTCAAGTGAATTTCATACTTCATATTTCTGATTTTACAATAAACCATAATCATATTGACTAAAGCATATATTCAACGTGTTGAAGTATCTTTACATTATATCTTGACATTAGATCTTAGTAGGGCAACAAACATTTTATATGTTTGAGTCCTAGTAGAATTATTAGCTTTCTTACCTTGCGGTTAAGAGAAAACCAATAATCATATTTTTCTATGTTGTTTCTTGCACACACTTGAGATTTCTTCCACTTGTGCATGGTATAACATCATAGACAAACAACATGACACGCGCACTATTATATGAACAATATAATAATGTCATACCTAATACAAGTAGATTAAGAACCATATTGTTTCGGGAAGCAACATCAGGAAAGCAACAGGTTATCATATAAAATAAAATGCAATCTTCCTTAAAACTATGGTTGTTCATATTCGGAAAGTAATGAATTATTTCAAGACGAGCTAGAAATAATATGGGTAACTAACAAGGGAATAAAGCTTGTTGCTCCCACTTAATTAGCCAATATTACATGAATGTCTTTTCAGTAATAAAACGCAAAGCTCCCACTAAATTTGTCAACATTATAAGTGTTACATCACTAGTAGAAAGCAAATAGTGATTTATTTACTTTCTTACTCTCTTAGAATGCCTACAAGTAATAATACACTTGGGTATTGAGCAGAGTATATGAAGTTCTACTTATGTAGATAAGGGACTAGTCATACATGTTTTTATTAACTTGAACATTAGCATGCAATTCCTCCTCAATCGGCCTGCCTAGCCACAAGGGTGTGTAGCACCTTAGGGAATAAAGTAAGTCCAAGAAAAATACCTAGAAGACATGCTAGTATATTTCTTTACTCGTTGCGGTTTATTGAAATTTTCTCTTAGTAACATTTAAAACTCATACATCGTCTTGACAAGTGCAAGATATTATTATTTTGGTAGCTATGGAAAACATGTTCTCTAGTTACACAAAAGTCTTTTATCTTTCAAAGATTTCTGAACCGGAAAAGGGGTAATGAACAGAGTGAAAGAATAAAAGTTAATTTAAATATAATGGAGAAAATTCAAATTTATCTTATCTTAGATTTGTCAAAAAAGTGATAGGAGTGAGTCTCTCTCTTTCACAAGGAAAGGAGACTCGGTTCAAAAGGAGACTTGTTCTTCTAATGCTAAATCTAGTACGAACACTAAATCTTCTAATTATTTTGATGTTTTGAACTCGTTGGGGGAGGAGGATGTGGATGGGTTTCAACCGAAGGGTAGGGGGTCACAAGATAAGCTTGTGAGTAATTTGATAGAGAAGGAGCAGGTTGCGGCTACTAAGCTTAGCTCTTCTTCCTCTCCTTGTCTTTCTTCAACTAAGGTGGGTAATATGGTTGTTTTTTATAGCGACGATGATGAAGTTCTGGAAGATCGTAACGATGGTACATGTGACTACAATGATTATGAAGATGATTACTTTGATGATGCGGCCCAATTAAAGGCTGCTGGCATCCATGATATTAGACTTGGATAGGTTGCTTTTCCTTGGTTTAACATAAAGGTTGATGTGTCTTAGTTTATGTTTGTTTTTTTTTTTTGGTTTTCTAGTTGTGTGTAGTTAGTGGATCATTTATGGCCTGCCATCAATGATTTAGTGGTTGTTCAAGCGGTTGTTTGAGATTAATGTGGTACTTCAGACAAATTCCATTGTTCTTAACTATTTTTTTTAGTAATATATTTTACTGGGTGGAAGGCCATTTACCCAAAAAATAGACTCGGTTTGTTTTTTTTGAAGAAAGACAAACTTTCTTTTACGATTTATGTTGCAATAATACCATTAATTAGAACGTAAAAGTTCAATATTAGTATTTTCTATAATCAGTTCTTTTAGAAATTAACTACCCATGTTTTTATATAAAACAATTAACTTACTTAAACGACTAAGAACCTTGATTTTGATTTACAACAAGAAAGTATATTCTGATAGTAAGAAAAAAATGTTTATACCATAAAAGTCATGTATATATATATTGAATTTAAACAAAAATTAATTATACATATTCAACATACATATACCATTTGATGAACTTCTTGACATTCATGGTTTGAGTACGAATAATGAAAATATTTCTAAGGCAACATCTAGCGAGATGAAACATATTTGCAATGTTATTGCAACCATCAAATGAAATGCACGCCATCAGTAATTTATGATTAGCCTTCACGTTCCATACGAATAGCTAGCATTTATGTAAAGTTCAGCATGTAACAAATGACTATTTTCAGAATATTATCTATTGTGATATTTTGTTAATTTACATTGTAATATTGCCACTATATTTAGTTTACTAGGTGTTTTGATAAAATAAATAGCCATCGCTAGCGATTACTCAAAATTCCGCCTAACATATCCTTAGTGTGATACAGGGTGTTTTTGGATTGCTTATATTTCTTGTTCTTTTAAACTGAAAAACAGTTTTCTCATTCAAACAATACCTGCTGTTAGGATTTATAAAAGTGATGGTCATTGTTGTCGTAATATTTGTATTTAAATGTGTCGTTGTTAGAGTTAGTTAATTTAATTAATGGGCTTGGGCTTAAGATTGTTAGTTAAATGTTATATTCATGTGATCCATGTATAAGCCCATCTCAAGCCCAAGCCCACCCAAGTTTAGATAGCATAAAACACCACCTTATCCTCATTTTGAATGGTTGGTGTTCTTGGTGTTTTAGCTGTGAAAGAAAAAAGGTCCTCAAAAGTGCTCTCAAGGTTTAGTCATTCCTAGGTTTGTATCAAGAACAAGTGTGTGATTTATTAAGCTAATATTACATGTTCCACTCTTCTTCTTTGATCTCACCTAGTGATTGTTGTGTTGGTTAGAATAGATTTTATGCAATAACAAGTGGTATCAGAGCAAAATCAAAATATTAAAGACTAGGGCACGGTACTGTTTTCATTTTGGTTCGCTTCTGTTCTTCAGATCTTGTTTTGATCGAGTTTCCCTCAGCCTAGTCGAGTAACTAGCGAGCTAGCTAGATTACTTGAGTTTCTAACTTTAGTAAAGTTACTAACTTTAGTAGAGTTACTCACTTTAGCAGAGTAACTTTAGTAGAGTTACTCACTTTAGCAAAGTAACTTTAGTAGAGTTACTAACTTTAGCAGAGTTACTAACTTTAGCAGAGTAACTTTAGTAGAGTTACTAACTTTAGCAGAGTAACTTTAGTAGAGTTACTCACTTTAGCAGAGTAACTCATTTGATCTAGTAACTCCATTTGACAGAGTAACTCATTTGATCTAGTAACTCACTTCATCAAGTAACTTCAGCGAACCGTATCCAACCTTATCCTAGTTCTTTAACCGATCCAATACCATCTTAACCATACAACAACAACAATGACTACACAACAAGACATTCATGCCGCCGGTTCAGAAAACCGTCCTCCAATGTTAGAAAAAGGTGGTTATCTTCCATGGACGAGTCGTATGCTTCGATACATGAGAACCAAGCCTCAAGGTCAAGGTAGACTCTTGATTAACTCCGTCGAGAAAGGTCCATTCAAGCCTTGTCAGATTCAAGTCACAGCTGGGAATCCTGATGCAACACCTCCAATTGAAGCAACCTTCCGGACACAAACGGAAGAGGAATACACATTGGCAGATTGGAAGCAAATTGAAGCAGATGACTTGGCAATGCATTTAATCCAACTTGGTTTACCACAAGAAATATTCTGTGCAGTAGACAGTTGTGAAACTGCTCATGCTATGTGGAAACGAGTCAAAAGACTCTGTTATGGTACAGACATTGGTAAACAAGACATGGAAAACAAGCTTCTGACTGAATGGGAGAAGTTCACATCCACACCAGCTGAACAGATTGAATCTTACTACACACGGTTTTGTACTCTAATGAATGAGTTGATCAGAAACAATTTGGCACCTAAACCAATTGTTCAAAACATCAAGTTCATCAACAACCTTCCAGAAGAATGGGGACGATATGTCACTATTGTCAACCAAACTAAGAATCTTCACGATGTGAACTATGATCAGCTCTATGATTTCCTAAAACAAAACCATGCAGAGGTGAATGAAGTCAGAAAAGAGAAACAAGCAAAACAACAAGATCCTCTTGCACTCATAGTCCAAACACCTACATCTGCAATAGTTAATACACAACCTTCATCATCTTCATCCCAACAAATCATGCAACAACAATACAATCCTCAAACACCGTTCTACCCACAACAACAACATGTAATCCCACAACAACAATACCCGCAACACCCAGATCAACATGATCAGGATGAGTCAACTGATGCTTTGACTCAAGCTTTTGCTTACCTATCAAAAGCATTCCATGGACGCTACTCCACACCCACCAACAACAATCAACGAATCTCATCGAACACTCGCAACAAGCAAATTACACAGCCGAGTTTCAATATGGGTCAGCAAGGACAGATGGTTGGGGGATATGGGAATCAGCAGGGATATGCTCCAAGATATCAGATGGGTAATCAGAATGCAGGGAAGTATGTTGGTAATCAGATGGGTCAGTATGCAGGGAATCAGATGGGTACAGCTGTTGGTAATCAAAGGGTTCAGAATGCCGGGAATCAGTTTGGGAATGTTGGTGCTCAGGGAGCTGGGAATATGAATCAGGGTAATGTGATGAAATGCTTCAACTGTCAGGGTATTGGTCACATGGCTAGGAACTGTCCCAACAAGCCGAATAAGCGGGATCCAGCGTATTTGCAGAAAGCATTAATGTTGGCACAGAAGGAAACGACTGGGCTTCAGTTGAGTGCAGAAGAGAATGACTTCATAGCTATTATGGATAATTCTGAAGATCAAGAAGACATCGATGCAAACTGCATTTTTATGGCAAATCTCCAGGAGGCAAAGTACGACACGGATTTTGAAGCACCTCTTGCTTTTAACACAAATGCGGTTTCTGAGGTACAACCATATGCTACATGTCACAATAATGAAATGTTTGATATGTCACCTCAAAATGAACAGCATCCTGCGACTCCTAATCTCATTTATGATGCATACATGGACGAACCAAGTTGTAGCAATACTAATTTGGTAACTCCAGATATGGATCCCAATGGAAAATTCGAGTCACAGCATACTGATAATGATGAGGAAACACGTGCTATGTTTGAATCATTATTGCAAAATTTAGTATGGAAATTGAAAAGGTCAAAAAGATCAATCGCGATGTTAAGGCCGCGAATGACAAATTGACCGCTGAGCTTAAGAGCTATAAGGATAATGAAAAAGCTTTTGATTTTCACAACAAACGTCAGACAGATCTTGAGGTTAGCTTAAGAGATTCTGAGTTAAGAGAGAAATGTTTGCAAATAAAATTTGACACTCTCGATGTTAATTTGAATTTGCAAATCAAATCTCTTAACAAAAAAATTTCTGAACTAACCAACCAGCTTTCAAAACAAAAATCAACTTATTCCAATCTTGAAAAAGAAAAGAAGGAGTTGAATGAAAGGTTTTCAAAACGTGAAAAGGATCTTCTTAAATAGATTACTGTCAAAAAGGAAACCATTGCAAAGTTGAAAGATTTACTTGTAAAAACGGGACATTCTGCACAAACAATTAATTTGTTAATAAACGATAAAAACCCGATTTTACATACTTTAAAGAAAATGGCAATTGGATGTAAAAACCATTATAATCTCAAAAAGGCTCAGAAAGAACAGAATGTGTTATACAATGGTACTCTTATAAATGATGTGCGTGATCCTCCTCCGGGTTATGATTCTGTTGAGACGATTAAGCTTTCCGAAGAGAGTAGAATCAAAATGCGACAATTGAACAGAGAAATAAAACCCATAGACTACAATGAACTTAACAAACTTTCTGGGGTTCATCTTGTTCAAAAAGAGTCACCAATGTTTTTCAAACAACCAGTGGCTGTCGCAAAACGAATATTTGTCTCAAAATATCTGTCTAACATCGAACAAATGGCATCTAAAAACACTTGTGAAACAAGTGCAGCTAGACTATATTTGGTGGATCTTAAACAGAGAATTGAAACACTTCAAAGTATTGTGGCATCCAAAACAAACAGTAACAACTAAGACTGTTTTTCAAGTTTTCATACTGAACTAAAAGGAGTGTTTGACAATGACATTAATCCACACATTGCTGCAATCTATGCGGTTGTTCAAAATGTGGAACACAATCTTTTGAAAGAGTCAGCAGAATTCGTTAAGGACCACAAATCCTTAGTGAAGGAAGCTAATGAATACTTGGAACGCATAATGATTTTGGAAAAACAAAATGACTCTCTCTCCTTCGAAGCTCTATCAACTGACATTATGTCTATTATTTACCAAACATATTCTGTTGAGGATGATGAACGACTTCGAGCTGAGACTTCCGAAATTGTTGTAAAATATGAAAAGGCACTTGCCAAGATTGAAAAACAAAATGTTACATATTTTAAACAACTTGATACGAAAAAGGAAGAATGCAAGTATGACAAACTGTCGTATGAGCGCTCTTATAAAAACATGCAAGGTCAAATTGATTTTTTGAAGTCTTAGCTTGCAAGTCAAAAAGGGCAGGGTGAGGAAACTACGGGTATTGCACCATCAACCCCCTTGCCTAATGAGAAACAAAAAGAGAAAGCAGTTGTCCAAACATCAAAAGTAATAGCACCTGGCCTTTATAGGATTAGTCCCACTACTGCGTCTGCCTCTACATCTAAAACATATAGGGCGATAGACAAAAGTAAGAAAGATAATCCAAATGAGTCTAGGAATGCTACAACAACATCTAAGGACAACCCCATAAATTCTAATGAGTGTGCCTTACCTTCTACAGGATTAGAAAGCAACTCTAGGAGCAGACGAAAGACTAGGAGCAATACCAAGAAAACTAGTGTCTCTCCTGTATCTGAGAGTGAATGCAAGAAAGTAGAAGAACACCCTAGGAATTTAAAGCTTTCAAATAAGAAACAAATATCATCTGGATGTAATGAAAAGACCAGTGTTTTGAATGCATGTAATAAATCTGTTTGTTAATGCAAAAGAAAACTTTGTCTGTAAATGCTTGTGATGATATTGTTTCTGATACTGTGAATGTGAATGATATGCCTGAACAGAAAAAGGTTCCCTCAGTAATAGGGCTAGCTAGATATCCAATGAGTCTGTATGCAAAAACATCTAAGGACAACCTAAATTCTATGAGCACCTTAGATTAAAGCACTCTAGGAACAAAAAACAAACAAGAAACAAGTGTCTTTGTATTGGAGGAACAAGAGTAAAAAGACACTTAAAAAGCCAAATAAGAAACAAATTCCATCGGGATTAATGAAAACCAGTTTTAAGCATGTAATAAATCTGTTATTTTAATTGCAAAAAAACTTGTTTAAACGGGTTGTGCATGATATTTTATCATACTGTAATGTGATGCAGCCAAATCAGAAAATTCTCGTCTATGGGCTAAGTCTGATATCGAGGCTTATTGCAAAGCCTAGGGAATCCTGCAGCATATAAGAACACCATTTTGTGCATGGAACACGGTAGAATTTCACTTAGAGGCACATTGAATAGTCCATGCTTAAGGGAACCAGATTCTAGTGTCAAGCTACACTTGTGTTTTACCTGGAACAATCTTAACGGTTCCTATACAAATCATCTGTTTTGCAGTCATTGGAATTTTCTATGTCGAACGGGTTGCAGACACATGCATCTGAGCTGCGATCATTTTGTGTGTTTCATGACTTACGTTTGGGAATGTCAGGGCAGCATTCTGGTTTATGGAGATCTCAGGTTGGAATTACTTGATAGGGTTACTATGTCGAAGGGTTGGGACACATCTGTTCTCAGTCGGGCAGTTTTGTGACAATAGTCTTTTAGAGAACACTTGCTTTGTAGAATTTGGTGGAATGTCTCTTATTGGAAATCTGGCACCAATCTCTATGCAATTGACATAAATCAAATGGCCTCTTCATCACCTATTTGTCTCATGACCAGGGCAGGTGAAACAAAATCCTTGTTGTGGCATAGACGTTTGTCCCATCTTAACTTTGACACGATCAACAAGCTTGCCAAAGACAACATCGTCTCCGGTCTTCCAAAGTTTAAATACACCAAAGAACACTTATGTCCATCTTGTGAACAAGGCAAGAGCAAAAGGGCAACATTCAAACCTAAACCCATACCTAGTTCGGTTGATAGGTTGCATTTGTTGCATATGGACTTATGTGGTCCAATGAGAGTTCAAAGCATAAATGGGAAAAAGTATATTCTTGTAATTGTTGACGACTATTCAAGATATACATGGGTAAAGTTTTTGAGATCAAAAGACGAAGCACCAAGCACCATCTTCACCTTTCTGAAGCGTATTCAAGTTCTACTTCAAGCTCCAGTTAGGATAGTAAGAACAGACAATGGCACAGAATTTGTAAATTAGGAGTTAAGAACATTCTTTGAAGAAACTGGTATTACACACCAGACATCAGCTGTTAGAACTCCACAGCAGAATGGGGTAGTTGAAAGAAGAAATAGAACTCTTGTGGAAGCTGCTCGCACAATGCTGATTTATTCCAGTGCACCGTTATTCTTATGGGCTGATGCTGTTTCCACTGCTTGTTTTACTCAAAACCGATCCCTAATCCATCCAAGATTCAATAAAACCCCATATGAACTTATCAACAACCGAAAACCCGATATCTCTTACCTACATGTATTTGGTGCTTTGTGTTATCCAACAAATGACAGAGAAGATCTGGGAAAGTTGAAAGCTAAGGGCGATATTGGAATCTTCATTAGTTATTCGGAAAACTCGAGGGCATTCAGGGTGTATAACAGGAGAATGAAAAAGATCATGGAGACGATGAATGTGAAATTTGATGAAATTTCACAGATGGATTCTGAGAGACTCGCTCTAAAACCCGCGCTTAACCCAATGACTTCTGGACATATCAGTTCAGGACTCGCACCTCAAGGAGCTCAATCAATTCATAATGAACATCCCATAAATCAAGAACTGGATAATTTCTTCGAGTTTATGTATGATGAATACTATGGTGGCGCTTCGACAAATGCATCTAACCAATGTTCCGCTGCACCCATTCAAAATCAACAACCACCACCACCACCACCAAATCCAGATGCATCCACAACATTCGAAGTTGGCACACCAACTCCCTCCACATCATCAACATCTACTCCACTAACTCCAGTAATTGAAATTGTTCTACCAAGAATTGATGAGCAAGAACAAAATAATGCGGTGTTAGACGAAGAACCATTCGAAAACCCATTTGGAACGAAATCTGCTGAATCATCTTCCAGATTACATGAACCGTCTAAAACGCATTCGTTCAGTCCAAGGTACCCTTCAACGTTACAGTGGACAATAGACAATCCAATAGAACAGGTTATTGGTGAACCCTCAAGACCAATTCAGACGAGAAAACAACTAAACACCGATTGCGACATGTGCATCTATGTCTGCTCAGTCAGTCTCATAGAACCTAAGAACATTCGGGAAGTAATGGCAGATAATGCCTGGATTGAAGCGATGCAGGAAGAACTTCTTCAATATCAGTTACATGACACCTGGGATTTAGTCCCAAGACCAATTGACAAACTCGTCATTGATCTTAAGTGGTTATGGAAAAACAAAAAGGATGAAAAAATGACTGTAATTCGCAATAAAGCTCGTCTGGTGGCAAAGGGATATAGACAGGAAGAGGGGATTGATTTTGAAGAGTCATTCGCGCCAGTTGCAAGGCTTGAAGCAGTCAGGATTTTCTTAGCTTATGCGGCTCACAAGAACATCACGGTTTATCAGATGGACATCAAGACGGCTTTCTTGAATGGAACTCTGAAAGAAGAAGTGTACGTGAGTCAGCCAGACTGTTAGGAATATAAATATTCATATGAAGGTTCGGTCACCCCGAGCATCTAATTAGCATTTATATAGCTCGTAGGCTTATATATATTTGTTTAGTATTATTAGTAATATTAGTATTAGCTTAGTCGTATTTATATTTGTGGAGTGGGTCGGGGCTTTCCCCACTGTCAGCTCACTCCACAGCCCACTAGGGGCACCAAATATGTAGTAGTATATAAGCCCCTTCCCACACTTGGGAAGGGTTGGAACTCTTGTCACAATTAATCTAACATTCAGTTTTTCTCTCAAGGGTTTCCACCTCTCTCTCTAACTTCTCTCTAAACTCAATCATGGATCTAATCTTCCATGAGCCAAGACCACCCGAATCAACCACACAATCAAGAAGGTTATTTCCTACAATTGGTATCAAGAGCCATGGTTAGGTCCGATTGATTGTGTGTGCCTAGATTTGTGGTCTCTATTTTATTTGTTTGGTTCGAACTAATTTTTTACTAAATCTGTGTTGCTCAAAATCTGATTTGCTTCGAATCATTTTAGGCCATAGGATATGGTGCTTTGCAGTCTCAACATTTGGGCTTTTATTTGTCTTTAGGCCATAGGATTTGCTTCAAATCTGCTTTGTGTGCTTGGATTTTTTCTTTTGTTCGAACACTATTTTTTGTTGCTTTAACAGTTCTATCTTTTTTATTGTTGTTTTGCTTCTAATTTTTTGTTGTTGATTGTTTTGATTCGAACTGGATGTCATGTATCACTTCATTTGTCTTGCTCTTGCTTAGGATATATTGTGAAAGATATGGGCCTTAACAGTTGTTGGATTTAGGTGTCCACTGAATTGATAACCGAAAAAAAAAAAGTAAAGAAAGAGTGTTTTAACGAAAGTTTATTTTTGTGGTCAATGACTTGATTTTATGAGCTATAATTCTTGGATCTAGCCCATTTATTGAGTACATTTTTGTTGTCCATTTTTTCCTTTTCTCGTTTCATACGTTTCTATAAGCAACACCACAAGATTGATTTTTGCAGTTCTCTTTGTGGCTCGGTTAAGATTAAAAGTGCGGTTTTCTTGGAATGATGATCTTAGTTACTGCTGGTGTTGAATGAACTTCTTGGATGCGGTTTGTGGTTCACGTGAATTTGTGGCTCACAAAATGAGGCAGTTTGGCTGTTTGCCAAAAATGTGGTAAAAGACGAAAGTACGAAAGTGACAGCATTGACCGGTCAAATGCGGTTTGTCCTGGACTCGGGTTGTCCTGGACTCGGTTTGTCCCAGACGCGGTTTGTCCCAGACGCGGTTTGTCCATTGGCTCACAGACTCGGTTTGTCTGTTTGTCCTGGACTCGGTTTGTCCATACTGTCACGGACTCGGTTTGTCTACTGAACCACGACTCGGTTTGTCTGTCACTTGGTCAAACAGTCAAACGGTTAACGAGGTATCTAATGACAATATGAAAGAAGAAGATGAAGCAGTATTGACCATCAACCACAACCTAACAAACCAACAACACCAGTCCTATCGACTTCAGTCCTACAAGAACATCATCAGTTCAACACAACCTATCCACGATCTAAACCCAAAACCTTTAACTACTCCAACAAACTTAACCGACACCTACATCTCATCACACATCCAAAGAAAAATCTCATGATGCTTCTAATGTATATCCGAAAGTCAAAAAGGGAAAAGACAATAACAATTATGTTATCATCTCTCCTTCTTTCGGTTGAAACTAAAATACGAAGACACATATTGATCTCAGTTTCATATCTTTCGAGGGAATCAAAGAAACATCAAGACTTTTGAAAGTCTTTTAATCGAAAGAACATAATTATCATCATAGATCATTTTCGAAGCATATACTTCAATAATATCCGAACAATTAAAAAAAAAAAAAAAAAAAATCAAAACAATAAAATGTTTTAATCTTCCTTTTGATTCGGTAAAAACGCATGAACTCGAACTTAAACGAAAAATACCTACCCGATACCTCTTTAGTGATGTTGAAACTGTTCTTGATATACAAATGAAAAGGGTTGTCTTGTATTCGTTTTTCGGGATTCTAAATCTATACGGGTTAACTTGTTGTGTGATCGATGATGATGGAACAGATAAGATTTTTTTGGGTTTGTGTTTGAATGAATCGGTGTTGATGATGGGTGATGGTCTAAGATTTGATGAGTTTGATAATGATGGGGGCGGATTTGTTTTTTTGGTGTAGCATGAGATTAGGGTTAAGTGTTGTTAAAGGCTGAATATATAATCCTAATACTTAGGGTTATTAATTTCTGGGTATGAGACTATGAGTGTATCTCATGTTGTATGGGCTGGGTAAGATTATGTATGGGCTTATGCTCGGATAGGGATTGTTTGGGCTGGTCAAGATAATCTCTTGGACTGATATTTGAATTGGGGTTACTAATTTGTTGATAGGATATTCTTATTTTGACGAAAGTGTGGTATTCTTCTTGGATTCACAACTTCTTTTGATAAGTTCTTGTAACATTGAGTAGTATGTTTGGATCTACATCATTTCACGTGGATACATTCGTCACAACCAGTTTTTGGGTTTATGAATATCTACTTTGTTTCAGAGGCGTGGATTTGGCGACACTATCCTATTGATGCCTTCGATTTGAGTGAGCCTGCAATTTAATCGTTGCTATATGAGTTATAGTTGACAAATTGCGATTTGATTAATTGCAAGTTGACAAGTTGCTATTTGACTTTTTGCGACTTGACTGATTGCGACTTGACCAATTGCAATGTGATATTTTGATTTGGTTAATTGCGGTTGGACTCGTTGCGAGTTGACAAACTGCGACTTGACTTGTTGCGATTTGATCAATTTGCGATTTAACTTCTTTGACTTGAATTTTAATGATTAGTATTGCAACTCACTCTTAGTTGTTCTTGTTGATTTCACGGTTTCTCTTGTAGATTTTAGAAAATCCCGCGAAAGATTCGATTTCTCGGTTTAAATCTCAAGAGTAGTAAAACCCCGTGAGATTAATTTTGGACATATAGGCGGGACTTGGATTTTGACATAATATAACTTACGGGGCTTGGTTATTTTTTTTGGATAAGTTTGTGCTTCAAGATCAGCAGGAATTGGGAAATTATGGTTACTTGGTTGGTTTGTTAATTCACGGGTTGGTGTACTTAGTGTCACAAACATCTCGGGGTGGATGGATGCACGAAGTTTGTTGACCCTTGCTCGAGCGTATTTAAGGTGGTTAGACCTGGATGTTCAAGAAGTGGATATATACAATAAAGGATGGAAGGTTGGGTATATATCACTACCTATATTTAAAGGAGTTACGTTGTTGTGCTCAATATAGGTTCTAAATCACAATTTGCAATTTACGGTGATTAGACTTGGATGTTCACGAAGTGGATATATACAATTTAGGATGGAAGGTTGGGTATATATATCACTACCTATATCTAAAGGAGTTACGTTGTTGTGCTCAATATAGGTTCTAAATCATTATTTAGTGCAAGTTTAAGTTGCGGACTTGTTCTTTATCAAGCTTTATCAAGTGATTGTTGTTTCTCAAGCTTCTAATGGGATTGTTGTTCAAGATCTTCTCAAGAGGTAGTCAGGCTTAAAGACAAGAGGTGATTTGTTTGGAGACATGTTTTAACCTTTTACTCACTTTTAAAGTCATATGCATTTCATCAAGCGGTTTTGGCATATTACGAGCTTCAATGAATTGTTAATCTTCTAAACCATTGATGATGAGGAAAGCAAGGGGTTACTACAAGAGAGTCTTAATCACCATCTTCGTTGCTGTAGTTTCATTTGTCTCTTTCCATGTTTTGTGCCTGTCAATTTCACAAACATCACGGACTCTCAGCTTTGGCAAAAAGGTCATTTCATGTCCTTTTTGAGGGGGAGAATTATCGCAAGTTTCCTAGAAGTTTCGTCTCCTGCAATGTGAATTTTAGCTGTTTCGGTTACAGCGGGTCAGATCGTAGCGATTCGGGATTCAGTGGTTCTGTCTACAGCAGTTTGAAGCTTACTGTTGTACAGTTAGTTCTTGAATTTATTTCTCAGATAAATCTCAAGAACTGTAAAATCCTGTACACAGTACGACAACTATTCCACATCCAAGTAGCTGGATCAAACAGCTTTGTTTGATAGGACTGACTATGAGTCATGGGCTCTTCTAAGAATTTGCGCATGTTTCTTTTCCTTTCTGGCTAGTCAACAGCACAAGATGACCACGAAGTTAATTTGGTATTCTTTATTTGTGATTGAAGTTGTAGTTCTCAAAGGCGTCTACTTATTTTATCTTGAAGTTGGGGTTGGTTGGATGCATGACTTTCAATGATAACTTGCTCGTGCGAAAAATTTAAGTTGAAGACTTGGGTTATCTAGTTACCAGCAGTCGGGGTAACTATCACTTAAGAGTTACTGAAGTACTCAGTGTCACACGTCATTGACGTTGTCGATAATCGCAAGAGGTGTTAATGTTTCATACTTTGGTTGGGTATTGAGCACTTAGAGATCTGCTTGGAGCATTAATTCTATACACCGTTCTTCCAACATTAGTGCAAGCTTAAGTAACAAATTTGGGGTCTCCTACTTCAGTTTTCAGTATTGGTATATCGGATTCTTTTCATCGAATGGTCTCTAATCTATGTTCAAGGTTGGTTAGTTGGCCAAAAGTTTTTAAAAAGGTTGTGATGTGATCTGTAATTCTCACAAAATATTCTTAACCCAAACTGATGATCACCAAAACCAATTCAGTCACGCCACATTCAATCGGTTACTGTCTCACGGTTTCTTCTTAGTTTTGTAAAATCCCGCGAAAGAACTTATTTCTCGGTTTAAACCATAGATTTGTAAAATTCCGTGATGATGGACTATGCGCTCTTGACCAGGATCGGGTTAAAACCATTATCTAAGTTCAGGTATTACATCACAAATGGCTGGATCGAGGCAGTTAATTGTCAAGATGTGTCTACGGGGTTAGTTCAGTATTATTTATTTGAGGCTGAAGTGAAATTTCATGGGTGCGTGTACTTAGCATCTGAAGATATCGGGGAGGTTGGATGAAGATTCTTCGAGATCCTTGTTCGAGCTTTCAATACAATGACAAGGACTTGGATATCTAGTTATTTTTTTCTTTCTCCCTACTACAAAATAACTATCACTTTAAGGAGTCACGTTGTAGTGCTCAGTGTCACACGCAGTTGTGGATATCCAAGAGGTGATGTACGTCTTATACTTGATGGTTGGTTGGTTGAAGAGTATAGAGTACTTAGGGATTCGATGTTGCACGAAGTCTCTGCACCGCTCTTTGTCTCGCATTAGCACAAGTTTAAGTCACAAGTTCGGGTTATGTTACTTCAGTTTCAAGTTCATCATATTGGGTTTTCTCCATCAGTGGTCACAATTTCAAGCCGACTAAATGATAATGGGGTTGGTAACGAGTTAGATGAGAGAAGTAGTAAAGAGAGAGATAATGACGTTTGAACACAGCAGTTCAAGCCTCGCTCTTCAACATTATGACGTCTGAATACCTCAGTTCAGGCCTCGTTCTTCAAAGAAAAGAAAAGTGTACGCTTGAGTGCACTTTATCTTCAAAAGAAGAGGAGTCTTCTTATTAATGGCCATTCTCATCAACAAGATTCATGCTCTTTCCGTGCTTATTCAGTCTTCAAGTGGATCGGCGCACATTGGAGTATATTTTTATTCACTTGTTCAACCAAAAATTGCAGTTGACAGGCATATGCAATTTTTGAGGGGGGGAAAGGGTGAATAAACAACATGTTAGTCTTCAAGAACCGTCAAGTGGAGCCACTTACCGTTGATGGTATTCATATTCACTAGTTCAATCATCAAAAAGTTGCAGTTGGCAGGCATATGCAATTTTTGAGGGGGGGAAAGGGTGAATATGATTCTACATGTTGATTGATGATTGAGAAATGGTCATACGACTCCTGAATACGTCAGTTCAGGAGTCGTGCAAACCATGGTTCTCCAACACATCTTCTTCCTCTATCAAGGTGTTGAAGAACATGGTCAAGGAATGCTAATCTACATCGTCTCACGGGCTGGTACAATCAGTAACAAAGGGTTTCTAGTCAATGCTTCATGCACACTTCATTAGGCTACATGTACACATCATGATGATGATTCCGATTAATCGTAACCATCATGGGGGAGAGAAATGTGTACACCAAGGACGCACAACAGGTTCACGTGATCAGGGCTTAATATCCAGGATGGATAAATACTGTAGATGATCAGTGGTTCAACTTGTTACCTTGGTATTATTGTTTCACTGCTACGTTATGTGCTGATTAATCGTAACCATCAGGGGAGAGAGAATGTGTACATCAAGGACGCACAACAGGTTCATGTGATCAGGGCTTAATATCCAAATATGGATACATTCTATAGATGATCAGTGGTTCAACTTGTTACTTTGGTGTTATACTAAAGACTGAAGAAGGTCGAGTCATCAGTCTATTCTTCATTCTCTGTTGGGAGTTATCTTCTCATGTGTATGCTGCGGGCTGATGGGTTATATGTAAGGGTACTGGAAGACATTTGGTGAGATGAAAATGATTGGTATTCTATTCCTCCACATTGGGCAATCTTGAAGAAGGTCGAGTCTTCAGTCTTCTCTACATTCAAGAATGTTGAGCTCTTTTCTTACAACTTGATATTTAACTTAATCCCATGACAGTTCTTGTTTGATGAGTTGTGGAGTTAAGTTAAGTTCAAGTTGTTCTGTAGTTTAAGGTTAGGTCCAACTTGATTTTAACCCAATCTCATGACAGTTCTTGTTTGATGAGTTGTGAGGTTATGCTGAAATCAAGTTGTTACTGGGCTTAAATTTGTGGTTTAGTTTAACCTCATGACAGTTCTTGTTTGATGAGTTGTGAGGTTAAGCTAGATTTCAGTTGAGGCTCAACTTAAACTACCGAAAAGATGCCTAAGGTTTTTGACGGCGTCACTCTAGGACGGGAGTGTTAGAAGATTTAAAGACGGCATGCATTTGGTTATCAAAAGTCTTCTTCATATTTCGGGCGTTCATCCAAAGTCTTCTTCCTATTATGGGTGATCGTCAGAGGTTGTCAGATTGGGGGAGAGCACTAATTAGGGGAGAGTGAAAAGCCAGAATCATTCCCTGATTGAAAGTGCTCACATTGCTCTTCAGCAAGTCAAGTGATGAATACGGTGTAGATTCAGAATGCTGAGGAGTAATGGTTTCTGGTTCGTATCCTTGTATATATTTTGCTTCTTACATTCTTTTTCTCATCTTATACCATTTTGTAAATAGATACATAGAATTCATGCTAATTGTAAATAGAGAAACGTAAAACCAGAAAAACCATAAAAATTGAAAAATAGAAAATACCAAAAATAGTTTCACCTAGGCATGTCTTCTGTTTATCGATAACATTTACGGACTTAGAAATGTCATTCAATAATGGCACGGGTCTTTAAATGAAGCTCGAGCAGAAGTTAAAATGGATTCTTAAAACATGTCTAAATGGCTTGCTATTACTTTAGATAGCAACCCGCGCTTCAAACTGGGGAAAGCACGTCGCCAAAAAGACGGCTGTTCCTCCAACTGGGTGATGTTCACCTGGGCATGGATTACTTTATATCCATGTTTCCTGATTTGATGTACGTTTCAGTGCATCATTTCTTGTAAAAGAAGAGAAGTCTTCTTTGTATAACAAATAGTTTTCATTCTATGATTCTTCTGAAAATTATTTGTAAGACACTTGGTGAATATGTGTTGTATGAAATTTGTTTATACTTGGATTATGCATAAAATTTGTCACTCAATCAACGACTTTAAAACCTCATGACAGTTCTTGTTTGATGAGTTGTGGGGTTAAGAGTCATTGATTGAGGGGGAGAGTGAATTCAAATTTTATATCATCAAACGGACTTATTGGTTATATCATACTTGCTTGAAATGGTTTTGTAGTTAATGGAGTTTTAGGTGTAGAGGATCTTGCTAAAACTTTATATCAAATGGCCTAATGTGTTGGTTGCTAGAAAGTTTAGGACATTATGTGCAATTTGCTTATAGTTTCCTAGCTTCACATATCTAGTAGGTTCATTTGTGTTACTTTGGAATCCTCGTTTCATCTCCTATATACTTTAAGACTCAAAACCTAAAAGAAGTCAGAAAACCCATTAAGTTTGATGTTCTTGAATGCCCCAATGACATTTGTATGATCTGAATGAATGAGTTTCAATTGTTGTTTGACTTATGTTAATCGATTGCTGCTCAAGAGTTGTCAATATTGTACTTATGCTATCAGGATTTGTTTAGGTGTATTGTTATCATGCGTGAATCATGTTCCTAAGATCCTGAGTTGAATATTGAAATGTGTGTGAATTGCCATGTGCATGATTACTATTTGTTCTTCATGCTAGATAGTGGTTTGACGTAGTTCCTGATTATGGTTTGATTATAAGATGAACTTGGTATTATTATGTGGCAAGCTGCTGAAGGGTAGCTATTAAGGAATAGTGTATCTGTATGCATGTATATCTGTGTTGATATTCTTATGCAGATTCCATAGTCAAAATGAATGTACCAGTTCCCATTCTAACCATTTGATCAGACGTTCAAAAGCTATTGATTGGCTCGAAATTCACCACGACAACAACATCGGCAGCAACAACAACAACAACACCTTCACCTCCACCACCATCATTTCAACAAAGAAGTACTTACTCAGATCTCGCCAAGAGGGGATCGACAATACTTGAGAAGATTTGTTGGTGGATGGATAATCGATGTTGACCTCTGACTCACTCAGAAAAGTGGGTGATTACATCATTTGAGCAAAAAGGTCAATATCATCTGTGTCATAATTATCACTTTGTGCAAAATAAGCAGTGAATCTCCCTCTTAGATTAAGGGGGAGCAAAGTATGTTTCATCATCAGAATACATTAAATTGGACACATTTTCTCCCACATTTTTCTAACTTATTTAAATCAATTGGGATCACAAATCTCAAAAGGTTTGAAATTTTTGATCGGGGGAGAGAATGTGATTTAAATATGAAACCTGATGAAAATGTGATGTTTTGAAAAGTATAATGTACGCTCTCCCATATGTGCTAAACTCTTTCGTATATCGATGCACATATTGAGGGGGAGCGAATGGACAAAAAGGATTTGGCATAGCATGAGATCGTGACTCAGACTTAAACAAGGAATTGACGAAACCTATACTGTCATTGATCGAAAGGACATATCCTGGCCGGGTAATAATTTCAAGCTGGTCTAACCAGTGATGTAAGCGTGTCTCGAAAAGGATGTGTCTGAGTAGAGTGTACCGTTTCGAGAAACTTTCTGTGGACTTGACCAGGCCGGGTAATAATTTCAAGCTAGTCTAACTAGTGATGTAAGCGTGTCTCGAATCGGTCATGTTCACTGAAAGTTGATCAATTCAAAAAGTGCGAGCTCTACCTAACATGTGCAAATTTATAAAACAATCAACCGAGCACATGTTGAGGGGGAGCATTTGAAAAATATAAAACTCTCAAGTGTTTACAAAAATGTGTTTCAGAATCATGAACACTTTGAGAGATTTTTCAAAGATTTGGTTTGGCAATCGTGGATGAATACCAAAGACCTACCATTTTAATTAATGCATGGAGTTATAAGGATGGTTAGGTTAGGCTCAAGTTCCCACGATCCCGCCAGAGCCGGAGGGATCTACCCAGGGACAATCCACTAGTTAGTGTAGAAGTCCTTAGGTATGATTAAAAAGGAGAAAAGAGGATAAGGGAAAAGTGCCGACTGAGATGGAGCTAGTACTGGAACAAACCCAACAAGGTACTAGTAAGGAAGTCTCGGTAAGCACTGAAGGGGTTGAAGAATGAAAAAGAATTGTAAAGATAAAGGGTGAAAAGAAATAGCCCTCCTTACAACTTAGGCAGAAACCGGGTCAATACATATTCTGTCAGAATCACTTGGTTGATTGCTGGCATTGAAGACAAAGTATCATGGACCCAGTGATACGCTGCACAACCCTCCCTAGCCACTCAAGGTCCCTCAAAGGATTCTTGTTTCAATTGTCACGGAGTTCAATACATTCCTATCGTCTTTCTCACTCCGAGTTAGATGATATTGAATAGGTGGCAGTTCTCTCCAGCCTCCGCTCACTAAATCAAAACGCACTATAGAGTCTAGAGCCACGAGATGCATAAAAAGATCTCATAGGAACACGAATTATTTCTACACTGGGTGTTCAACATTAAGGACACCAGTTGTAAACTTATGAGTCCTACGCAGATCTTAGCAATCTGCCAGAACATTTATGAGAGAATTTACAAATGTAATTCTCAATGATTGAATGGAAATTCCTGCCAGGGTCAACATCAAGCAGCCCTGAAAGCAGGTCACTTCGGTAATTCTTTATGGATTACGCTTAGTGATCACGGCAGTTTCTAACGGTCTACAGTCGTGGAGTGATCTCCAGCGACTCACCTAATCGTTGATGTGCTACGGTTCGATCTTAAAAAGCCCTCTGTGGGTTTTCGATTAGGAACGGTCTTGGTAAGGATTAGAGAGAGTTTTCACACTATGCTGTTAACAATCTCGAAGTCCGAACCTGTAAGTACCGGACGTTTTATTGCTAACTGTCGTATGCAGGAACATCTGGTGATTGTAGCTGATTGCTGTTGCAGCTGCTTGCGGTTGTAGCTGATTGAAGCTGTAGCTGGTTGCAGTTGTAGCTGGTTGCTGAAAAGATGCCAATCCTCTACCACATGTTCACACTACATCATCATTGTAACTCAAGAATGTCATGATCAACCTAAAAGACCTTTTACATGGCTTCTGCAAACTCTGATGCTAAAGATCATGACACCAAATAGTGTGAGCATGTCGGCTCAAAGAATAACACATCACATGGAAACATACTCCTGAAAGATGACTTGGAAACAAATGTTGGATGATCAAGTCGAAGAATACTCAAAGATCATCCAAGACAAAGAAAGGTCATCACAAGATCACTGCTGAAAACACAAAGATACAAGACTTTGAAGAATCAAAGACTACGAGCTATGAAGACATCTTCAGAAGACAAAATGCTAGAATTCAAGTTATTATTTCCGGGGTGACCTCCCTTAGGGGGAGATTGTTAGGAATATAAATATTCATATGAAGGTTCGGTCACCCCGAGCATCTAATTAGCATTTATATAGCTCGTAGGCTTATATATATTTGTTTAGTATTATTAGTAATATTAGTATTAGCTTAGTCGTATTTATATTTGTGGAGTGGGTCGGGGCTTTCCCCACTGTCAGCTCACTCCACAGCCCACTAGGGGCACCAAATATGTAGTAGTTATATAAGCCCCTTCCCACACTTGGGAAGGGTTGGAACTCTTGTCACAATTAATCTAACATTCAGTTTTTCTCTCAAGGGTTTCCACCTCTCTCTCTAACTTCTCTCTAAACTCAATCATGGATCTAATCTTCCATGAGCCAAGACCACCCGAATCAACCACACAATCAAGAAGGTTATTTCCTACAATTGGTATCAAGAGCCATGGTTAGGTCCGATTGATTGTGTGTGCCTAGATTTGTGGCCTCTATTTTATTTGTTTGGTTCGAACTAATTTTTTACTAAATCTGTGTTGCTCAAAATCTGATTTGCTTCGAATCATTTTAGGCCATAGGATATGGTGCTTTGCAGTCTCAACATTTGGGCTTTTATTTGTCTTTAGGCCATAGGATTTGCTTCAAATCTGCTTTGTGTGCTTGGATTTTTTCTTTTGTTCGAACACTATTTTTTGTTGCTTTAACAGTTCTATCTTTTTTATTGTTGTTTTGCTTCTAATTTTTTGTTGTTGATTGTTTTGATTCGAACTGGATGTCATGTATCACTTCATTTGTCTTGCTCTTGCTTAGGATATATTGTGAAAGATATGGGCCTTAACAGTTGTTGGATTTAGGTGTCCACTGAATTGATAACCGAAAAAAAAAAAGTAAAGAAAGAGTGTTTTAACGAAAGTTTATTTTTGTGGTCAATGACTTGATTTTATGAGCTATAATTCTTGGATCTAGCCCATTTATTGAGTACATTTTTGTTGTCCATTTTTTCCTTTTCTCGTTTCATACGTTTCTATAAGCAACACCACAAGATTGATTTTTGCAGTTCTCTTTGTGGCTCGGTTAAGATTAAAAGTGCGGTTTTCTTGGAATGATGATCTTAGTTACTGCTGGTGTTGAATGAACTTCTTGGATGCGGTTTGTGGTTCACGTGAATTTGTGGCTCACAAAATGAGGCAGTTTGGCTGTTTGCCAAAAATGTGGTAAAAGACGAAAGTACGAAAGTGACAGCATTGACCGGTCAAATGCGGTTTGTCCTGGACTCGGGTTGTCCTGGACTCGGTTTGTCCCAGACGCGGTTTGTCCCAGACGCGGTTTGTCCATTGGCTCACAGACTCGGTTTGTCTGTTTGTCCTGGACTCGGTTTGTCCATACTGTCACGGACTCGGTTTGTCTACTGAACCACGACTCGGTTTGTCTGTCACTTGGTCAAACAGTCAAACGGTTAACGAGGTATCTAATGACAATATGAAAGAAGAAGATGAAGCAGTATTGACCATCAACCACAACCTAACAAACCAACAACACCAGTCCTATCGACTTCAGTCCTACAAGAACATCATCAGTTCAACACAACCTATCCACGATCTAAACCCAAAACCTTTAACTACTCCAACAAACTTAACCGACACCTACATCTCATCACACATCCAAAGAAAAATCTCATGATGCTTCTAATGTATATCCGAAAGTCAAAAAGGGAAAAGACAATAACAATTATGTTATCATCTCTCCTTCTTTCGGTTGAAACTAAAATACGAAGACACATATTGATCTCAGTTTCATATCTTTCGAGGGAATCAAAGAAACATCAAGACTTTTGAAAGTCTTTTAATCGAAAGAACATAATTATCATCATAGATCATTTTCGAAGCATATACTTCAATAATATCCGAACAATTAAAAAAAAAAAAAAAAAAAATCAAAACAATAAAATGTTTTAATCTTCCTTTTGATTCGGTAAAAACGCATGAACTCGAACTTAAACGAAAAATACCTACCCGATACCTCTCTTAGTGATGTTGAAACTGTTCTTGATATACAAATGAAAAGGGTTGTCTTGTATTCGTTTTTCGGGATTCTAAATCTATACGGGTTAACTTGTTGTGTGATCGATGATGATGGAACAGATAAGATTTTTTTTGGTTTTGTGTTTGAATGAATCGGTGTTGATGATGGGTGATGGTCTAAGATTTGATGAGTTTGATAATGATGGGGGCGGATTTGTTTTTTTGGTGTAGCATGAGATTAGGGTTAAGTGTTGTTAAAGGCTGAATATATAATCCTAATACTTAGGGTTATTAATTTCTGGGTATGAGACTATGAGTGTATCTCATGTTGTATGGGCTGGGTAAGATTATGTATGGGCTTATGCTCGGATAGGGATTGTTTGGGCTGGTCAAGATAATCTCTTGGACTGATATTTGAATTGGGGTTACTAATTTGTTGATAGGATATTCTTATTTTGACGAAAGTGTAGTATTCTTCTTGGATTCACAACTTCTTTTGATAAGTTCTTGTAACATTGAGTAGTATGTTTGGATCTACATCATTTCACGTGGATACATTCGTCACAACCAGTTTTTGGGTTTATGAATATCTACTTTGTTTCAGAGGCGTGGATTTGGCGACACTATCCTATTGATGCCTTCGATTTGAGTGAGCCTGCAATTTAATCGTTGCTATATGAGTTATAGTTGACAAATTGCGATTTGATTAATTGCAAGTTGACAAGTTGCTATTTGACTTTTTGCGACTTGACTGATTGCGACTTGACCAATTGCAATGTGATATTTTGATTTGGTTAATTGCGGTTGGACTCGTTGCGAGTTGACAAACTGCGACTTGACTTGTTGCGATTTGATCAATTTGCGATTTAACTTCTTTGACTTGAATTTTAATGATTAGTATTGCAACTCACTCTTAGTTGTTCTTGTTGATTTCACGGTTTCTCTTGTAGATTTTAGAAAATCCCGCGAAAGATTCGATTTCTCGGTTTAAATCTCAAGAGTAGTAAAACCCCGTGAGATTAATTTTGGACATATAGGCGGGACTTGGATTTTGACATAATATAACTTACGGGGCTTGGTTATTTTTTTTGGATAAGTTTGTGCTTCAAGATCAGCAGGAATTGGGAAATTATGGTTACTTGGTTGGTTTGTTAATTCACGGGTTGGTGTACTTAGTGTCACAAACATCTCGGGGTGGATGGATGCACGAAGTTTGTTGACCCTTGCTCGAGCGTATTTAAGGTGGTTAGACCTGGATGTTCAAGAAGTGGATATATACAATAAAGGATGGAAGGTTGGGTATATATCACTACCTATATTTAAAGGAGTTACGTTGTTGTGCTCAATATAGGTTCTAAATCACAATTTGCAATTTACGGTGATTAGACTTGGATGTTCACGAAGTGGATATATACAATTTAGGATGGAAGGTTGGGTATATATATCACTACCTATATCTAAAGGAGTTACGTTGTTGTGCTCAATATAGGTTCTAAATCATTATTTAGTGCAAGTTTAAGTTGCGGACTTGTTCTTTATCAAGCTTTATCAAGTGATTGTTGTTTCTCAAGCTTCTAATGGGATTGTTGTTCAAGATCTTCTCAAGAGGTAGTCAGGCTTAAAGACAAGAGGTGATTTGTTTGGAGACATGTTTTAACCTTTTACTCACTTTTAAAGTCATATGCATTTCATCAAGCGGTTTTGGCATATTACGAGCTTCAATGAATTGTTAATCTTCTAAACCATTGATGATGAGGAAAGCAAGGGGTTACTACAAGAGAGTCTTAATCACCATCTTCGTTGCTGTAGTTTCATTTGTCTCTTTCCATGTTTTGTGCCTGTCAATTTCACAAACATCACGGACTCTCAGCTTTGGCAAAAAGGTCATTTCATGTCCTTTTTGAGGGGGAGAATTATCGCAAGTTTCCTAGAAGTTTCGTCTCCTGCAATGTGAATTTTAGCTGTTTCGGTTACAGCGGGTCAGATCGTAGCGATTCGGGATTCAGTGGTTCTGTCTACAGCAGTTTGAAGCTTACTGTTGTACAGTTAGTTCTTGAATTTATTTCTCAGATAAATCTCAAGAACTGTAAAATCCTGTACACAGTACGACAACTATTCCACATCCAAGTAGCTGGATCAAACAGCTTTGTTTGATAGGACTGACTATGAGTCATGGGCTCTTCTAAGAATTTGCGCATGTTTCTTTTCCTTTCTGGCTAGTCAACAGCACAAGATGACCACGAAGTTAATTTGGTATTCTTTATTTGTGATTGAAGTTGTAGTTCTCAAAGGCGTCTACTTATTTTATCTTGAAGTTGGGGTTGGTTGGATGCATGACTTTCAATGATAACTTGCTCGTGCGAAAAATTTAAGTTGAAGACTTGGGTTATCTAGTTACCAGCAGTCGGGGTAACTATCACTTAAGAGTTACTGAAGTACTCAGTGTCACACGTCATTGACGTTGTCGATAATCGCAAGAGGTGTTAATGTTTCATACTTTGGTTGGGTATTGAGCACTTAGAGATCTGCTTGGAGCATTAATTCTATACACCGTTCTTCCAACATTAGTGCAAGCTTAAGTAACAAATTTGGGGTCTCCTACTTCAGTTTTCAGTATTGGTATATCGGATTCTTTTCATCGAATGGTCTCTAATCTATGTTCAAGGTTGGTTAGTTGGCCAAAAGTTTTTAAAAAGGTTGTGATGTGATCTGTAATTCTCACAAAATATTCTTAACCCAAACTGATGATCACCAAAACCAATTCAGTCACGCCACATTCAATCGGTTACTGTCTCACGGTTTCTTCTTAGTTTTGTAAAATCCCGCGAAAGAACTTATTTCTCGGTTTAAACCATAGATTTGTAAAATTCCGTGATGATGGACTATGCGCTCTTGACCAGGATCGGGTTAAAACCATTATCTAAGTTCAGGTATTACATCACAAATGGCTGGATCGAGGCAGTTAATTGTCAAGATGTGTCTACGGGGTTAGTTCAGTATTATTTATTTGAGGCTGAAGTGAAATTTCATGGGTGCGTGTACTTAGCATCTGAAGATATCGGGGAGGTTGGATGAAGATTCTTCGAGATCCTTGTTCGAGCTTTCAATACAATGACAAGGACTTGGATATCTAGTTATTTTTTTCTTTCTCCCTACTACAAAATAACTATCACTTTAAGGAGTCACGTTGTAGTGCTCAGTGTCACACGCAGTTGTGGATATCCAAGAGGTGATGTACGTCTTATACTTGATGGTTGGTTGGTTGAAGAGTATAGAGTACTTAGGGATTCGATGTTGCACGAAGTCTCTGCACCGCTCTTTGTCTCGCATTAGCACAAGTTTAAGTCACAAGTTCGGGTTATGTTACTTCAGTTTCAAGTTCATCATATTGGGTTTTCTCCATCAGTGGTCACAATTTCAAGCCGACTAAATGATAATGGGGTTGGTAACGAGTTAGATGAGAGAAGTAGTAAAGAGAGAGATAATGACGTTTGAACACAGCAGTTCAAGCCTCGCTCTTCAACATTATGACGTCTGAATACCTCAGTTCAGGCCTCGTTCTTCAAAGAAAAGAAAAGTGTACGCTTGAGTGCACTTTATCTTCAAAAGAAGAGGAGTCTTCTTATTAATGGCCATTCTCATCAACAAGATTCATGCTCTTTC
The DNA here is from genome assembly GCA_021014915.2 of Artemisia tridentata subsp. tridentata. NCBI lineage: Eukaryota > Viridiplantae > Streptophyta > Magnoliopsida > Asterales > Asteraceae > Artemisia > Artemisia tridentata. The sequence continues at coordinate 126,497,154 of CP139501.1, forward strand.
CGTGCTTATTCAGTCTTCAAGTGGATCGGCGCACATTGGAGTATATTTTTATTCACTTGTTCAACCAAAAATTGCAGTTGACAGGCATATGCAATTTTTGAGGGGGGGAAAGGGTGAATAAACAACATGTTAGTCTTCAAGAACCGTCAAGTGGAGCCACTTACCGTTGATGGTATTCATATTCACTAGTTCAATCATCAAAAAGTTGCAGTTGGCAGGCATATGCAATTTTTGAGGGGGGGAAAGGGTGAATATGATTCTACATGTTGATTGATGATTGAGAAATGGTCATACGACTCCTGAATACGTCAGTTCAGGAGTCGTGCAAACCATGGTTCTCCAACACATCTTCTTCCTCTATCAAGGTGTTGAAGAACATGGTCAAGGAATGCTAATCTACATCGTCTCACGGGCTGGTACAATCAGTAACAAAGGGTTTCTAGTCAATGCTTCATGCACACTTCATTAGGCTACATGTACACATCATGATGATGATTCCGATTAATCGTAACCATCATGGGGGAGAGAAATGTGTACACCAAGGACGCACAACAGGTTCACGTGATCAGGGCTTAATATCCAGGATGGATAAATACTGTAGATGATCAGTGGTTCAACTTGTTACCTTGGTATTATTGTTTCACTGCTACGTTATGTGCTGATTAATCGTAACCATCAGGGGAGAGAGAATGTGTACATCAAGGACGCACAACAGGTTCATGTGATCAGGGCTTAATATCCAAATATGGATACATTCTATAGATGATCAGTGGTTCAACTTGTTACTTTGGTGTTATACTAAAGACTGAAGAAGGTCGAGTCATCAGTCTATTCTTCATTCTCTGTTGGGAGTTATCTTCTCATGTGTATGCTGCGGGCTGATGGGTTATATGTAAGGGTACTGGAAGACATTTGGTGAGATGAAAATGATTGGTATTCTATTCCTCCACATTGGGCAATCTTGAAGAAGGTCGAGTCTTCAGTCTTCTCTACATTCAAGAATGTTGAGCTCTTTTCTTACAACTTGATATTTAACTTAATCCCATGACAGTTCTTGTTTGATGAGTTGTGGAGTTAAGTTAAGTTCAAGTTGTTCTGTAGTTTAAGGTTAGGTCCAACTTGATTTTAACCCAATCTCATGACAGTTCTTGTTTGATGAGTTGTGGGTTATGCTGAAATCAAGTTGTTACTGGGCTTAAATTTGTGGTTTAGTTTAACCTCATGACAGTTCTTGTTTGATGAGTTGTGAGGTTAAGCTAGATTTCAGTTGAGGCTCAACTTAAACTACCGAAAAGATGCCTAAGGTTTTTGACGGCGTCACTCTAGGACGGGAGTGTTAGAAGATTTAAAGACGGCATGCATTTGGTTATCAAAAGTCTTCTTCATATTTCGGGCGTTCATCCAAAGTCTTCTTCCTATTATGGGTGATCGTCAGAGGTTGTCAGATTGGGGGAGAGCACTAATTAGGGGAGAGTGAAAAGCCAGAATCATTCCCTGATTGAAAGTGCTCACATTGCTCTTCAGCAAGTCAAGTGATGAATACGGTGTAGATTCAGAATGCTGAGGAGTAATGGTTTCTGGTTCGTATCCTTGTATATATTTTGCTTCTTACATTCTTTTTCTCATCTTATACCATTTTGTAAATAGATACATAGAATTCATGCTAATTGTAAATAGAGAAACGTAAAACCAGAAAAACCATAAAAATTGAAAAATAGAAAATACCAAAAATAGTTTCACCTAGGCATGTCTTCTGTTTATCGATAACATTTACGGACTTAGAAATGTCATTCAATAATGGCACGGGTCTTTAAATGAAGCTCGAGCAGAAGTTAAAATGGATTCTTAAAACATGTCTAAATGGCTTGCTATTACTTTAGATAGCAACCCGCGCTTCAAACTGGGGAAAGCACGTCGCCAAAAAGACGGCTGTTCCTCCAACTGGGTGATGTTCACCTGGGCATGGATTACTTTATATCCATGTTTCCTGATTTGATGTACGTTTCAGTGCATCATTTCTTGTAAAAGAAGAGAAGTCTTCTTTGTATAACAAATAGTTTTCATTCTATGATTCTTCTGAAAATTATTTGTAAGACACTTGGTGAATATGTGTTGTATGAAATTTGTTTATACTTGGATTATGCATAAAATTTGTCACTCAATCAACGACTTTAAAACCTCATGACAGTTCTTGTTTGATGAGTTGTGGGGTTAAGAGTCATTGATTGAGGGGGAGAGTGAATTCAAATTTTATATCATCAAACGGACTTATTGGTTATATCATACTTGCTTGAAATGGTTTTGTAGTTAATGGAGTTTTAGGTGTAGAGGATCTTGCTAAAACTTTATATCAAATGGCCTAATGTGTTGGTTGCTAGAAAGTTTAGGACATTATGTGCAATTTGCTTATAGTTTCCTAGCTTCACATATCTAGTAGGTTCATTTGTGTTACTTTGGAATCCTCGTTTCATCTCCTATATACTTTAAGACTCAAAACCTAAAAGAAGTCAGAAAACCCATTAAGTTTGATGTTCTTGAATGCCCCAATGACATTTGTATGATCTGAATGAATGAGTTTCAATTGTTGTTTGACTTATGTTAATCGATTGCTGCTCAAGAGTTGTCAATATTGTGCTTATGCTATCAGGATTTGTTTAGGTGTATTGTTATCATGCGTGAATCATGTTCCTAAGATCCTGAGTTGAATATTGAAATGTGTGTGAATTGCCATGTGCATGATTACTATTTGTTCTTCATGCTAGATAGTGGTTTGACGTAGTTCCTGATTATGGTTTGATTATAAGATGAACTTGGTATTATTATGTGGCAAGCTGCTGAAGGGTAGCTATTAAGGAATAGTGTATCTGTATGCATGTATATCTGTGTTGATATTCTTATGCAGATTCCATAGTCAAAATGAATGTACCAGTTCCCATTCTAACCATTTGATCAGACGTTCAAACGCTATTGATTGGCTCGAAATTCACCACGACAACAACATCGGCAGCAACAACAACAACAACACCTTCACCTCCACCACCATCATTTCAACAAAGAAGTACTTACTCAGATCTCGCCAAGAGGGGATCGACAATACTTGAGAAGATTTGTTGGTGGATGGATAATCGATGTTGACCTCTGACTCACTCAGAAAAGTGGGTGATTACATCATTTGAGCAAAAAGGTCAATATCATCTGTGTCATAATTATCACTTTGTGCAAAATAAGCAGTGAATCTCCCTCTTAGATTAAGGGGGAGCAAAGTATGTTTCATCATCAGAATACATTAAATTGGACACATTTTCTCCCACATTTTTCTAACTTATTTAAATCAATTGGGATCACAAATCTCAAAAGGTTTGAAATTTTTGATCGGGGGAGGAATGTGATTTAAATATGAAACCTGATGAAAATGTGATGTTTTGAAAAGTATAATGTACGCTCTCCCATATGTGCTAAACTCTTTCGTATATCGATGCACATATTGAGGGGGAGCGAATGGACAAAAAGGATTTGGCATAGCATGAGATCGTGACTCAGACTTAAACAAGGAATTGACGAAACCTATACTGTCATTGATCGAAAGGACATATCCTGGCCGGGTAATAATTTCAAGCTGGTCTAACCAGTGATGTAAGCGTGTCTCGAAAAGGATGTGTCTGAGTAGAGTGTACCGTTTCGAGAAACTTTCTGTGGACTTGACCAGGCCGGGTAATAATTTCAAGCTAGTCTAACTAGTGATGTAAGCGTGTCTCGAATCGGTCATGTTCACTGAAAGTTGATCAATTCAAAAAGTGCGAGCTCTACCTAACATGTGCAAATTTATAAAACAATCAACCGAGCACATGTTGAGGGGGAGCATTTGAAAAATATAAAACTCTCAAGTGTTTACAAAAATGTGTTTCAGAATCATGAACACTTTGAGAGATTTTTCAAAGATTTGGTTTGGCAATCGTGGATGAATACCAAAGACCTACCATTTTAATTAATGCATGGAGTTATAAGGATGGTTAGGTTAGGCTCAAGTTCCCACGATCCCGCCAGAGCCGGAGGGATCTACCCAGGGACAATCCACTAGTTAGTGTAGAAGTCCTTAGGTATGATTAAAAAGGAGAAAAGAGGATAAGGGAAAAGTGCCGACTGAGATGGAGCTAGTACTGGAACAAACCCAACAAGGTACTAGTAAGGAAGTCTCGGTAAGCACTGAAGGGGTTGAAGAATGAAAAAGAATTGTAAAGATAAAGGGTGAAAAGAAATAGCCCTCCTTACAACTTAGGCAGAAACCGGGTCAATACATATTCTGTCAGAATCACTTGGTTGATTGCTGGCATTGAAGACAAAGTATCATGGACCCAGTGATACGCTGCACAACCCTCCCTAGCCACTCAAGGTCCCTCAAAGGATTCTTGTTTCAATTGTCACGGAGTTCAATACATTCCTATCGTCTTTCTCACTCCGAGTTAGATGATATTGAATAGGTGGCAGTTCTCTCCAGCCTCCGCTCACTAAATCAAAACGCACTATAGAGTCTAGAGCCACGAGATGCATAAAAAGATCTCATAGGAACACGAATTATTTCTACACTGGGTGTTCAACATTAAGGACACCAGTTGTAAACTTATGAGTCCTACGCAGATCTTAGCAATCTGCCAGAACATTTATGAGAGAATTTACAAATGTAATTCTCAATGATTGAATGGAAATTCCTGCCAGGGTCAACATCAAGCAGCCCTGAAAGCAGGTCACTTCGGTAATTCTTTATGGATTACGCTTAGTGATCACGGCAGTTTCTAACGGTCTACAGTCGTGGAGTGATCTCCAGCGACTCACCTAATCGTTGATGTGCTACGGTTCGATCTTAAAAAGCCCTCTGTGGGTTTTCGATTAGGAACGGTCTTGGTAAGGATTAGAGAGAGTTTTCACACTATGCTGTTAACAATCTCGAAGTCCGAACCTGTAAGTACCGGACGTTTTATTGCTAACTGTCGTATGCAGGAACATCTGGTGATTGTAGCTGATTGCTGTTGCAGCTGCTTGCGGTTGTAGCTGATTGAAGCTGTAGCTGGTTGCAGTTGTAGCTGGTTGCTGAAAAGATGCCAATCCTCTACCACATGTTCACACTACATCATCATTGTAACTCAAGAATGTCATGATCAACCTAAAAGACCTTTTACATGGCTTCTGCAAACTCTGATGCTAAAGATCATGACACCAAATAGTGTGAGCATGTCGGCTCAAAGAATAACACATCACATGGAAACATACTCCTGAAAGATGACTTGGAAACAAATGTTGGATGATCAAGTCGAAGAATACTCAAAGATCATCCAAGACAAAGAAAGGTCATCACAAGATCACTGCTGAAAACACAAAGATACAAGACTTTGAAGAATCAAAGACTACGAGCTATGAAGACATCTTCAGAAGACAAAATGCTAGAATTCAAGTTATTATTTCCGGGGTGACCTCCCTTAGGGGGAGATTGTTAGGAATATAAATATTCATATGAAGGTTCGGTCACCCCGAGCATCTAATTAGCATTTATATAGCTCGTAGGCTTATATATATTTGTTTAGTATTATTAGTAATATTAGTATTAGCTTAGTCGTATTTATATTTGTGGAGTGGGTCGGGGCTTTCCCCACTGTCAGCTCACTCCACAGCCCACTAGGGGCACCAAATATGTAGTAGTATATAAGCCCCTTCCCACACTTGGGAAGGGTTGGAACTCTTGTCACAATTAATCTAACATTCAGTTTTTCTCTCAAGGGTTTCCACCTCTCTCTCTAACTTCTCTCTAAACTCAATCATGGATCTAATCTTCCATGATCCAAGACCACCCGAATCAACCACACAATCAAGAAGGTTATTTCCTACATGAGTCAGCCAGACGGTTTCGTTGACAAAAATCATTCGGAATACGTCTACAAGCTAAAGAAAGCAATCTATGGTTTGAAACAAGCCCCACGGGCGTGGTATGACGAGTTATCATCTTTCCTACTTCATAATAATTTCACCAAAGGAACAATTGATCCAACCTTGTTTACAAGAAAATACAAAAATGATATTTTGATTGTTCAGATTTACGTGGACGACATAATATTTGGGTCCACTAATCCGACACATTCAAAACATTTTGAAAATCTCATGAAAAACAAATTCGAAATGTCCATGATGGGTGAATTAAAATTCTTTTTAGGCTTACAAATTCATGAATTCCCACATGGTATTTTTCTTAACCAGGCTAAATATACAATTGAGATTTTGAAAAAACATGGAATGGATAATTGTGACTCTGTTGGAACTCCAATGGTCACTTCACCCAAAATAGGCGCTGACCTATATGGAAAACCCATGGATCCGAAGAAATATCGGAGCATGATTGGTTCTCTCATGTACTTAACTGCAAGCCGACCAGATATTCATTTTGTTGTTTGCTTACTTGCACGGTTTCAGGCAAGGCCTACCGAACTTCACCTCCAAGAGGTTAAACGGATCTTTCGATACCTTCGAAGAACCATTAACATGGGACTTTGGTATCCCAAGGATTCGGAGTTTACACTGATAGCATTTTCAGATGCAGACCATGCCGGTTGCCAAGTTACAACAAAGAGTACATCAGGCGGAGCGCAATTTCTGGGAGAAAAGCTAGTAGGCTGGTCATCAAGGAAACAAGACTGCACTGCTTTATCAACAGCAGAAGCCGAGTATGTGTCTCTATCTGCGTGTTGTGCCCAAGTTCTATGGATGAGGACACAGCTCACAGATTATGGTTTCTCTTTCAACCGCATACCTATGTATTGCGATTCAAAAAGTGCCATAGCCATCTCGTGCAATCCAGTGCAACACTCGAAGACCAAGCATATTAGAGTCCGCTATCACTTCATAAAAGAGCACGTTGAAGAGGGTACTGTTGAATTGTTTTTCGTGAAGACTGAATATCAACTCGCCGATCTATGTACTAAAGCCCTCCCAAAAGAGCGGTTTGAAAACTTAGTTCGTCGAATTGGAATGCGAAGCCTAACTCCCGAAGAGTTAGAAAGTCTTCTCGAATCTTCTTGATTTATATCAACAAGCTTCGCATGTAAATATTTTTGTAACTATATACTTGCTCAAAATCTAAAATACTGTAAATATAGAACATTTCAAAAAGCCATAAAAAATATAAAACACAAAAAACCAAATATTCTTCTCACGACATGTCTCTCGTATAATCGATATTCTGTACGTATCTAGAAATGTCATTCAACAATGATATGGGCATGTACAGATGCTTGAGCGAGAGTTCTTTTTTATGTTTTTCTAAAACATGTCGTTTCTCAAATTTTTCTTCATTAAGGCTTTCGTATATTTCAGTACGAGACCCGCGCTACATTGAAGACTTCTGATTATTTCCGATCAGGACTTGCAATGTTAATGGCAAAAAGCAAAAACCGTGAGCACTTAATTAAGATTGTTTCAAAAAGATTTTCAAAGTCTTTCTATACATTTTGTGCTCACAATCACTCCCTCTAAAACCCTTAACTGCTTTTAAACTCAATCTTTTAATCATATGCTTTGTTTAAGGGGGAGTATAAAAACAAAAATGTTCCGATTTCATGCTCAAATCAGTCCGTCTCTCCAAAAAGCTTCATTTTAATCAACTGTTTTCAAAAATACCACTTCATGCTATTTTTGAGGGGGAGATTAAGTGGCATTTTGGTATAAGAGGGAGAGGACGTGATTAAAATGTGATCAAAAAGTTTTTGTGGTTTGAATCTCGAACGAGCTCATCAGACAGACTCATAACAACCCTCGAATTGACGAAACTAACTGTCCGTTATCGAAAAGACTAGTCCAGGACGGGTAATAATTTCAAGCTGGTTTTCCAATAATGTAAACGTGTCTCGCGAAGGACTTGTCTGAGTAGAATGTACCAATTCGAGAGATGATCATTGAATATGACCGGGACGGGTAATAATTTCAAGCTAGTCCAACTAGTGATGTAAGCGTGTCTCGCGAAGGTCATGTTCATTGAAAATCGATCATTTCAAAATGTGCGAACTCTACCCAACATGTGCAGTTTATCTCAAAAATTATGAGCACATGTGAAGGGGGAGTATTTCAAAAATGCAAAACTCTCAATGTGTTAAATAAATGTGTTTTCTCATAAACACTTTGAGAGATTTTCACAAGGTTTTATGGCAAGTGGTCAATAATCTAGGATAATCATGGAGTAATAAGGTGATTATGGTTAGGTTATGTCCAATGATCCCCCAGAACCGGAGGGATCTTCCCAAGGACAAGTCCAATAGCTTAGAATTAGAAGTCCTTAGGTAAGATTGAAAAAATGAGTAAAATGAGAAAGGACAAAGAAGGGGTTGAAGAATGAAAAAGAAAAGTTTAATGAAAGGGTGAAAAGAAATAGCCCTCCATGAAAACTTAGGTAAGAAACCGGGTCAATACATCTGCTATCGGTACTCACTAAGGTGATACTGATATTGAAGACAAGACGTCATGGACCCAGTGACGCGTTGCACCCCCCCCCCCTTGCCACTCAGATATCTCTTAAAAGATATTTGTTTCATTTCTCACGGAGAACACTACATAATCTATCGACCTCTCATTCCGAGATGTGTTGATATTGAAAAGGTGGCACTCTGCTCCATGCCTCCGATGACTCAAACCAAAAACGCACATTATCGAGTCTAGAGCCATGAGATTCATCAAAGATCTCTTAGGAACACTTCTTATGCAATACACTTGTGTTCATCAAAACGGATACAAGTTGTATGAGTCTTAATGAGATCTAAAAGATCTTGCCTTATGACATGATGGTTGCTCGCTTCAAACGGTCTATAGTCTTGAAGTGATACTTCGGTATACTTTAGAGGCTCCCAACGGCCTTGGTTAAGATTAGAGAAAGTTTTCACTCTATGCTGATAACGATCTCGAAATCTGAACCAATAAGCGCTGGACTATTTATTGCTAACTGTTTTATGCAGGTGCTGACGAAAGTCCATTCACCATCATCATCTACAACGACGACGCATCTGGAGAGAAGAAGTAGATCAAGGCAAGAACGACCAAAAGACGACTCTTTGAAGATCACATAGCATGAAGGAACAAGAACAAAGACTATTATGCAACGACACACAAAGCACAAGGAAATAAAGACAAAAGACCACATCACTCCCAGCATCATTTGAATGACCATCCCTTAGGGGGAGATTGTTAGGATTTATAAAAGTGATGGTCATCGTTGTCGTAATATTTGTATTTAAATGTGTCGTTGTTAGAGTTAGTTAATTTAATTAATGGGCTTGGGCTTAAGATTGTTAGTTAAATGTTATATTCATGTGATCCATGTATAAGCCCATCTCAAGCCCAAGCCCACCCAAGTTTAGATAGCATAAAACACCACCTTATCCTCATTTTGAATGGTTGGTGTTCCTGGTGTTTTAGCTGTGAAAGAAAAAAGGTCCTCAAAAGTGCTTTCAAGGTTTAGTCATTCCTAGGTTTGTATCAAGAACAAGTGTGTGATTTATTAAGCTAATATTACATGTTCCACTCTTCTTCTTTGATCTCTCCTAATGATTGTTGTGTTGGTTAGGATAGATTTTATGCAATAACACCTGCTTTAGTTTTGTTTCTTAAACATAAAAATAGTTTTTAATAAGCAGATTAGGAGCTGCTTATTTTATGTTGTTTATTTCACATTAAATTAAAAATCACTCTTTACTCTCATTTAACCAAAAACCTTTAATAAATGAATTTGATTGAAAATTTATATTAGAATTATTATTTTTACAATTATTATTGCATTTCTTATAAAATAAGCAAATCTAAACTGGAGTTCTAAACATACTTATTTTTAAGCAGAAGCATAACAAAAAAGAATAAGTAATGGCAAACACGTACCCTCATACCGGGAACATAACATGCGCGTTGTAATTCACTTGATCACTGTTAGTTGTCTCTATTAACGGCGGTTTATTTACTAGCAAACTATTAACATGTCAGAAAAACAAAATTTACTAGTGTTTACAAGCATTTTTTGGGTCATTAATCTAATCAATTCATTAGCTAAAATCTTTATTTCTATAACTGATCATAGATTAGAGATGGATTTTTATCTCTTCAATAATCGTACCTTTTTCTCAGAGGTTTTGATCGCCGTTATAATGATTCGTTGAATTGATCGCATGCATAGATGAAGTTTTATTTTGATAACGTATTCATTTATTTTTTCTTTATCGCAGACAACGTGATACAAAAATCCGAGGATTAGTGTAGTTTTGATAATTTATTTATAGTACTAACATTCTCTTGTGTGGGGTGTATTAATTATGTTACTCCATATATCAATAACAATCCCGTCTTACAAGAAAGATTTCATAAGGGCACAAGGAGTCATGTAGTGCATTTTTTCAACCTTACCAAATTTCACCAATAACATCTCTCCAACTCATTTTACCCTTCCAACCTTCTCAACCAACCCTCCCAACTTAATTCTTAGGCATTCATCACTTTTTCAAACCTCCCAAACATTTAATTTAATCACTTGTTCAACGGTCCTATTTTGCAAACAAGGAACACAACCCGCAGCTGGTTTCCAGCCAAATCCAACCCTTTGAGCAACCCTCTATGTCGGCGGCGGTGTTTTTTAGCGGGCTAGCCCAGCCCTTCTTCAACCCGTTGCCACTCCGTAGGCCCTAACCGATAGGGTTTATCTATAGCTACAAGAGTATCTAAGAGTCTAAGATCATCAAGCTAATTAATTAGATAAACGACACTTGTATAGGGTATACCAAAGAAAAAATTATACTAGATTGTATATTAGATTAGTAATTCCAAATATTTATACCAAGCGATCTGACTCTAAAGTGAAGACCTCAATTCCTAAACCCGTCAATAACAAATAACTATTGATGACAAAATCTTTGTATTAAACTCATAACTCAAGATGCATGTTATTACAAACAAGAGGGTAGTTACTAAACGTACTTCTTATTAAACAAGAACAAGATTATGATCATAACATCTTTCCTTCCATAGATGCATGCATATCGTTCTTATTCCCCTCATCAAGTTCTGGTTGTTCTCTTAATTTAACTTGATCCTATTAGATGATCATCGAATGCTGATAGTCCTCGCTTTTTTGTGGTTGGCTACAAATTATTCTGCATTAAGTGGATCATTTAGAGCTTGAACTCCTGTCTCTCTTGGAAGATGATAGTATAGCATCAATTGCATCTTTCACTTGTGAAAGTTCAGGTACTTTCCCACCTTGCACCGGCCAGAACTCATCAGTTGCCAACACCTAAAAGCATATAAAAGAAGGCATGGTTAAATGCAAGCTCAGATACTTACCCTAAAATTTAATTACAGGTGTTTTGGATTGCTTTTTTAGAATTGTTTCTCTTTTGCAATTTTATTCAACAAATCAACAATTTAATAATAGAAGCATATATTAATTAATGAGCTTCCTTACCTTCACTTGCAACTGTAGGAACTTTACGTAACCAATTGCTTTCTCTAACATGGTAACCAAATCAACCTGAAGTGTAAAACTATGTACATAAGTATACAAGTTACTGATTGCAAAATGATAGTAATTTGGATCTTGATTTGTCAATATAATTACCTTGGAACCGTTTGGAACAAGATCTTGAAGAACTTTTAGCCGCTCGCTGATTCGTTCTCTACGATTCTGTTACAACACAAACATTCCATTATTTTTGCTTAAAGTTGAAGTAATAAATTGTGTGCGTGTTATAATTTCTTAGGATTTTAAGAAATTTAATTAATATATCTCAGTGATATAAATTAGAATTAATTACCTTGGCTGCGATACTTTGCGGATCTTTGGGTTGAGCTGCCTTTTGCTTAGTTTTCTTTGTTGCAGTGTTGGTGGTACATTGTTTTTTGAATGCTTGCTCACTCTCTCCCTGCGACACATTAAATTTTCAGGGATTAGAATAACCGGGATTTATAAAGAATTTTTTTTGGACCGCAAATAACTCAAACACACGCTTTTTTATGGCAAGCCCTTTATGACTTGGTCTATCATATCCCAAACTAGAGATATTGTAAGTAAACAATATAAGAGCAGCTTAATTACCGAATGAGTTCTCTTATGGAAAGATGGTTGTTCTTGTGTTGCAAGGTAATTATCAGAAGATGAAGGATTTGGCCATGCAAATGATTCTAATTCCTCATGGTGATTATTCTCTTTGATACTACCACTTTGAATACAACTCATATTTTGTAGCAAACGTATGCTATCAAACGAACCGGACCCAAGATTCATCAGCTGATCAGGGCTTAAATTACTCGAGTACGGTTGTTCATCATTTTCTTCAAAGCTAAGGAAACACGAAGCACTTCCTCCTTGCACAAAATTATTATCGTAGTAGCCCGGCTTGAAACTTATAACTGAATGACCTTCTTCTTGTTGCGACTGTTGTTGATGACTTGCACTCGCCCGGAAAAGAAGCCCGCTTGAATTTGTTGCACTACCCGGACTAGAAAGTGAAGAAGAATTCGATGAACTTCCAGTGAAATTCCCTTTCTTTTCCGGGCTTTCACTATCTCCATAAAATTTATACGATTGATGGACTAAACCGGGCATGTGTGAAGAGTGATCATTAGGGTTTCTTTCTTTAGCAAGTGCCATTTTTTAATTAGAAAGTGTAAAGTATGAAATGGAAAACAAAGAGTATGTGATATGAAGAAGGTGGGCATGTGGTTATGGATTTATATTGGGGTTCTGAGCAATGGAATTTAATTTAAAGTTTAATATTGTTTAGCTGGCAGTGCATGAAAAAAAGAAATAGAAGATGAAGATGACGAGAAACAAAAAACAGCAAAAGGGTCGCCGGATTGTCCGCAAAACCCACGTCTATAAGATTCCACACCACCCTTTCATTTAATTGCATTGTTTTACAAGATTATAGTACTTGTTCAACTATAAACGTCGATATAAAATTCTCAAACTTTTTTACTCCGTAATCAATTTTTGACAACATTGCCATAAAATAACAAACTTAATCACATTCACACACTACGTCAAATATGGGTAATTTTTACTTTTATTTTCGATCATGTTTGTAAAAAGTGATTAACTAATGTAAGACTGTGAGTATTCAATGAAGTTATTAAATTGAAAATCACATTTAACAATGGTACATTATAAGTTTAAATACGCCTTTTGTTGAAAATGAAAGTGTAATTACGATGATATATAAACTTCACGAAGGTGTATATCAACTACACTGTAGAGAACAAAAATCGTCTTTTGAGACCTTCTGGAGGTTGAGGTTGATCAAAATGGAAGAGATCCATGTTAGTTTAGTGAGATAAGGTAGAGAGAAGGTGGAGATAGAAACTTTTGATATTATTGATATGTTGTTGAAGTTTCACAGCCACACCCCACAAGTGAAGACTTGTGGGGTATTTAAATGTCATACAAGACAACTTTAAGAGTATTACATTATCAGTCCCTGCACTTTATGCATTCTAGTTGTCTATTTCTAATTCACGTAAATATCGCCCATCTTCATTTCTAACAATCTCCCTCCAGCTGGAGATATACGTGAATTGGTTACAATGATTCCTAACAATTACATAACAATGATAAAAGCAATGCTGAAGTAGAGCAGTTTCCTTTTGAGGATGTCTTCACAGCTCTTGATCTTCTCGTATCTTTCTCAGCTTGCTTGATTTACTTGCCGAATCACTGTAATGATCTAATTGGGTTAATACTCCCTCCCAATTAGTAAGCCATTTCTTTTACATGCTCCCTCCCAAATTGACAACCCGTTTGATATAGCCTTGAAGCTTGTAGAAGAGGTTTCTCTGAAATCTTGCCAAATTGTCTTCAGTCTCTTGCACAGCGGAAAATGGATTATAGACTGATGACTTGTAACTTCTTCACAGGTTTGTTTGGGGAGCATCATATCGACATCTTCAGCTCACTTAGAATGCTTCCAGTTCCTCATAAACAGCCCCGATGTACACATTTCTCCCTCCAGGATGATGACGATTTTTCGGACTCATCCTCCATATGTGTACATAGACATATCAACTAGAAGCAACATACAAATCAATACCCCATGAGTGGATGTCGATAATTATTCTCTCTACAATTCTCTTTAGAACAATCTCTTCTCAAACCTCTTGTATCAAAGCAACGGCTTTTTGTAGTGACTGCTGATGGATAAACCCACTATGACGAACTTGAGACTGAAGTAAAATAACCCAGGCTTATGACCTAAACTTGCACGATAGTGTGACTAAGAACCTATACTGAGCACTACAACGTAACTCCTTAAAGTATAGGTCGTTTCATATACTCATTCATCCTTCCTTAACTGTATATGAACATCTCTTGAATTATCCACATCTTTGTGTGACACTGAGTACTACAACGTATCTCCTTTAAGTGATAGTTACCTAGGTCTTCGTCCATCCTCCCCTTGACCTATGAAAACTAGATAACCCAAGACTTAATCACTATTCTATAAATGCTCAAACAAGGATCTCGAAGAATCATGCATCCAACCAACCCCGATATCTTCAAGATGCTAAGTACACGCACCCGTGAAATTCCACTTCAACTTCAAATAAGTAATAATGAATCATCCTTGTAGTCACAGTTGATAATTTAGCCATTGTCATTTGATTGCGATTCTTGTTCAGGATCTTTTTGGCTATACGTGGTGATGTTGAAGGTGTAGGCCAAAAATATCATTTGTGATTTTGGTGTGAAATATGCCATAAAATGACATTCTAATGATGCTGGAAAAATTTGAGTTTATGAAATTTTTACGCCAAAAATTCCCCGAAAAATTCGAATTTTGGCCAAAAAATTTGAATTTTAGGCCAAAATTTTCACTCTTATATCAGAATTTGAATCTCGCGTAAAAATTGACCGTTAAGTCTCCTGTGAAAATTAAATTTTACTCAAATTTTCCCGCCAAAAAACTCTTTTTTTTTTCTTTTTTTCAAGGTTGTCCGATATCTGAATTGGCTAAAGTTGTCCGATATCGCAATTGGGCAAAGTATCTCGGACAGAACTGCGATAGATGATCTCGGACAGAACTGCGATACCTCTGTCTGAGGCCAATTGCGATAAGAAAATATCTGAGATGAACTGCGATAGGTCAACTGCGATAGGTCAAATGCGATAGGTCAACTGCGATAGGTCAAATGCGATAAAATGTGAATTGCGATAGAACTGTCTCAGCCTCAATCGCGATAACGTCTGACAGACACCAATTGCGATAAAAGAGCTGAAATGCGATAAAACGCTGGCTGCTATACAATTGCGATAAAACGCAGTTTTCCACCAACTTTCACCCATTTTTTGACTTTTAGCTTCTAGACCATGCAACTCCCATACTTGTCAGTCATCATTTCTGCCAACTTTCACTAACTCTTCACACTCCAATAATTCACAATCTTCACTAAAATAATCAACAACAATTCTTTTACAAAAATTGTTAGTGATTTTCGATTAGTGAACCAAGAACAAACACAAGTGTATGATCTTCCACACCAAGATAAGAATGAAGAGCTAGTAAACTTTTCACAGCCAAGTCGATTTAACACACAACAAACACAACCTTTGATCTTCACATGTGTACGATTTCAAGATAAACAACACAAACAGCCACGATTTTTGAAGAACAAAAACATGACAGTTTGGTATTTAAAGAACAAAGATCGAACACAAAAAACTTCAAAACTGCTACTGATGAACAGTAACGAGCAAGAACACACCAAAAAATCACATTTTTTACCTCAAACACACCACGATTCACCCCCGGTTAGCTCTGATACCAATTGTAGAGAACAACAATCGTCTTTTGAGACCTTCTGGAGGTCGAGGTTGATCAAAATGGAAGAGATCCATGTTAGTTTAGTGAGATAAGGTAGAGAGAAGGTGGAGATAGAAACTTTTGATATTATTGATATGTTGTTGAAGTTTCACAGCCACACCCCACAAGTGAAGACTTGTGGGGTATTTAAATGCCATACAAGACAACTTTAAGAGTATTACATTATCAGTCCCTGCACTTTATGCATTCTAGTTGTCTATTTCCAATTCACGTAAATATCGTCCAGCTTCATTTCTAACATACACCTTTTTGATTGAAAATGAAAGTGTATCAACTACGCGTCAAATGCATTTATACCTTTAAAGGTTTCAGTGGACAACCGTTAGCAAATCTCAAAAAATCACAGAAAAATCCAAGTAAGTTTCTTGCAAGGATAGTTTATGTTTGTAATTACGAAGACATATAAAGTTCACCACAAGCTTTGCATTTAGAGCTATCACAAAGAAAAGTTCGCACATATGTCTATACATGAAAAGTTGTTTACACCTAATTGATCATACTCAAAATTAAAAGGCTTTTGATCCAACGGCATGTAATTTAACTACTACAGTATATAAGCTAAATTTGCAAATATGTTCCGCTTCGAAAAAATAAAATAAAATAAATTGGTGACACTCAATCTCCTCATGCTTTCTTTCGCTTTAGCTATACCATATTGATCTGTAGAGTAGTACGTATGAGGAATCTCATCGCAAACATCTCTACACATGTCACATGTGTCACCCTTTCCTTCCTTCGGGACAACACTACTACACAAACTATTTTTTGGTACGGTTATAACAAAAACCGTATCAAAATCCAAAAAAACATTATTTGGTACGGTTTATAAAGAAATCGTACCAATAAATCATTAATTGCTACGGTTGTTGTGTGGATTTTATTTTTTGGTACGGTTATTTATAAAACCGTACCAAAACACTTTTATTTGCTACGATTGTAAAAGAAACCATACCAAAAACTCATTTTTTGGTACGGTTATAAACCGTACCAAAAAATGTTTTATTTTTTGACACGCTCGTATTTAGTACGGTTCAATAACCGTACCAAAAGCTAATTTTCTGTAGTAGTGCAAAATGGAGCCAATCAGAGCCAGCATCCTTTCCTGTTAAACTGCTCTACAAAAGTTTTAGACATTAATTTGTCTTTTTGTTAACTGTAGTGTGGCTATAAAAGTATACATAGTCATTGTTAATGGTGGGATCTTACAGCCATAACACTAGATGTAATTAGAAACACATAACCATGGCATTCACAGTTGCCATACCCCCAAAAGGTTCGTAAATTTCTCAACGTTGTTGTTCATGCGTCTTTATAGTCCGTTAAGAGGTTCAGAAACGAGATGATATTCTCGATCAAAGCGGGAAAATCTCTACTAGTTAACGATGATCGACGTGAGAGTAAGTAATCGGTTTTTAGGGTTTAGTTGAAGAGTTAGGGTTGTAAGTCGTACCTTTAATGAGAGTCGAGAGACTCTTTATATACACACGAAACCCTAGTTGATTTCGTGTTCCTCACTCCTCAGCGTATCCACCTAAGTCGGTTTTGATACATATCCCATAAATAAGAGATATCCTATCACGACCATAAATAACTTCGGGTTTGGGCCAACGTAAGCCCAAACCGTTATCGTAATAGCCCATTCGTGATGGACTGGAGTATGGGTCGGGTTCGTGACCCGAATGCGGACTATACGTCATCATGTCCCCCTAGTCTAGTGTGCGCAATGCGAAATTGCGGACGCTAGACTAACAATTGTAGCTAAAAATATTCCTCGATGCGTAGTGGGGAAGTTTCAAGTATTTCCCGCCTAAAAAAAAAGCAAATTAAGCTAGTCCAAGTACATCCGTATCTCCTTCGAAAATCGTGAGGGTGGGTGAAAAAGTGCTTTACCTTTTGGGTTCCCAGCCACACGATTGGAACAAGTGGGGTACA
Source organism: Artemisia tridentata subsp. tridentata (assembly GCA_021014915.2). Lineage (NCBI taxonomy): Eukaryota > Viridiplantae > Streptophyta > Magnoliopsida > Asterales > Asteraceae > Artemisia > Artemisia tridentata. Next base: position 126,514,970 of record CP139501.1, read on the forward strand.
CATGTCATTCATCCACGAATATGTGTAACCCTATATAAGGTTGAGCCGTCATTTCACTGTGGTTATCACAGTAAAAACCAACCTTTTCCACCATTGTTAAACCTTCAAACAGCGATCAAAAATTCAACAAAAGCTAAGGTAATAGCGCGTGCGCTTATAAGAGTTATTGAAGGTTAATCATGGTTCTTCAATTGTCCGATATTAAATCCGATATATCTGAGGATGAACTTCGTCAGTTCACCTCAGATTATTACATCCCTCTCGCATTGCATCCGGTAGTTCCGGCCGCAAATGCGTCAATAGCGAATTTCCCTCAAGGGAAGGTGGGGGTATATACACGTTTCTTCGAATTTGCCAACCAACGCGCACCCATTTCCCTATTGTTGTGCGATATTTTAAACCATTATCGTCTCCATATTTCACAGCTGCACTGTATAGGTGCAGCAAAAATAACTAATTTTGAAGTGAATTGTCACTTGTTAGCGATAGAACCCACAATCCATCTATTTCGCACGTTTTACCACACGTCGTGGTCAAACGGGTGGATTTCCTTCTCCAAGCGCGCAGGGCCACTGCAGTGCTATACGGAGAAGTTAGACGCACTGAGGGATTGGAGAGAAAAAATCTTTTGGGTTGATAGTGCATTTTTTCCATGGATTTTTGAGTTCTACACTCGAGAATCATTACCGAGAGACGAGCGCCCAGACCCCGGATTGTATAACGTGGTTGATGTGGATATGATAAATACCAATCGCATACCGATCAAAGCGTACCCAGAAGAGTTTTTGGTGCACATGGGCATCAGTCGCAATTACTTCGGTAGTCCGGAAGAAGTGCCAACATTTTTGGATGAAAATAGTCGGGGTGGGTGCTTGTCTCTTCCTTCCTCTTCGCTTAGTAGTTGTAAGCGTTCTTCCCTTTGTAGTTTATCTAACACATTTTGTGTTTGTTTGTTGTTTTGTTGCGCATAGATGGATCTATTCGGTGTTGTTCGCTTGGCGAAGCCCACTCAGGTGATCGTAGGGGTGCGCCCTTTGAGAGATGGCGAGGAGCCAGTTCTACAGGCTACCGCGGGGCGCACGATGGTGATCGCGCAGGAGGAGACAGAGGAGACAGAGGAGGTCCCCACAGGTGTCACTATGGCTACTCCTCTGCGTAGCTTTCCCGCTCCTGGGTCGCAAATCCCTGTGGAGTTATTGCATATAGACTCGTCGGGGAGTGCTATGGATGAGTCTGAGGGAGGAGGGCCAAGGGTTAAAGCTCAAGAGATCGTCTGGTGATGATGGCGCAGGGACATCAAGTAAGCGCCCTGCTATTTCTGTCGGGCAATCATCTAAGGAGGATGCGTCATCGCATAAAACTCCTCCCCCTAAGTAAGTACTTGTATCCTTTAGATCTTTAGTCCTTTAATCCGCGTTTAATACTATAGAGTAACTTTGTTATTTGCGTGCAGTGCTAAAACTGCTGTTGATGATGATGCGTATGTTGGGAATTCGCCACCCAAGACTAGTTCTGCATATGCTGGCGAGTTTGTGCTTGAGAGTCCAGTGGATGAGGAAAAATCTTCTGAAGATGCGCCAACAGATCGCCTTATAGAGGAGTTGGCATTGGCTGCTGCGCACCAGGCTTCATTGGTTGCGTGGCTACAGGCTCAATATGGTGGTGAGGGTAGCCAGGTTGCGCAGAAGGACAAGGAGATTGACATTCTGAAGGCGCAGTTGGCTGATGCGCAGGCTGAAGTGAGGGCATCTGCTATGTATGCCCAGAAAATTGCTGATGAGAAGATGTCGCTCCTGGCCGAACTGAATCAAGAGCGCACTGGAGCAAAAGAATACAAGGCCTCCTACCTTTGGGCCTAGAAATATATGGAGTTAAATAAGGGGAGACTCTTCTCTAACTTGCTTGCTGGAGAATCAAGAGAGCAAGCTGCGCAAGCTCAGCATCGAATATGATGAGGAGTTGTATCCTCATTTGGTGTCAACTATTGCTGAGCGCAGGTGGCTTATCAGCCATGGCTTGCGTCTTGCTGCCTTGACCACGCTGGAGTCTCAAGAGGTCAAGGACTCCTTTGGGGATGTGGTTCAATGTGCCCTAGCGCGCGGTAAGGCAGAAGCAGTAGAGGAGCTGTGTGCGACCAAGGTTTTGGCTATGTCTCCCTCCGAAGTACCTGGTTATAATGAGAACGCTTATGGTGAACTTGTTGCTGCTATGGAGAAGTTGAAACTTTTTGAGCTTCCTCATATTGCGCAGCTGGAGCGTGACCAGGATTACCCCATAGGCGTGATCATGCAGGGTTTAACTTTGGCTAGGCACTCATCCGAAGACGCTGAGGCACAGCTTGACTACTTTCTGAAGCCGGATGTGTCGCAGCTACATGTGCCTATTTTCGCTCGTCCCCGTGACATCCTCAACCCTTTTGCCCTTGAGAAGGAAATTCCATTGAGGGAGTCTTTAGAAGCCCATGAGATGAGACTTGCTAGGAAGAAGGGCGTGAAGGGGAAAGCAATTCTTTGTGGTCTTGGTGTGGCTCACATTCCCAGATCTGATGGAGTGCCCGTTAGCGTGGCAACGGTAGCACCCAAGGATGTTGACCTGTTGCAGAGGCTTAAAGATGCTGGTAGTGTGGCGCGCCAAGCGTGTAGCTCAGGGCTCAGGCGTACGCGTACCCGTAGCGTGTCTTGGTAATTTTGTGTAATAGATTAACATTTTGTTGCAGATGTGCATGTTAAGTCTATGTCTTGTATGAACTTGTTATCCATAATAAAGTGTTGATTTGAAAAATACGATTGTACGCATATTGTATCAAATTTGATTGTGGTTATAAGTTTTGTACTTAGTTATTTTTTCTTTGCGTAAAAGATGTCTAAGAATCAAACCGTTTGTATAAACACATTTAAAAAAAATTACAAGGATTTTTAATCACTTATATCATAATCGTGTATGAAATTCATGACTTAATCGTGTATAACATAATTGTGTATGAAATGTACAAGTTGTTGTGTATCCATCGTGGGGTGCACAAGTGTATGGATAGCAGCGTGCTGCGAGTACCATCTTAAGGGGTTAATTGTCTTAACTCCTATTTTGTTAAACGCGCACAGTGTGCATTGATGTGTATCCGTCGTGGGGTACACATCGAACTTACTCCAACGTCTTGAGAGTAAGGTGTTTAACAAGGATGCTTGATCCGATGTTGATGGGTTTGCAACCCTCTTACTCAACGAGCCATTTATTAGGTTTACTCATCCTTTTACCATCGTGGGTTTTTAATTGGTGCATGCACGCCATGTAGGCAAAAGATAATGTAACAAACAGTATTGAGACATAAATGATATGTAAGCAATAAATTAAAGTGTGTCACGGAGTTAGCTAGAAACCGCAACTTTTTATTAATACTTGCAAGTTTTTGTAAAAAGATAAAACATTTTTCTAAATGAAACAAAATGTAAATACACGGATATTTATTAAGCACTTACTAAAGTGCGGAGGTGTTCCGTGTGTGAGGTCGTAACCTTTCCTAAAGATAACATCTCTTGAGATTGCAAACATTCCATGTGCGCTGTAGCTCGCGGCCATCCATGTCACGCAGCTTGTATGCGCCTTTACCTAGTGCTTCAATGACCTCATAGGGTCCTTCCCACTTCGGTCCAAGTTTACCTGTATCTTCTGCGTGGCTTGCATCGTTGGCACGATAGACAAAGTCGCCTGGTCTGAATGAGGTGCTTCGAACTTTAGCATCGTAATATCCCTTCATTTTTGACTTGGCTTTTGCTTCGCGTATAGCTGCGCGTTCACGCCTTTCTTCCAATAGGTCCAAGTCGATACGTCGTTCGTCGTCATTGGTTGCGACATTAACTTCCGCGGTTCGAATAGTTGGCATCCCAATTTCAGCTAGTATGACAGCTTCTGTCCCATAGACAAGAGAAAAAGGAGTGTCTCCATTGCTAACTTTGATTGTAGTGCGATGCGCCCATAAGACATGCGATAATTCATCCACCCATCTTCCCTTGTGTTTGTCTAGGCGCGCTTTAATTCCTTCGCCTAAACTACGATTAGCGCGCTCAACCAAACCATTGGTTTGTGGGTGTTTGACTGACGCAAAGTATTGTGTAATATTTAGCTCTGCGCACCAGTCTTTAAACGGGTTATCACGGAATTGTTTTCCGTTGTCCGAAACAATCTCCCCAGGTAATCCAAAGCGGCATACAATATTTTCCCACACGAAGCGCTTTACTTGATTACCTGTGATTGTCGCTACTGCCTTCGCTTCGATCCACTTAGTGAAGTAGTCTATTGCAACAATAAGGAATTTCAGTCCTCCTGGTGCGACAGGGAAGGGACCCGCAATGTCGATACCCCACTTATAGAATGGCCATGGAGAAGTGATAGGTGTTAGCTCCTGCTGTGGTCTGCGCGGGATGGGTCTATGAACTTGGCAGTCATTACATTTCTTTATCACATCGCGCGCATCACGATGCATAGTAGGCCAGTAGTATCCTGAGCGCAATGCGCGTGCTACGACGGACCGTGGTCCTGAATGCATACTGCATGAACCAGCGTGGATCTCTCGGAGTACGTAGTCTGCCTGAAGAGGTCCAACGCACCGAAGCCATGGTTGTAGGAATGAGCGCCGATATAGGATACCATCTCTGAGCTCGAACCTCTGCGCTGTACGCCGTATCCATCGAGCGTCCTTCTGTTCCTCGGGCAGTTTGCCCTTACTTATGAATTCGATGATAGGGGTCATCCATGTAGGATCCTGCTCTTCTATCACCGCAGATATCTCCATCTCCGAGATGGATTTGTTCTTTAGGATCTCCACCAACACTTGTTTTGACAGGTGCGCAAAGCTTGTAGATGCGATCTTGCTTAGCGCATCCGCTTTCTTATTTTCACCTCTAGGAACTTGTTTGATGGTAAACCTGTCAAAACCTTGGATTAGTGATTTGGTTTTGTTGAGGTATTGAACCATGTTATCCTCTTTAGCCACATATTCGCCCAACACATGGTTGGCTACTAATCGGGAGTCCACATTTGCTTCTAGGTTACGTACACCCATTCGATTTGCAATGCGTAATCCGGCGATTAGGGCTTCATATTCTGCCTCGTTGTTCGTGGCTGTGAATTCTAAACGCAGTACGTAAGTGAATTCCATTCCTTCTGGATTAGTGAGGATAAGGCCAGCGCCCGACCTATCCACACATGAAGATCCATCCGTGAACAGGACCCATGGTTCGTGTAGTTCTACCTTGCTCAATGGAGGTGCGTCATCGGTATCTGGTTTTTCGATGATGAAGTCTGCTAGTATTTGCCCTTTAACCGTAGTGCGTGGTCTATAAGAGATGTTATATTCGCCTAGCAGCACACTCCATTTTTGTAATCGCCCCGATGCGTCAGGCTTAGAGATAACTTGCTTGATAGGTTGGTCTGTGATCACCGCTATTGGGTGCGCTTAAAAGTATCAACGCAGTCTTTTGGCGGCGAACACTAACGCCAGGACCAACTTTTCCATTGGGATGTAGTTAATCTCTGTCTTCTTGAGTGCTTTGCTTACAAAATATACCGGTGTTTGTACAGAATCTCTATCCGTCAGTAACACTGCGCTGACCGCTCCATGAGTTGCAGATAAGTAGACGATTAACTCCTCCCCTGGTCGGGGTGCGACTAGCTTAGGAAGCGCTGATATATGTTGCTTAAGCTGTGTGAAAGCTTCTTCCGCCTCCGTAGTCCAACGAAAGTCTCCCTTTTTTGTACACTTCTTGAGTGTTTTAAATAGAGGAAGTGACTTATCCGCTGATTTTGACAAGAATCTGTTCAAACCGGCCAGCTTTCCATTCAGAGACTGAACTTCTTTCAATGTGCGCGGTGAAGGAAGTTGGATGACAGCCTCTGTTTTTTCTGGGCATGGCTTAATGCCATCTGGTTCTATCAAATATCCTAGGAACATGCCTTCTGTAGCGCCGAAAGTGCATTTCTTAGGATTCAACTTCATGTTGATATTTCGTTGTGTTCTAAATGTTTCTTCAATATCGCGCACCACTTCATCTTCAGTATGGCTTTTTATGACAAGGTCGTCCACATAGACCTCTAGGTTGCGGCCCACTTGCTTTTCAAATGCATTATCTACCAGTCGCTGGTAGGTGGCGCTCGCATTCTTCAGGCCAAAAGGCATCTTTGTATAACAAAAGACGCCTTGGCTTGTGTGGAAAGCTGTTTTTTCCTCGTCTTCCTTAGCCATTTGGATTTGGTGGTACCCTTTGTATGCATCTAAGAAACATTTAAAGGGATATCCGCACAGAGATTCCACCTTCCAGTCTATCTCTGGTAGTGGGTAGTAGTCCTGTGGACATGCTTTGTTAAGGTCAGTGAAATCTACACACATCCGCCAACTACCATTGCTCTTCTTGACCATTACTGGATTGGAGAGAAAATCATGGTAATAGACTTCCCGCATGATGCTAGCGTCCACAAGTTTGTGTACTTCTTCCAGGATGGCTTTTGCGCGCTCTGGAGCCTGGCCGCGCTTTTTCTACCTTACTGGTGAATATCCTTGTCGGATTTTTAACTTGTGTTCTGCAATCGAGCGTGGCACACCAGTCATGTGCTTTGGTTCCCATGCAAAGATATCCAGATTCCTTTGCAAGAGTGCGCACACGGCCGCTCTTCCTTTGTCAGACAACGATCCCCCAATCGATACTTCTTGCTCCGGGTATTCAGGGTGAATTGCAACCTTTAGGTTTGATACTTTAGTTGCGCTCTGTTCTGGGGTATGCGTTGTTTCGCATGTAATCGTGTTACATTCTTTAGGTGGCGCGGCGCTATTGTAGATGGTGACAATGCCGCCTTCTACTGGGAATTTGAGCATCCCATGCGCTGTGGACGGTACTGCGCGTATTGCCGAAATTCCTGGTCTTCCAATAATGCCATTGTATGGTGAAGGAGATCTGATCACCATAAAACTCATCCAGGCTGTCGTGGAGTGTTCCTTATTACCAACAGCGACTAGTAGTCGCAGTTGCCCCATGGGCTATATCTTTTCTCCTGTAAAGCCAGTAAGCGCAGTCGTGGCTGGGCTTAACTGTCTTTGTATCTCAGGGCGCAATCTCTTGAAACAATGCTCATACATTATATCCGCTGATGCCCCTCCATCAACATACATGCGGTGGATATCGTGACCCCCCGCACTTATCTCAATGGTGAGTGGTTCTGCCACTGCGTTGTCCGCAGCCAAAGTGGGGAAAGAGATTTCGCTTCCATGAGAAAATTTCTGGCTCACCTTTTGCCTAGTCTTTCGCTGCCATGATTGTATCATGTAGATAGTATCAGCTTTTTCCCTAGGCGCTTCTTTCTTGCCTCCAGTTTTCTGTTTGTCTTTCCCATCCTTAATGTTTTTAACGAGATGGTCCAATCTGCCTTCTTTTACTAGCTTCTCAATTAATTTGCGTAATTGGACACATTCATTGGCTGTGTGGCCCTTCTGTGCATGATACTCGCAGTATCCATTCCCTACGCGCCGATCTTCGGGGGTGCGCATAGGTGGGGGTCTTGGAAAGTTCGCGCCTTCCGTCGCAAATATCTCCTTTGGAGTTTTCGTTAGTGGGGTATACTTGTCGTTTCCCCGTCCGCCCCCTTGACTGCGATAGCTTTTGTTACGATTGCTACTCTGGTCATTGGATTGTCTCCTTGGCTCTTCTTGTGACCTATGGTTTGAGTAGCCTTTCTTGCTATCCGCAGCGGCGGCTTCTCCTTGGATGAAGGACCTCGTGCGCTTCATCAGTTCATCAAAGGTTTGGGGAACCTTATCATTTAATTTTTTGATAAGCTCTGGGTTATTGATCCCGTTCATAAACCCTGAGATCTTTAGTATTTCAGGACATGCCTTGACATGTATGCATTCATCTTTAAAGCGCTCCATAAAAGCGCTTGATGATTCCCCTTGGCGCTGTTTTACCCTAGCGAGCTCGACAGGGTTTTTGGCGCACTTCTTCCTTTGAGTAAAGTTTAAACGAAACGCCTTTCGCAACTCTTCAAACCCACCGATGCTTCTGCGTGGAAGCTTACTGAACCAGTTGCGCGCATTCCCTACTAATGTAGAGTTAAACATGTGGCACCACACAGGTTGTGGCCAATTTTCGATAGTGGCTGCTGATTCGAAAATTTTTAGGTGATCATCAGGATCACCTGTCCCATCATAAGTTTTGACATTAGCGGGCATGCGCCTTCTCTTATTTTCTGAAAAATCGCTGATGCACCGAGTGAACGCATCAACTTTTTGGCGGCGCCAGGGACGAGACATGTCTTCGTCCTCCTGGTCGCGGTGTTTTTCCCTTGATTTCCAGTGTCCTGTTTCTTTGTCCTCATTGTCCGAGGAGTCACTTGAGGATGAGCTTACTCTTTTGCGACGCTTGCGCCAACTATCATCGGAATCTGAGCTTGCTCCTCTGTGGCGCTTGCGCCGACTATCCTCGGAATCAGGGCTTGAAGGGCTTTCGCTTGGGGAGCACTGTCGCCCAAGCCTATCATGAACCCTGCGACTACGAAGCCTAGTGTGGACATTGGCGCGCCGTTCGCCATCTTCATGCTCCTCCAGATACTGAAAGTCGGCTGCTTCGTCATCCACAACCTTCCTTCCAATCCTAGTAAACACTGGGTGTTTGCGGCTATCCTTCTCGCGTCTTTCCTTTCGGTAGCGCGGTGGGGATGCTTCATGCTCAGGGTCGAAGTTGAGCCTGGCGTGCAGGCTTTGACTTGACCTCTTTTTCGCCTCCTCTCGCATGAGCGCAGCCAAGGTTTCGTAGTTTTGAGATACGAAATCACTTGGTGCTAGTTCTGCCGTGACTCCTTCTAGTACGAGGGTGTTTGTTTCCAAAACAAGATCCTTGTTTCGGATGGGCGCATTTGGTGGTTCAGTGAAATTTAATTCCGGCATGGTGAGAGGAGTGCGCATTAGATCTACCGTGCTAGTAGTTGTTGTAGTAGCATGGGTAGTCTTTGTGATCGGTTCTACTGGAATAAAAGCCAGATCTGAGTATGATCCTAGGCTTTTGGGCGCACTGGTTGTCCCAGAGGGCGGCTTAGCGGCTGAATCAGTTTGGTGCTTCTTCCCCAGTAGGTCGTCATGCGTTTTCTTCGTCTGCGGAGTCCGCTGGTTTGGGTTTCCATGCTTCGTCATTCTAGTTCTTTGTAGAGTTCTTAGTGTAGGGTCCCACGGATGACGCCACTTGTTGATACAAAAGTTGGGCGTTCCTTGATTCCGTACCAATCAGATCTTAATGCTTGAGACCTACGCACTAAGAAAACAAAAAGACACCGTTAGGCTTATCGTGGGATTGTCTCCCACGATTATCCTCCGGCGTGAGAGTAAGTAATCGGTTTTTAGGGTTTAGTTGAAGAGTTAGGGTTGTAAGTCGTACCTTTAATGAGAGTCGAGAGACTCTTTATATACACACGAAACCCTAGTTGATTTCGTGTTCCTCACTCCTCAGCGTATCCACCTAAGTCGGTTTTGATACATATCCCATAAATAAGAGATATCCTATCACGACCATAAATAACTTCGGGTTTGGGCCAACGTAAGCCCAAACCGTTATCGTAATAGCCCATTCGTGATGGACTGGAGTATGGGTCGGGTTCGTGACCCGAATGCGGACTATACGTCATCATACTACAAACATTTTCATGTACCACCACATGGTAGAAAATCTTATGCATTTACAAAATTTGATTTCACTTTTTTTTTTAATGCAAAATTTTATTAAGCATAACCATCTAGCAAGACACTATAAAGTATAAAAACTACATTACAAGATTGGAGAGATCCTTAAAACTGGGTTTATTAACCATAGATCTCAATCTAATTTGAATTTTTGCATCTATTACTCACCCAACAAAATGATATGCTTTGAACAATCTTGAATATATCACTACACAATACACCAAAATGAAACATTTGGCACGGGCCAAAAATTTGTCTCGACATTGTGGTCCCAAATCGCAACCATGGCCCACAACATTTTCAACTTAAAAATCCAGTCAAAACATGTGGCATTATGGCACGACAATGTCGTGCCAAATCGAGTATATATACTTTTTTAATTATGAAGCAGTATGGGTCGACAATGTCGACCCAAACTGCCAATATATATATATTTTTTTTATGTAAAAACTTTTTTAAAAACTTTTTATTTAAAAAAAAATATTAAAAATGTTTTAAGTAAAAGAATTAAGAAAAAAAAAATATATGCTAAGCAATATGGCACGACAATGTCGTGCCATATTTTACCCCCAAATTTTTTTCCCAAAAATTAAAAAAACCCGCCAAAAAGAAATAATAAAACATTTTTTAAAAAGAAGTTTGGGTCGACAATGTCGACCCAAACTGTGTTAATATATATTTTTTTGTTGTTTTTAACTTTTTAAATCTGTTTTTATTTTAAAATAAATATTAAAACTTTTTTTTATTTTAAAATAAATATTAAAACTTTTCTACTATATAATTAAAATTAAAAACTTTATATTTACAATTAAATACTTTTATAAAATTAATATTAAAACTTTTCTACTGTATAATTAAAATTAAAAACTTTATATTTACAATTAAATACTTTTATAAAAACTTTAAATATTAAAACTGCGTTGTTGATGTCGTTAGCATTGTATAGAGCTCTATAGTCATCTCGAGTCAATCGTGTGACATCTCGTGTAGAACCATATCATCTCGGCTCATTCGTTAAACATCTCGGCTCGTTTCATACAGACTCAAACGAAACATGCGAGTTAATAAACTGCTTTACGCCTGGTGAGACATTGTGGTTAACACTTGGCCCATGGTTAGGAATTGCATGTGATGTGCGTTGTTGAGGTCGTTAGCATTGTATAGAGCTCTATAGTCATCTCGGGTCAATCGTGTGACATCTCGTGTAGAACCATATCATCTCGGCTCATTCGTTAAACATCTCGGCTCGTTTCATACAGACTCAAACGAAACATGCGAGTTAATAAACTGCTTTACGCCTGGTGAGACATTTTGGTTAACACTTGGCCCATGGTTAGGAATGATGTGCGTTGTTGATGTCGTTAGCATTGTTGATGTCGGTTAACACTTTTCCCACCAAAAACTCCCACCAAAACTTTCCCACCAAAATACTCCCACCAAAAATTTCCCACCATAATTTCCCACCAAGATCCGCTCTTATATACTAACATCTTATCCACACAACTTCACAGCCTCTTATAATCAAAACCACTTAACCTCAAAACCACAAACACACACTGTTATCATGGTGAAGATGGCGGAATTTGAAGCTTTTGCTTGTCCTTGTAAACGAGGAGACGTAATTCTGCGAGAATCGCATAAACCTTACTCCCGTGGTAAACATTATTATGCGTGTCCTTTATCAAAGGTGAACAATTACATACTTTTTTGTGTGTTATATAAATAATTTGGTTAGTTGTTAAAAATAATAGTTTTTACACTTTAACAGGGTGGGACAAAGGAGTATGGATGCGATTTTTTTTTATGGAAGGAGGAACGACTCGCAAAAATGACCGGTTCTCTTGGAGCTTCAACGACTCCAACTCATTCCGCAACACCATCCATAACGCCAACTCGTTACACTGCAGGACCTTCAACATCGAGTCCTGGAAATACAGAGTGCTCAAACTGCATCAAATTGAATCACCAGATAATGGTACTCAATAAAATGCTAGAAGTGTATATGCATCCAAACAAACACACAATTGATTCAGCTGCCTTATTTCACGAACTTTATAATGACATGCTAGGTGATATGGGAAATCTTCGTATGTAGGTTGTTGTTGTTGCTGTTATTGTTGTTGTTGTTGCTGTTATTGTCGTTGTGTTATTGTTGTTGTTTAATAAAATGTTGTTGTTGTTGTGAAAACTGATGTTGAAACAACTTAAACTAAACAACTCGACAACCAAATGTTTTTAATGTCGTTTGGCCTCGGTCAAGCGTTTTTTTGTCATTTTCTGCGTGGAACAAATTCGTACGGTTTAATGTCGTGGAACAAATGATAGCCGGGATCTCGACTATTATGAACTAATTTAAATAATTTTTAATGTGTTCATTTATAATTAATTGAAATTATTTTTAATTTATTTAAATAATTTATAACAAATTTAAATTATTTTTAATTTATTTAATATTAATTATTTTTAATTTATAAGTTAAATGGAAAATAAAAAAAAAGAAAAAAAATACAGTAATAATTATGGCACGACAATGTCGTGCCAAAGTTTACCCCCAAAAATTTTCACCAAAATTAAACCCACCCGCCAAAAAAAAATAATAGAGGTAGAAATTTGGCACTACATTGTCGTGCTATTTTGACAAACAGAAAAAAAAAATATATAAAAAAAAAAAAAAAAAAAAAAAAAAAAAAAAAGGTTAAAGGAGGTGATTTGGCATGACATTGTCGTGCCATTTTGTAAACCATTGACCACAATCTGCTTCCCTTCTTCTCTCTCAAACTTTACCAAAAACTTATCTAACAAAAAAAATAAAAATAAATAAAAAAAAATAAAACGCATCACTTCAATCACCACAACCACCTTCATCACCACCTTCAATCCTTGATTAATTGACCACCTTCAACACCACCACAACCACCTTCATCACCACCTTCTTCTCCACACTTTAACAAAGAAAAAAAGAAAAAAAAGTTAGATCGGTGTCATCTACTCCATAGCAACCACCTTCAACACCACATTGGACACCACCACAACCACCTTCAATACCACATTCTTCTTCTTATTGATTAAAAGGTATGTTCTTTTTTTTCTTTTTTTTTTTGTTAACCGTATATTATTTTTTTTCTTTCGTATATTGATGTGCCCGGTTCGGTGCAAGTTTTAAATTTATAAAGGGTGAATTACCGAATCTAATAACAACACATACGAGCAAGTATACTCGTCCGTTGTAGCAAGATTTTGATGGTAAGTCGGGATCGTTCGCAGGGATTTGTGTAGTGAATCGAATTGCAAGTTAAAAGCAACAATCTCAAATAAGCAGTAATGATATAATGAAAATTCAAATGATTAAATACTACACTTGCTTAGACTAGTGTACTCCAATTGACTAATATGATTGTGATAACTTTGAAAAACATGTTGGTTGTGATAATTAGTTTTGACACTAATCTATTGTTCCTACAAATTAAACCTTCGTCAAGATTTTGGTTTATAAAAACAAGCATTACGATTAACCAATCAATTCAAGATCAATTCAAGGTTCATGAGTTGGTGTTCCTCAAATACAAAAACAATCTTTTGTCTAATCAAACAAGCTTAGGAAATGGTCAATACAAAAGGTAACCAATTATAGACAAAAGGTCACAATTGAAAGCAAACTATTAATCTTTCGACCTTTAAAGTGGTTTACAATCAATCCGTTTTGATAGACAAAAGCTTTTTCATTACAATCACAATTAAGTTCCTTTGGTTAATCAAGAATAGTGGTAGACAACAATCATTCATAGACAAATGATTATAACTAGTGGAATAACAATAGTTCTTTCAACCCTTAAGATTACTAGCACTAGTTAAACTTGATTTCCCAAATGTCACTATGAAACTTTATCACAATTGGTTCTTAGAATTGACTTGAAATTGAATTAAAACATGTTATCACAATCATATGCAAATCAATGAATAATACACATCATCTAAGCAAGTGCACAAAGGCACTAGCCACACATAGCAAACATAAATGTAAACTCAATAATTTGAACATTAGAAACCATGATTGAAAGTCTTACAATGATTTGGAAATAAGATTACAAGTGAAAGACAATGATTCCACAAGCAATGAAAATGGTAAATTCGACTTTCTCCCTTCTCCTGGACTTATGGACGAATTTCTTAAGTTTCTTCTGTGAATGGTTCTCTCCTAGCACTTGTTTAGCATGTATGTATCTCTCTAGATTGATTGGTATATAAATACTCAACTAATGGTTCCATAAATTGCTCCAACCAAGGGTCTAAGTGCATAAATGCTTCTCTTGCTCTTCAAGTAGTATTGAATGGTTAGAATAATGACAAGAAGGGCCTAGAACCGGAGTTATAAAGTCACAATCCTTAATAAAGAAGTCTTGGGTAAAACAGCGACTTCCAACCGATCGGATGGAATGGTCTACCGATCGGTTGGTCTTCTCGGTAAATCCACTTTCACTCCATCCGAATCGGTTGCGGGCGGCGACCGATCGGATGGTGATAGCTGCTGAACCTATTTCTTGGTCTTTTGCGTATGACTTGTTTCTCGGACGTAGCTCTTGATTCTTCGGTCTTTCTCTTTATCCTAAAGCTTATGAACTTGACTACTTGGACTTTAACTCCTTGAAGTATCTTACGAAGCGGAACTTGACACAAGATTCACATGAAATCTCAAATACTTCCTTTTTCTTCATTTTTGCATCTTTTCCATCCATTTTCCTGTCTTTGGCTACAAATGCTTTGCAAACACACTTTGGTACGATTTAGTAACAAAAGCATATAAATATAACCACAAAACATATATAAAACTACCAATAACGCTATCAAAAACATGTTAGATTTAGGCGTTATCAAATCCCCCACACTTGAACTTTGCTTGCCCTCAAGCAAATCTAGAATTAAAAACAATTATCCACATGGTATGCACCAATGATTAGGAAAATGTGATGCAAATCTATCAAGCACTAGTACAAGCTAGATTCATCATTTTAAGCTTTTATGGTTGAATCATCGAGATGTTTGACAATACCCATATGATTTTCTTGCATGATACACATTACTAAACACCTCACGAAAGGGAAATGAAATATAATTCACTCAAACACTCATTTGTATGATTGGTAGAGTATATAAGCGGAATGACACTCATTTGCTCAGTCATGATCTAAATATTACCATAAGCTTGTACAAGAAACAAAACTACACCGAAATGGTGTGAGCTCCAAGTATACATATCAAAGAGGGCTTTTATTTGGGTTTAAGGCTTAAAGGGATATAAAAGACTAATGCGCCACTATCTCATGCAAAACATAATAGCTTCCTAAAAACAAATTCTTGCATCACCAAATAACGGATGGTCACTAGATTGTACCTTGGTTCGCTAACGACGTTACTTGCATAACGGATGGTCGCCAAAATACTCCCTAGATCGCTAACAACGTTAGTTAATTCCTCAAGAAATAGGATGGTTACTACATGTCCATACACTTAATAATTACACAAAGTCAAAAAGGGTAGGATAAGGCATGGTATATATTTATGAAATTGTTTGAAAATAAAAATAGAATAGTCAAAGTCTACGAACCAAATGTTACTAGCTATTACAAACCAATATCATGCCATTTTGTGAAAAACTCCATACTTCCTTTATTCATACTTGATTCACTTAGCCCATTGGCTTATTCTTGTCACCTTATAGTTGCAATGACTTTTCCTCTTTTTTCTCTTTTCCTTTTTTTTTTTTTTTTTTTTTATTTTATTTTTAAACTCGTCATCTTATAGTTGCAATGACTTTTCTCGTATAACAACCTTCGGAGTTTACGCTTCCTTAGAACTTTCATGATTTCCACATAACATCCATCTTTCCAAATAGCTAGCAACCAACCAAGATTTGACTAAAAATAAGGCTGGGCTTAAAAAGGTGTAAAATCTTTTTGAATTTTTCTGGATTGTATCAAAAGAAAAGATAGGCTCGGCGGGTGTAACTAGGGGTATCTAGCATTAAAGATAAATGCTAACAAATGAGTCCATATGAGTGGTTAACTAGCCAATGTAGCTAGCTAATATAGCATTATATGAAAATGGAAGGCCATTTGGGATAAAACCTAAGATTGCCTCTTATCACGCATATACACTTATATCACAAACGAAATGTGATCTCACAACGGTCTCGTAATGATTTACAAGCACAAGTTCTAGAATAAATAAAATCACCGGCACACTCATAGCAAAAGATCTAAGCATAAAAGATGTATGCTGTATATAGAACAGGCTCAAATTCTCACACTTTAGTGGAAAGGGCTATAATCTGTGCTAGCTAATGTTATCGATCCCAGAATGGATTGCAATATTAATCGGGACACATCTCGAATTTTCAAAATTACAGATTTCACCAGTGGATAAATCCAGTTATTCTAGAATATGATCTTTAAAATGACAAAAGACTAGATTACAAGGGCAAACAAAATTTTAAAATTCAGCTCAAAACTACAATCTATCCTTATTTTCCTATTCACCCCCCCACACTTAAGTTAAGCATTGTCCTCAATGTGATAAACGACAAAGAATGAAATAGGGAAATAAGAGAATAAACCGTATTTTCTTCTCATGAGGAGTCTTGATCCTAGCGTCCAAGCTTCGAAATCATTATCTGCAATAATCTAAAAACAAAAGAAACACACATACGAAATATTTCTTCGCTTATTCAAAAGGCAGTGATACACCCCCACACTTAAGTTCAACTAAGCAATTTAGAAAAAACTTTGGGGTTTAATCACTAGAAAATAAAAATGAAAAATAAACATAGCAAACACACGGGTTGCCTCCCGAGAAGCGCTTGTTTTATTAACGAGTCATCAGCCGGACTCGAACTTCTCTTTCTTCATGTTGGTGTTGACTTCTTCATTAGAAATTTTGGAACGTACAGCACATTTCCAATCACTATTCCCTCTCCAGTTTCATCTATGTATTCCAACTTAACTTTCTCCCACGGTCTTGGTAGAACATCATAGATATAACCAGAATCTTCGGCCCACGGAGTGTTTTTCTTGAAATCGGCCGGAAAGGGTGACATAAAGGTTATAGCTTCATATTCTGATTCAGGCGGAATCTCTTGAATAGAAACTTCATTCATTTGCTCCTTGTCATAGTATAACTTAATTCGGTGCCCATTAACAATGAAACTTCCACCATGTTTGTCATGCAATTCAACATATCCGGATGGAAATCCATGCTTCACTATATACGGTCCGAACCATTTCGGTTTCAGCTTGGGAGCTTTGAACTTATACTTCATGTTAAAAAGCAGAACTTTGTCTCCAACTTTGAATTCTTTTCTGATTCTTAGCTTTCTGTCATGATAAGCTTTTGTTCTTGCTTTGTAAAGTTTGGAGTTCTCATAAGCTTGTAGTCTAAGCTCATCGAGTTCATGCAATTGCAAAAATCTCTTTTCTCCAGCTACTTTGAGGTCTGGGTTACAATTTCTCAATGCCCAGTAAGCGCGGTGTTCGATTTCAAACGGCAAATGACAAGTTTTTCCATACAACAATCTGTATGGTGTTGTACCAATTGGTGTTTTATAAGCCGTGCGAAATGCCCACAGAGCATCATCCAGTTTTCTCGACCAAACGGCGGGATTGTCTTTAACCATTTTTTCAAGTATCCTTTTTAAGGCTCTGTTGGTATTTTCGACTTGACCACTTGTCTGTGGGTGATAAGCTGTAGCGAAACGATGATGAACTCCATATCGCTTCATAATTTTCTCCATTTGTTTATTACAGAAATGGGTTTCCACGATCACTTATCAAAGCTTTAGGAATTCCATAACGAGCGAAAAGCTTTTTGAGAAAATTAACAACTACTCGTGCATCATTTGTGGGTAGAGCTTCTGCTTCAGCCCATTTGGAAACGTAATCAATAGCAACGAGAATGTATTCGTATTTGTGTGATTTAGGAAACGGTCCCGTGAAATCAATTCCCCAAATATCGAATAATTCGCAGACCTGAATGCTCTTCTGAGGCATTTCATCTCTTCGAGAAAGACTACCGGATTTTTGGTAAGCATCACAATTTTTAACAAGAGTATGGGCTTCTTTAAAAATAGTCGGCCAATAGAATCCAGCATCAAAGACTTTTTTAGCGGTGGTGGAAGGACCATAATGTCTCCCAGTTGGGCCATGATGACATTCATCGAGAATTCTTCTTGTTTCAGAACCATAAACACATCTTCTAATCATCCCATCGGGACACATTTTGAAAAGATAAGGCTCTTCCCAATAATAATGTTTAAGATCCGAAAAGAATTTACTTCGTTGGGCATGAGTTAATCCTTTCTTTAGAATTCCTCCAACGAGATAATTTGCATAATTGGCAAACCATGGAATTTCGTTCTCATCATCTGTATCAACAGTCATGAGTGTTTCATCTGGGAAATAATCGTCAATCTCATCTTCTTTTAATTCTTCCAGATTTGGATTTTCTAAACGAGATAGATGATCAGCGGCTAGATTTTCTGCTCCTTTCTTATCTTTGATTTCGATATCGAATTCCTGGAGTAGTAAAATCCATCGGATGAGACGCGGTTTAGCATCTTGCTTCTTAAACAGATATTTTAACGCTGAATGATCGGTGAACACGATTGTTTTCGAAAGGACAAGGTACGATCTGAATTTATCAAAAGCGAAAACAACGGCTAACAATTCTTTCTCTGTAACTGTGTAATTCTGCTGAGCATTGTTGAGTGTTTTGCTGGCAAAATATATAGGACGAAAATGTTTCTCTTCTCGTTGTCCTAATACGGCTCCAACAGCAAAATCGCTTGCATCGCACATAAGCTCGAATGGTAGTGACCAATCAGGTGAAACCATAATGGGTGCACTAGTCAGTTGTGTTTTCAATGCTTCGAATGCTTTCATACAATCTGCATTAAAATCG
This sequence comes from Artemisia tridentata subsp. tridentata, assembly GCA_021014915.2. Classification (NCBI taxonomy): domain Eukaryota; kingdom Viridiplantae; phylum Streptophyta; class Magnoliopsida; order Asterales; family Asteraceae; genus Artemisia; species Artemisia tridentata. Next base: position 126,533,634 of record CP139501.1, read on the forward strand.
AAAACAACATCTTTTTCAAGAAGTTTCGTCATTGGACGAGATGTTTTGGAAAAATCCTTAATGAAACGATGGTAAAATCCTGCATGTCCTAGGAAACTTCTAACGGCTTTGACGTTAGTTGGGGGTGGCAATTTGGTAATGACATCGATCTTTGCTTTGTCAACCTCCATTCCTGCACTAGAAATTTTGTGTCCTAACACAATTCCTTCAGTTACCATGAAATGACACTTCTCCCAATTGAGAACAAGATGTGCAGCTTTACATCTTTCAAGCATTTTATCGAGGTTAGAAAGGCAAGCTTCGAATGAGCTTCCGAAAACTGAAAAGTCATCCATGAAAACTTCCATAGACGTTTCAAGCATATCTTGGAATATGGCAATCATACATCTTTGAAAAGTCGCGGGGGCATTACATAATCCAAAAGGCATACGCCGATAAGCGTAAGTTCCAAAGGGACATGTGAATGTGGTCTTTTCTTGATCAGCTGGATCAATAGGAATTTGGAAATATCCTGAAAAACCATCAAGAAAACAAAAGTATTTGTTTCCTGCTAATCTCTCAAGCATTTGATCCATGAAAGGCAAAGGAAAATGATCTTTTCTGGTGGCTTTATTTAATTTTCTGTAATCAATACATACTCGCCATCCGGTGACAGTTCTAGTAGGAACTAGTTCATTCCGTTCGTTGGTCACAACAGTCATTCCTCCTTTTTTCGGAACACAGTGAACAGGACTCACCCAAGGACTATCCTCGATGGGGTAAATGATACCTGCATCAAGCAGTTTGATGATTTCTTTTTAACAACTTCTTTCATGTTGGGGTTGAGTCGACGTTGTCTTTCTACAACTGGTTTGGCATCTTCTTCGAAATTGATTTTGTGTTTGCAAAAATCAGGACTGATTCCTGGGATGTCAGAAGTTTTCCACGCAAAAGCTTCTTTATGCTTCTTAAGAACTGAAATCAGACATTCTTTCTCAAAATCATTTAGCAACGAAGATATGACTACTGGAAGTAGCGAATTGTCTTCCAAGTAAGCATACTCAAGATTTTCTGGCAGTGGTTTCAACTCAAGATCAGTCGGTGGTTCTTGAAGTGATGTTTTGATCCTCATCTGATCATTAAGACTGATTTCCTCAAAATCTCCTTCTATTATCTCTCCTTCTCCTTCTTCTTCTTCGTCTTCTTCAATCTTAACTTCCATAAAATCAGCGAATTCTTTATCAAAAGTTGTTTCACTAATCTTCTCTGAAATAGTCATGAATGGATCAGAATCTTCAAGTAATGCATCCAATTCTTCTTCAGTGACTTCATCGATTACATCAATGTTAAAACAAGTGTCATCACTGGAATGTGGATATTTCATTGCTTTATCGATTAAGAACGTGATTCTATCCTCTCCAACTCCAAGATTGAGTTCTCTTCCTTTTACTTTGATGATCGCATCAGCGGTGTTTAGAAAAGGTCTTCCTAAAATAAGTGGTACTCTACTATCTTCCTCCATTTCTAGAATTACAAAATCCACGGGAAAAATGAATTTACCTACTTGGACAAGCATATTCTCAGCAATACCAACAGGATATTGGTAAGTATGATTAGCTAATCGGATACTCATCCTTGTGGTTTCAAGGTATTGATTGAAAGTTTCGTATACAGCGAATAAGGCATCAAATTGATACTCGCACCTAAGTCGGCTAAAGCATCGCATGTGATGTTGTTTCCTAATATGCATGGAATCAGAAAACTTCTGGGATCTCCGAGTTTTTGTGGAATTTTGTTTTGAACAATAGCTGAACATTCTTCATTGAGAAAGGTAGCGGATATTTGCTCCAACTTGTTTTTGTTGTTAAGAAGTTCTTTCAAAAATTTCCCGTAATTGGGCATTCCAGCTAAAACATCAATGAGAGGTACATTGAGTCTAACTTCTTTGATTATTTCAACAAACTTCTTATAACGCTCCTCCATTCTTTCTTTCTTAAGGCTCTGTGGATATGGAATTTTTGGAGTGTAAGCCTTAACTGGTGGTTTGGGTTTGGGTTTGGGTGATGTTTTTGGTGTATTTTCCTTCTTGGATTCTTCATCTTCATCCTCACTATCGAAATCGATAGTTGTGGTGTTGTTTGGGTTGGGTGGTGGATCATAAGACAGGCCACTTCTTGTGAATACAGCATTGATATGCTCATTTCTGGTTTGTGGTGGATGATAAGTCTTATCATTCGATGATGATGATGGTTTTGGGTTGGTTTGGGTGTTACTAGGCAACGAACCTGATGGTCGTGAAGAAATTTGATCAGAGAATCTCCTAAATTTGTTTTCAAGATCTTGGATAGATGCTTGATGATTTTTCTGACCTTGCTCAACTTTGGTTTTGAGATTGAAAAATTGATTCTTGACGAACTCGTTGGTTGATTTTTGGGCAGTGACAAATTCTCTCATCATTTTTTCAAAATCTGTTTCTTCAGGTTTCTTGTCGGAACTTTGTGAGGTTTGGTTCTCTACTTTTGGTTGGGACTCATGGTTGTTATCCCTTTGTCGGCGATCTTGCCAATTAGCAGAGTTTCTTCCGTAATAATTTCCTCGATATCCTCCTCCTCGGTATCCCCCTTGGATATAATTAGCTTCTCCTTCTTTTGGTTGATCCATAGGTTGATCATCGCATTCTGATGATGGGTGGTTACCTCCACAGTTGTTACAACCATCTCGCATTTCTTTCATCTCTCCTCTAAGATCTGTGTATTGCGAATCGATTTTGGAAACCAAGGTTTCCATTTTCTCCATGAGTTTAGATGAATCAGAACTTTCGGCGAAAGCAACGGTTTTTCTTAAGGGTTTTGTCTTGGCATCTTTTGACCAGTCGAGTTTGAGAAGAACTCGGTCTTCAAGCAATTGATATGCCTGGTTAGGAGTCTTATAAAGAAAAATTCCTCCAGCATCAAGAATTCCTTGAGATGTTTCATCAAGTCCATGGTAAAAGATTTGAATAATGGTTCCCCGTCCTAAACCATGTCCATGACAACTTCGAAGTAAATCCTTCATACGAAGCCAGGCTTCGACGAGTGATTCGTTAGGATTTTGTGTGAAAGCACGAATTTCTCCCATGAGTCGATCAAACATTGCAGGTGGAAAGAATCGGCTTACAAAAGCTTGCCTCATCTCCTCCCAAGTAGTGATGATTCCTGGTGTTAATTCGTTATACCACACTTTTGCATCTCCAGCAAGTGATGACGAAAAAGTTTGAGTTTAATGGCGTCTACATTTGTATCACCATATCGGAACATGCCACAAATTTCAATGAATTCGGCAACGTGTTTGTGAGGATCGGCCCTCGAACGGCCATCGAATTGACGGTCTTTGATCATAGAAAGATGGTGACCTTTCACGGTGAAATTGTCACCTAAGTTGACAGCAACAATAGCAGCTCCAGGAGTTGGTGCTACGGCTCGGTTTGCTTCCCACATGGGTCTATCGTCAGCCATGGGAAAAGGTTGGTCAGTGAATGGGTTGTAAACGACTTTGGCTTCAAAAAGGTTATCAAACGTTGGGTTTGGTACTCTTGGTACACGATTGGCTAGTGGAACAAAGGGTGTTCTTCTTCTTCTTTGTCTTCGGACTAAACGTTCGGGATCTGAAAATGGTGGAATTGGTTCTACTCCAGTTGATCGAGTGTTCATACAATTTCCCAACGAATCGAGGCAATGTCTAAACAAACGAGCAAAGAATGAAAACAATTTGAAAAGTTCAGAATCGTCTAACCGATCGGATAGAACAATCTACCGATCGGATAGATCTCTCGGTAAATTGGATTTGAAGGATCCGATCGGATGGAAGTGTCCGCCGATCGGATGGTTCTCTCGGTAAATTAAAATTTTGGAAAAACCGATCGGATGGATGAATAACCAATCGGATGGGCAGCTCGGTAAAACTTTTTTTTTTTTTTTTTTTACGAAAACTAACTATATGAGAATTGGACTAAAACTTACAGAAACACGATCAAAATCCCCGGCAGCGGCGCCAAAAACTTGATGTGCCCGGTTCGGTGCAAGTTTTAAATTTATAAAGGGTGAATTACCGAATCTAATAACAACACATACGAGCAAGTATACTCGTCCGTTGTAGCAAGATTTTGATGGTAAGTCGGGATCGTTCGCAGGGATTTGTGTAGTGAATCGAATTGCAAGTTAAAAGCAACAATCTCAAATAAGCAGTAATGATATAATGAAAATTCAAATGATTAAATACTACACTTGCTTAGACTAGTGTACTCCAATTGACTAATATGATTGTGATAACTTTGGAAAACATGTTGGTTGTGATAATTAGTTTTGACACTAATCTATTGTTCCTACAAATTAAACCTTCGTCAAGATTTTGGTTTATAAAAACAAGCATTACGATTAACCAATCAATTCAAGATCAATTCAAGGTTCATGAGTTGGTGTTCCTCAAACACAAAAACAATCTTTTGTCTAATCAAACAAGCTTAGGAAATGGTCAATACAAAAGGTAACCAATTATAGACAAAAGGTCACAATTGAAAGCAAACTATTAATCTTTCGACCTTTAAAGTGGTTTACAATCAATCTGTTTTGATAGACAAAAGCTTTTTCATTACAATCACAATTAAGTTCCTTTGGTTAATCAAGAATAGTGGTAGACAACAATCATTCATAGACAAATGATTATAACTAGTGGAATAACAATAGTTCTTTCAACCCTTAAGATTACTAGCACTAGTTAAACTTGATTTCCCAAATGTCACTATGAAACTTTATCACAATTGGTTCTTAGAATTGACTTGAAATTGAATTAAAACATGTTATCACAATCATATGCAAATCAATGAATAATACACATCATCTAAGCAAGTGCACAAAGGCACTAGCCACTCATAGCAAACATAAATGTAAACTCAATAATTTGAACTTTAGAAACCATGATTGAAAGTCTTACAATGATTTGGAAATAAGATTACAAGTGAAAGACAATGATTCCACAAGCAATGAAAATGGTAAATTCGACTTTCTCCCTTCTCCTGGACTTATGGACGAATTTCTTAAGTTTCTTCTGTGAATGGTTCTCTCCTAGCACTTGTTTAGCATGTATGTATCTCTCTAGATTGATTGGTATATAAATACTCAACTAATGGTTCCATAAATTGCTCCAACCAAGGGTCTAAGTGCATAACTGCTTCTCTTGCTCTTCAAGTAGTATTGAATGGTTAGAATAATGACAAGAAGGGCCTAGAACCGGAGTTATAAAGTCACAATCCTTAATAAAGAAGTCTTGGGTAAAACAGCGACTTCCAACCGATCGGATGGAATGGTCTACCGATCGGTTGGTCTTCTCGGTAAATCCACTTTCACTCCATCCGAATCGGTTGCGGGCGGCGACCGATCGGATGGTGATAGCTGCTGAACCTCTTTCTTGGTCTTTTGCGTATGACTTGTTTCTCGGACGTAGCTCTTGATTCTTCGGTCTTTCTCTTTATCCTAAAGCTTATGAACTTGACCACTTGGACTTTAAATCCTTGAAGTATCTTACGAAGCGGAACTTGACACAAGATTCACATGAAATCTCAAATACTTCCTTTTTCTTCATTTTTGCATCTTTTCCATCCATTTTCCTGTCTTTGGCTACAAATGCTTTGCAAACACACTTTGGTACGATTTAGTAACAAAAGCATATAAATATAACCACAAAACATATATAAAACTACCAATAACGCTATCAAAAACATGTTAGATTTAGGCGTTATCATATATGTATTTTTTTTTTTTAATTTTTGTTTGTTTTAAAAGTTATGTTTTATTTTTATTTTGGTTTGTCAAGTAAATTTGTTTTGGTGTAGGACTAGCCGAATTTTTTTTTGGTGTAGATGGCACCACAGCCGCCGTGAACCATCATCACACGAGCTCCACCACAGCCGTCCCACGTACAGGTAGTTTAAAGGTTTTTATTTATTTATTGTGTTAATGTATTTTGGGACGACAATGTCGTCGTTAATGTTTTTGATTAATTAATTTGGTTAATTTAAGTTTGGTTATTTAATTTAGGTTGTCTATTTTACGAGATTGTCGCGGGACAGCCGGGTCGTGACAGCCGGGTCGGACAGCCGGGTCGGGACAGCCGGGTCGGGACAGCCGCCCCACGTACTATATGTTTAAACGTGTAACTTTTATTTGAATGAAATTGCATGTTATGTTATGTTTAAATGTGTATATTTATATGAATGTGTGTATTAGTATTAATTGGTCCACGAAATTGTGTGTTCTTGTACTTGTAATTTTACAGATGGCGAGTGTAGCTCCCCAATCACACGGCGGGGATGCCGGTGGTGATCCACCACGACTGCCCTATTTTACTACGCCGGGCTACTACCCTATTAATTAATTTGGTTAATTTAAGTTTGGTTATTTAATTTAGGTTGTCTATTTTACGAGATTGTCGCGGGACAGCCGGGTCGGACAGCCGGGTCGGGACAGCCGCCCCACGTACTATATGTTTAAACGTGTAACTTTTATTTGAATGAAATTGCATGTTATGTTATGTTTAAATGTGTATATTTATATGAATGTGTGTATTAGTATTAATTGGTCCACGAAATTGTGTGTTCTTGTACTTGTAATTTTACGGATGGCGAGTGTAGCTCCCCAATCACACGGCGGGGATGCCGGTGGTGATCCACCACGACTGCCCTATTTTACTACGCCGGGCTACTGTGCAAGTAAGAAATTGTGATGTTTATTTTAAGTTTTTTATTGATAAAACTAAATTTTTTTACTTGTATTTTCACGACTCAATAACTTATGTTTGCAGGTTCGATGTCGATTAATACTTCGAATCGGTCCTTAAGGAAGGCGTATAAAGCGAACGGTAGTCGTCCTTTGCCGATCGGCTTTGACCATAATGATCTATTGACCTTTACGCCTGTGGGCACGTATGCCACACAGTTCAGTAGTCTTTTGGGGGAAGTAGTTAGTGTACTTCCCTATGACTGCGAGTGGCACGAGATTCCTATGCCTCTTAAGGCTCACATACTTCCCGTTCTCGAGGTATTAATTGTTTATTTTATTTGTATTCTTATCGTTATCGACCGTTTAGATATGCGTGTTATATTTAAATTGTTTGTTTATTTAAATGCGTATATTTATTTGCAGAATTATTTCCAGCTCGCGGAATGGTTAAACAGCCAGGAGCGAGTGACGGATGGGGAGAATGAGTACACGGTGGGGGAACGGGTATCTCTTGGTCTTCAACTTCAGCTCCGGAACATATGGCGCAAACATAAATACAGGTTGAAGAGAAATTACTTTGACAGACAGCCGGTACCCGAGACGGCAAGGCAAAATCCGCCGCCGTCGAAATGTAAAGATTGGGGTAGCAGAAGCCGAGAGGAGTGGGAGTCATTGGTCGACTGGTGGTCGACTCCAGCACGAATGGCGAGATCTGCAAAAAATGCAGAAAATAGGGCAAAGAACAAGCATACAACCTACCAAGGGAGGAAGTCGTTCGTACAAGGACGAACCGAGCACGTAAGACTCATTATACTTTTTTGATTTTCAAATGTGTATATAATGTTTATATATAACTCGTTAATTAATTTATTTTATGTTGTATGTATAGCGGGTTAGAAGCGGGCAGAATGAAGACCTCGTGGAGACGTTTAGGAAAAACCATTCATCAAAATCGGGCGTCTTCAAAAATAAAGAGGACGAGGAGGCTTATGTAAGTAATTTATCTCTTAACATGCGTCATTAATATTTAGTTACTTGTTGTTTTTTAACTTACCTCTTTTTAACATAATTGTTTTTTTTTTTTTTTTTTTTTTTTTTTTTTTTTTTTTTTTTTTTTTTTACTTACACAGTTGAAGATGAAGGATATGTGGGGTAAAGTTAAAGCCGGTACGGCCCCGCCGATGACTGAGAAGCAAGTACTCGATGCGGCAGCCCATAGTGACAACCGGCAAAATTTTAGGGGCGTTGGCAGGAAAATGCAGGCGGCGGAAAAGCTTCATCGAGGTCGGCACATCGGCCTCTTGCACCAAACTATGCTACCGAGGAGGCTGTTTCAGCGGTGTTAAGGCAAAAGGAAGTCGAGATTGAGTTGTTGAAGAAGCAAAATGAAACGGTCCAACTTCAGATGCAACAGCAGCAACTTCAGTTCCAATAGCAGTTACAACAGCAGCAACTTCAGTACGATCAGCAGTTCCAAAATCAGCACTCCAGACAAGTGGGCGTCGAATCTTTCTTAGGGCAGTTTATGAGCTACTTCAACAGCATTAACCCAGGTACTCCGTGTCCCATTAACGTTCCCACATTTTCTGAAATGCCCCCAATTCCCCCAATTCCCCCATTTCCCAACCTTAATCCCGGCCCTAATTTCCTTGACAATTGTTATCGGCCTGTCTTTCCCGGATCTACTTCATGCCCCGGGGGTTCTAGTTCTAACCCGGGTCCTAGTTTTAATAATGAGGTCCTTAACCATTACATGAGACAAATGAATCCTCATTTGAGCCAAATTCTCGATAATTTTAATGCTAGTGGTGGTGATGAGGAGGAGGGAGAGGAGGAGGGGGAGGAGGAGGGGGAGGAGGAAGAGGAGTCGGAGTAGGCGTAGTTTAATTTGTATCGTATTTGACTATTTGTTATCAGTTATGTAATGAAAGAATATATTGCCGAATCTTGGTTTGTTTTTGTATAAAGTTCGTATTTGTTAGTTTAATTAGTATCGTATTTGGCATTGTATCATATTGTCGAATTGGTATTGCGGATATCGGTTGATTTACAGGTGTAACGGTAGGTTTTTTCGGGAAAAAATTCCGGAAAAAACCTGAAAATGCAGGCTGCTGCTGCATTTTTTTTTGCATACTTGACACTTTGGGTCGACATTGTCGACCCAAAGTACAAAGCAAAGCTCGTCCCATTTTGTCAAAAGTGCAAAGGAACAGTGCGTGTAAATTACAATTTGTCTCGACAATGTCGAGACAAATTTTAATAATTTTTTAATAAAATTACACTTTGGCACGACAATGTCGAGACAAAGTTTAATTTCTAAATTATTTTTCTTTATTAAATAACTTATTTAACAAAAATAAAAAAATGTTTGTCACGACAATGTCGAGACAAAATTGAAATAAATGTCGAGACAAATTGCATTTCCAGTATTTGACTGGATTGTGGGTCCCACGTTTATGTCGTCCCATTGGTTTATTAAATAGTCGAGACAAAACGACTTGGGTCGAATGTTTTGTAACGACCAAAAAAGGTTGACTTTGTCGAGACAAAGTGCTTGTCTCGACTTTTCTTTGTGATTTGGCACTACATTGTCGAGACAAACCTTTCCTATTCTTGTAGTGACAATTTAATTCCTTTGAAAAAAAAAAAAAAAAAAAAAAACACACTTAAACATTTCCGCTCCTCCGATGCCAAATAGAGGTGAAAATGACAACAAAATTTTATGTCACTTACAAATATAAATGTAACAAGCAAGTAGTTCAATCGAGAAGTGCTTTTGAATTATAATATATTTTTCTAGTAAAAGGACTACTTTTAAGCTAGGTGTAATAGCAAGGCCGACCGCGTTGATGACGAAGAAAAGGGAGAAGTCAGTCGGTTTATCAAATGACTTGTGCAAGTGTGAAGACCGACTTTTGAGAGAGCATGTGTGTGATTTTAGATTTTGTGAGGTATATTTTTGTTTAATTCGAGTATGTTTGGGTGATTAGTTGGTTATCTTATAGCATCTTGTTGTTTATGATATTAGCTAATGTGGGAAAGTGATGTGACGTTATGTTGGCTATAATAATGTTTATATTCACCATTACGATCAGTCTCTCTGAGTAGACATCTAGTATTGTTCTTTCGTTATGAAAAACCTGAGTAAATTGCAAAAATCGTCCTTAATGTTTGGCTATATTGAAAGTTTCATCCCAAATGTTTGGAAAGTGCAATGATCGTCCTTGTGGAAAAACTTTTGAGGCAAAAATCGTCCCTGACCAACATCAAATGACTAAAATACCCTTGTCTTCTTCTTTTTCTATATTTCTTTTCAGTTTCTTACACAAATGGTCCTTGTGTTTCGCCAGGTTTTACAAATTTAGTCATTTTTTTTTTAATTATTTATTTAACTATTAATATTAGTATTATTTTTTTATACATTTTCATCCGTATTTCTTATGTTTTGTCCGTTTTTCTTATGTTTTTTTCGTTTTTGTCCATTTTTCTTACGTTTTTGTCCGTTTTTATACGTTTTCGCCCGTTCTCATACGTTTTTATACGTTTTCGTCCGTTTTTCTTAAGTTTTTGTCAGTTTTTCTCCGTTTTTCTTACGTTTTAGTCCGTTTTTATTTGTTTTCATACACTTTTATCCGTCTTTATACGTTTTCACCCGTTTTCTTACGCTTTCATATGTTTTTATCGTTTTCGGCCTTTTTTCTTACGTTTTTGTCCGTTTTATCCGTTTTTGTTCATTTATCTTACGTTTTTGTACGTTTTCATACGTTTTTTTTCCGTTTTCATAGTTTTTATCCGTTTTTATACATTTTCGCCCATTTTCTTACACTTTCATCCGTTTTTATACTTTTTTGCCTATTTTCTTACGTTTTTGTCCATTTTTGAACGTCTTTATCCCTTTTTCTTACGTTTTGTCAGCTTTTCTTACGTTTTTTCCGTTTACATACGTTTTTGTTAGTTTTTATACGTTTTCGCCCCGTTTTCTTACATTTTCATCCATTTTATTTCATTTTCTTACGTTTGTCTGTTTTTATCCGTTTTTGTCTTTTTTTTACATATTTGTCCGTTTTTATTTGTTTTTATACGTTTTCGCCCATTTTTTGTTCAATTTTATATGTTTTCGTCCTTTTTTCTTACGTTTTTATACGTACCAAAATGGGTAAAATGGACAAGAAATATAAAAACGGACAAAAACGTATAAAAACAGATGAAAGCGTCAGAAAACGAGCAAAAACGTATAAAAACGGATAAATACACATGAAAACATATAAAAACAAACAAAAACATAAGAAAACAAACAGAAACGGAAAAAACGTATAAAAATATATTAAAATGGAAAAAACGTAAGAAAAACTGATAAAAACGTAAGAAAAATGGACAAAAACGTAAGAAAACAAGCGAAATCATATAAAAACGGATGAAACGTATGCAAACGGAAAAAAAAAGTAAGAAATACGGACAAAAACAAAAGAAAAATGGACAGAAACGTATAAAAAAGGACAAAAACGTAAGAAAAAAGGGCGAAAACGATAAAAACGGATGAAAGCGTAAGAAAAACGGAAGAAAGCAGAAAAAAACGTAAGAAAAACCGACAAAAACGTAAGAAAACGGATGAAAAAGTAAGAAAACGGACGAAAACGTATAAAAACGTACGAAAACGTATAAAAACGAACAAAAATGTATGAAAACGAAAAAACGTAAGAAAAATGGATGAAAACGTATGAAAATGGAAAAAACATAAGAAAAACGGGGAAAAAACTTAAGAAAAACGGATGAAAACGTATAAAAAAAATACTAACATTAATAGTTAAATAAATAATTAAAAAAAATATATGACTAAATTTGTGAAACCTTACGAAACACAAGGACCATTTGTGTAAGGGACTGAAAAAAATAAAGGAAAAGAAGAAGACAATGGTATTTTAGTCATTTGATGTTGGTTAGGGACGATTTTTGCCCCAAAGGTTTCTCACAGGGATGATTCTTGCACTTTCCAAACATTTGAAACGAAACTTGCAATTTGGCCAAACTTTAGGGACGATTTTTGCAATTTACTATGAAAAACCTGGAAAACAATTAGCTAATTATTTGTACCTTCCTGGATTTTCTAAATATATTTTTTAAACTCATTCTAAGTCTATCTAATTAAAATGTAAGTATATCTTATAAAGGATATTCGGAAGACGACTGTTAATTAATGATTCAATTGACAATTATTTTTGGGGCAATTGCATATATACCCACTAAAACTTGCATATTTGCATATATACCAAAAACATGTTTAACTTGCATTGTAAATCATGCATTGAAAACTTGTATTTTGAGGAAATATGCAAGTTTTTGAGTTTTAGTGGGTATATTTGCAATTCTCCCATTATTTTTTAGCACAAATATGACGTATTGATGTTATAAGTTTTTTTATTACAAATATTGATGTTATAATTGATTCGCGGGTTAATCACAGATCAATATTATTATTATTTTTAATTAGAAAAAGGGTTCTTCATAGTACCTTCCTTTTGAATCTCAATCGATTTGATTTAATTATTCCCATAAAATCTCACTTAATGGAAGCTAGTTATACTTAAGCACGTGCATGACAACTTATCTTCCGGGGTATACTATACAAACCCCCATATGGTCAATTGTACAAACCGCGAAGCACACAGTACAATACCACGATGCTCACAGTACAACCATTCAATGCACGCAATGATTGCAACCCCCTATAAGGGGGTCCGTATAAACTGCCTCTTATATATAGATAGCTGATACATTCCATGTACGTTGGCTAGCTAGTTACTTCAAAGGCTACCTTAATTTTTTTATTATTTGGTGACTTTGTTCATCAAAAATCTAACTTTCACTCCCCAACTTTACTTTCACATCGAATCCGAAACCGAAACCACTCACAAAACAAACGCACCCTAACTATCGCCCACAAAAGGTTTTGCACATATGATTATAGAAGGAAATACCGATAAGTTACTCACATATCAAATGATCAATTTTAGCTTTTTATTTTTTTATTAAATAAAAAAACCCACATTCACATTTTCTTTTGAAAAAAATAATATCTTTTAAGCCGTTAATAGTTAAACAAAAAAAATTATACGATCACAACGAGCATTTAATTATTATTTGGGACTTTGTGCATCGTAACTATAACTTTCACTCCCCCACTTTACTTTCACATCGAATCCGAAACCGAAACCACTAACAAAACAAAACGCACCCTAACTATCGCCCACAAAAGGTTTTGCACATATGACTATAGAAGGATAAATAAGGGTTGAGTTCACTTACACACCAATAAGTTACTCACATATCAAAGGATCAATTTTAGCTATTTATTCTTTTATCAAATAAAAACCCACTTTCACCTCATTTAAAAAATAATAATAATATATCTTATGCCGTTAATAGTTAAACAAAAAAAATTGTATGATCGCGACGCGCATTTAATTATTATTTAGTGACTTTGTGCATCAGAACTATTACTTTCACTCCCCCACTTTACTTTCACATTGAATCCAAAACCAAAACCACTCACAAAACAAACGCACCCTAACTATCGCTCACAAAAGGTTTTGCACATACGACTATTGAAGGATAAATAAAGTTTGAGTTCATTTACATACCAATAAGTTACTCACATATCAAAGGATCCATTTTACCTATTTATTCTTCTATCAAATAAAAAACCCATTTTCACATCTTCTTTTAAAAAAATTAATACCTCTTATACCGTTAATAGTTAAACAAAAAGAATTCTACGATCACAACGAGTATTTAATTTTCTATCTATAGATGGTCACATTACTATATTTTCGACAAACCATTTTTTTGTTTTTTTTCACGGTTTTTTTCGTTTTATTTCCTTATACTATTTTCGTTGTTGAAACTTGCTTAATAAATCACATATTATTCAACAATACTTTTTATATTTGAGCATTAAAACTTGTAGTAAAATGAACATAAGCCTTTTTACAAAATTCTAAAAGTTTAACTGTTTTGTATTTGAAACTAGACATTCATAAGTTTCTAACCATATATAACACATTATATTTTGAGTTAGAGATTAGAGCAGTTAACTCGTCAAAGTTGTACAAAACACATTAAATCACATGTGATATATATCACATGTGATTCTTAACAAATTTGATCTTTATCACATGTGATTATAGAGGTTTCATTAATAAAATGCTCTAATCTAGAAGTGAAATACTATGTGTATTTATATATTTGGAAAGCTATGAATATGTGATTTACATCACAAACAAAGGAGAAACTTTTAAATTTATACACAAATAATTTGTAAAATACCAAAAGAGTAATAATATTGAATTGCGTTTTTGTGTGACTACATAATCAAGATTGCCTATGTATTTATAATAAACACACAGCTTAATGAACAAGTAATATAAACCATAACCCTAATGGACCCAAACCCACAATTAGATTTGGGAACCTAGTCAGCTAACAATCTCCCGCAGTTTGAATAGGACGCTTACGAACGAACAAACGGGAACATATGTTGAAAGCCATTTCTTCTTCTTTTCTTCTATCATATTCTTTTTCGTTTGTTTGAACGAGGAATAAATGTATTTGGTGGCATAGTGTTTATAGCTTGTGGCTTCCCCTTTTGCCTTTTTTTTTTTTTCGTCATGGCTTGCTTTGCCTTTAGGTAGGAGCGGTAATTTTACGACCAATTATTTTCGAAAAATGACAATGATATCTGGTAGTAAAAAAAATAGTAATGTTGAAGAGACATATTTCGTTGACAGATGGCTTTATCAACATAATACGGGATGTGTTATGACGACTAGATTTTTTTGTGTTCAAGGGTTTTTGATTTGGATTACATAAAAAGACTAATAAAACGAAAATATATGTGATTTCAAAAATAACACGTGATTCCTAACATATAAATTACATGTGATTTTTCCAACCATAAATTTTAACACTAAAGCAAAACTCGAAAAAAAAAAGTTTGTCGAAAGTATATCGAAGTGCTCGTCTACTAAAAGATAAAAAAAATCTCGTCGTGATAGTGTATTTTTTGTCGCCTAATGATTTACTTTTTGTAAGATATATTTTATTTTCAAAAAGTTGAAAAGTAGATTTTTTTTTTCTTTTTTAATTTTGATGAAAAAACAGATGACTAAAATTGATTCATTAGTTCTATATAGAAAATACTGACTATAATTATCTGTTATGCCAATAATCATTACCCACTTGTTTTCTTCTTTTCGTCTGATCTGGCCAACTAACTAGAAAAACGAGTGAATAGATAATTAATAATGCTTTCTTTTTTTATTGAATAATTATAAATAAAGTATAAAGATCAAATATTGTTCACCATAGAGTGTTTTTAGACCCTTTAGGGGACCATAGGCCAAACCCGGGAAAAAATAAACCCAACTTCACTCGGATCTCCCACATTCTCTCACGTCTCTCTCCAAGTCCGGCACCCACAAAACCGTCCGGTCAAAACATACTGTAACACCCCAACCCGACAAAGGTAAAGATGCCACACTAATGGTTTCATATCAGATCAAAACAAAGCATACATTACAGTAATACAAGGAATCTCAAAGGTTACAAATGAAATACTGAAATTACAAGGTTACAAATGCGAATACAAATTCTACAATATAATAACTTCTAATCATCTCTAGGCCAAAATAACTATCAAGTCTTCTAAGTCCAAAAGTCTCTTCACTCATACCCATCTACCAACTAAAAACCTGCCGCAGGAAAAGAAATGCGGCTGAGCTTAAAAAGCCCAGTGAACAGATATATAATGAACGAAAGCGAAAGCAAAAGCAAACGAACAAATATGGTATAGCAATGGAATAATATAAGGCATAGACAAAGGTACAAAGTAGGAAAGGGAAAATGGAAGGTCAGTAATCCACCACGAGCCCGAACAAATCAAATATAGTAACCATATCCTCAAAATCATATAGAGGGGAGACCTCTCAGATAATCAGATAATATGAAGGGTGTCCTCATTCTTCAAATGGAGTAGCTAGCTCCCGAACTTGTGAAAGACGTGGATTGCACCCATCATCAGTCACCAAATCAAATCAAATCAAATCATGATATATCCCTCGAAACAAAACAAATCTAGGATGCATCCATACGCCCCCCAAACAATAATAGTGGCCATAATAAATAATAAAGCGCGCATGTAGTAGCAAATGGGGACGGTGTGTAACATCACTCAAACACACTAGAGTCATGCCATTGGTGCATCAATGTCATGGCCATGTTACCTTCATGGCTAGGAAACAAATTTTGGCTCGGGTATCAAACTGAAAGGTCAAAGGTCAAAGGTCCAAATCATAGCAAAGGTTCAAATAGTCAAAGTCCAAATATCAAAGGTTCATGGCAAAGGGTTCATATCCAATATCAAAGTCAACTGAGTCAAAATGGACGGATCAAAGGTTCATAATCAAATGGTTCATTTAAAGAAATCTTTATCAAATGGTTTTCATAAAAATGATCTTTATTAACTGTTTTCACAAAAGTAGTCTTTAAAAGTAATTTTCATAAAAGTTTAGTAAGATCCCAAATAAAAGTGGTATCGCATATCATTTCAATATAAGTTTTCCTCAAAACTTTTCCATGTTATAATTTAAAAAGGTTTTCACATCTAGTTACCAAATTCAAATGAACCCTCGAAGTATCAAGTGTTTCGAACACTAATATCACAAGGTGCGAACGAATATCAAATGGATCATTATAGGGGCTCAAAGCAAATGTGTCATATCGAACATCAAAGTCAAAGTGGATCAAACAAACGAACCAAAGTGTAGGGGAACATAGCAATGGCTTAAGGAATTCTTAAAATGAATCAGAATCGATGAGTCATGAGAAAGAAAACACCCTTACTGAAAAAGGTAGAATATATGTACCTTATTCAAAGAAAAATAAACCAGAAATATGGATCGAAAGACAAAGGATCACTCTCGCTTCACGGAACCTATACAATTTAAATATCAAATATTTCTTTAAGTTCATAAGAATTTTAGTATGCTTCCCATTATTAGTAACTTTCTATCTTTAGTAATTTCCCGTTTTAGTAAATTAGCAAAATTAGTCATTTATTGCTAATGTTATCATCTTGCCAAGTTTAATTTGTTACTATACATGAGTTAGGATTTATTATGAACATGTAAGTAGGTATGGGTTTTTAATGTGTCTAACTTGTAAAGTGTAGGGTGGAATATGAAAATAAATGGAACTTTAGTCTACTATACTTTCTTGTACTGTCTACCATTTTAACTGCCAAAAGACAACTACACCCAATGTCCTATGAATTGATGTTTCGAAGGTAGGACCAAGAAGAAAGAAGAAAAACATGGCCATGCTCTACTGCCAACTTACATTACCCATGAGACATTCTTATGATTTAAATAGATGGAAGATCAAAGAACTACCATGCATGCTCTCATCCCTTCAAATTCTATTTATTCACACACATATCCACGCTAGACTTCTGTTTATAACCCACACGAAACCCATGCATGCACCCACTTTAATAGCCAACATACACATGAAATAAAGAAACCAACACAGCCTAACTCGCTACCCTTTTTACCTCAGTTTGAACAACCATAATCAGCCCTTCATATGCCACATTTCACACTCCAAACTCACCCAGCAAAACGCCATTCGACCATGATTTGAGACGTGTGAAAACTAGGTCTTAGCCCACTCAATGTACACTCAATGCGACCCAACACACAAACATAACACACACACCAGACCTGATAACCCAATGCTGAAAGAAAAAGGCAACCTTTGACACTTATTTTACGACAAGGGTTTTTCTGATTTTGATACTTCATTGAATGACCATTTAAGACAAATTTTTAGAGTTGGTTTTAATGCTACCTCAAGTCGCACCTAGGGCTGAAATCAACATCACATCAGCCATAAGTCTTGACACAAATGAGCCACATATCTCGACACAAGATAGCCATACCCACGACTCATAACACAGCCTACACTCGACACACAATTACAGCCCAACACTACCAGGTTTAATGAGTCAAAACTTAACACAACATCACATGAAATCACATACGACCAACCCTAGATCCCATGTATTCAATGAACATGTCCCATCTTTTATTTCTTTAAGTTTATACCCAGGTTTTATTCGAATATTAGAGATCCATGTTAGAGTTTAATGACCAGATCAATTTCGTATATAAGGACCAGAATCGTATAGCCAAAACGAACATAGGGGTCGACATAAAAGTTTCATAATTCATCTCTTCCATGCTGCGTATATACATGTTTTACGTTTATATTTTAGATCATCTTTGAGAGTGTCGAAAGGATATAAAACAAGGAGGTAGAGATACCTTCAAGGTTGTACAACGGTGAGACCAGAGGGACAGAAAGAACCATGAACCAAAACGTCTTCGAACCCGAAACAGAAACACGATCACACTTGAGTATAACTCGATCACTACACCACCTTCATACGTCCTTTGCACCACAGAATAATGAAGAGAAAAAGCTGCCGTCTGATCTTTGTGTGTTTAGTTCTCTTCTCTTTTTTTTTTTTTTTTTTTTTTTTTTTTTTTTTGTTCCAGCCGTACAAATGGAGTAGGAAGAAATGGCTAGGGTTTTGTGTTTTATAAAAAAAATGATGTGAATAATCAGTTAAAGGAAACCGTGTGATGGGGAGCTTATAATGGGAAAGGAGCTAATTTTTGGGGATATTGAATGGGACCAAATTAATGCTTGTATATCTTTTAAAAAAAATGTTACACGATTTGACATTGCATGTAATTTCGTTTATGGTTTTATTTGGGCGTGGGTTTTAAAAAAAAAATGTGTACTCATCGTTAATCACAAGTCTCATTATCTTTTATTTGTTATATTATTAACGGTTAGTTACTTAGGTTGTATTTGGAACTGAATGTATTAATGCTTTAAACATCTTTTATGAATTTAAGATCAAAGGGTATTCTAGGTATTTTATGTGTTCAAAAATTTGGGTTTTACAACTCTTCCCCTCTAAAAATAAAATTTCGTCCTCGAAATTTGAAGTCACAAAGTTAAACGAAGTCGTAGCAAGTCGCAAAATGTCATCACAACATTCTCACGCCCAGGGAGTTTCTTTCAAAAAGATCTTCAGACCAAAAGTTTCTCATGACTCAGATCAAAACGAGGTGGGTTTAAATTTCTCAGGAGAAGACAAATTAGGTTGATTCAGAACAAAAGGTCCGTGCAACATAAACTGGACGATAGGCGAATCTTTAGAAAGCTCATATAGAATACGAACAAGATTTCAAATCGAATTAACTGTATCAACAGTAGGGAGTTCTAAAAGGAATTCAAGATTTATAACTGAGGTCAACCAAATGAAAAACGAGGGTCCAAACTCATCCAGGTATTTAACGAACGAAGGTAGAGTATACGCATAGGTAGAAAGGACCTAAGGTCTCACTAATCACGGATAATCCAACGGAGATTCAGATTCTAAACTTCTTAGGTACTCCCCAAGATATCCTATGTCCACAATGAGTGCACGTTATATGGTGTAAGTATTATCACGTTGATCAGGCGTCATAATACTAGCACCACATAATTATGCCTTCATGATGATCATACTTTATCTCAAGTCGTAATCAAAACCACCTATCTTAATCCACCTAGTACTTCTATAATCATCAAAGGTCAACCAAAATCGAATGCCAAAGTCAAGAGGGAAAACAAAACTATTCGCACGAGTATCAAAATCCCAGATAGCCAAATTGAAGTGAGGTACGCCGTCACCAGCATCATATCTTCCACAATTCGTCAAAATCCTTCAAAACAAGGCCATCACTGAACATACGAAAAATAAACACGAACTGAAATGCTTCTAGGGAACTCAAATCATTAAAGGATCTTATTACTTCTTCACGAAACTTAAGAGATTCAACGGAAATAAAATTTAATCGTCAAGCACTTCGGCCTTCATAAAATCTAATCTTCCAAACATGAAGGGTCTGTTTCAAAATTTCGCTCATTCAACACCTCCAATCTCTTCAAGTCCGGTTAATCTGTCTTTGTCTGTCCATCAATCGGGAAGTGAAACCAAAATCGGGAACTTGTGTCTGGTTCATCGAGCCTCCTACAGTTCTTCTTGGAATGTGATGGAGTGTTGTGGCTTTCTGGCACGATCTTTAAATCTCTTCATCATCCAGTCTGCTTCCGCTCTCAATTCATCTTAGTACAACCAAGATGAATAGGGAAGTGAGACTGTACGTCTTCATCAGCTCCAGGTTCGCCATCTTGACTAGATCTTCTGCACCGCCCACCCTTCTGCATTGAAAGGAATGTCTTCACTCTTCAGGGTAGCCTCCGTTGTTGTTAACTCCAGGTCAGGCAAAGAACACCGTTGTCTCAACAAATATCCATCTCCCAGAATGCACAAATGATCGTCAAATTTCTAACAAGGTGCAAAAATGATTTTCATGCTCTTCCTCGTCTCCGAATGTACCATTAAGTCATACAATGATTATTTGCCCAAGTACTTACGAGAAAACATCATTTATCAAATTTACGAAACAGTCAGAGCTTTAGCTAATACCATTAGCGTCACTAACCGTCATGGTAGTCGTTTACGAATATGGGGGTCGATTCCAAGAATAGACTCAATTCATCAGAAGGAAACTTCGCGCTCTGAATTTAAACAACCACATAGTCGTTTCAGGGTGGAGGAATATTGGTTCCTAACAGTATTACGATTCAGCTTCCTGTAATCGATACATATCTCCAGTCATCATCCTTCATAATCGCGAACGAAACTAAAACACGCCCAGAAAATACACTTAAGTAAACTCACTTCCTGGTCTTCGGTTGCTGCTCTTCCCGGTTGCTCCAATCAATTGGTATGATCCGAAAGGCATCTTCGTTTGGTGACTAGAAATCTCTCGGTATCATGTCAAATCCTATTTCACGCTCCGATGGAAAAATTTTGGTGGTTCTACCAGGAATCATATTCAGAAAACGCAGGGTGCCAAATAACGTTCAATACAAGGTTCATGCTCAGACGACTCAAAGTGCCAAATAGCTTCCAAGATAAGGTTCATTCATTGGTGTACGAAATGGTTTCTAAGAAAACTTTATAACCGCGAAAGTAACACACGAGTCTCCAGAGTAATAGCGAACGTTTAACAATCGGTAATCATGGTAGGGAGTTCAAAAATTGTTGCAAACGTTAAAGGTGAGACATAGAAGGGTAGTTGTCAATATTTGACTGATCACTCAACAAATTCCTTGTCAGAATAAAATCGAAATTTAACTAACCAAAGAAAGACGGTTCGCAAATCAAAGCTTTATCATTCAAAAGTGAGGGGGAAAACATTCTTATACTCGTGGTTACACACCACAAGGCTTCTTATAAGGACAGAGATGGGCGAAACGAAATTGAATAGTGTTGGAAGATTCATAGATACTTATCAAAAGCAAAAGACAATCAAAACATATCCAGTACGTTATCGCCATGGAGGTTCTCAGAGTGCCCGAAGAGGCGTCAAAATGATTAACGAAAGGATCAGAGTGCAACGTGGGTCTTTATCAAAATGATTAACAAAAGAAATCTGAAGATAAGGATCAAATAGTGTCAGGCAATTATTATGAAATTTCTCAATGCCTTCCAAATTTAATCAGGTTCAAATCTTTGGTGGTGCAAAGCATAAGCTTTCGATTTCCACAAGTGATATCAACAGACTCTAACCAAAAGCAAGGCACGAATCAGAGTGATGCGGAAGCAATGATACTTAAACAAATGCCTTATAGTCTACCCATTCCTAACCGGTCAAAACTTAGGTTCCTATGGGAAATCCTAGAGCAATTTTCAAAGGTTGACTTACGAGCGCCTACAGGGAAAACTTAGTGGTCCTAACTTACACAGGCCAAGGGTAAATGTATTACGTATCGCAGCCTGTCTCTCTGATACCATAATTGTAACACCCTAACCCGACAAGGGTAAAGATGCCACACTAATGGTTTCATATCAGATCAAAACAAAGCATACATTACAGTAATACAAGGAATCTCAAAGGTTACAAATGAAATACTGAAATTACAAGGTTACAAATGCGAATACAAATTCTACAATATAATAACTTCTAATCATCTCTAGGCCAAAATAACTATCAAGTCTTCTAAGTCCAAAAGTCTCTTCACTCATACCCATCTACCAACTAAAAACCTGTCGCAGGAAAAGAAATGCGGCTGAGCTTAAAAAGCCCAGTGAACAGATATATAATGAACGAAAGCGAAAGCAAAAGCAAACGAACAAATATGGTATAGCAATGGAATAATATAAGGCATAGACAAAGGTACAAAGTAGGAAAGGGAAAATGGAAGGTCAGTAATCCACCACGAGCCCGAACAAATCAAATATAGTAACCATATCCTCAAAATCATATAGAGGGGAGACCTCTCAGATAATCAGATAATATGAAGGGTGTCCTCATTCTTCAAATGGAGTAGCTAGCTCCCGAACTTGTGAAAGACGTGGATTGCACCCATCATCAGTCACCAAATCAAATCAAATCAAATCATGATATATCCCTCGAAAC
The DNA here is from genome assembly GCA_021014915.2 of Artemisia tridentata subsp. tridentata. Taxonomy (NCBI): domain Eukaryota; kingdom Viridiplantae; phylum Streptophyta; class Magnoliopsida; order Asterales; family Asteraceae; genus Artemisia; species Artemisia tridentata. The sequence continues at coordinate 126,555,964 of CP139501.1, forward strand.
AAAACAAATCTAGGATGCATCCATACGCCCCCCAAACAATAATAGTGGCCATAATAAATAATAAAGCGCGCATGTAGTAGCAAATGGGGACGGTGTGTAACATCACTCAAACACACTAGAGTCATGCCATTGGTGCATCAATGTCATGGCCATGTTACCTTCATGGCTAGGAAACAAATTTTGGCTCGGGTATCAAACTGAAAGGTCAAAGGTCAAAGGTCCAAATCATAGCAAAGGTTCAAATAGTCAAAGTCCAAATATCAAAGGTTCATGGCAAAGGGTTCATATCCAATATCAAAGTCAACTGAGTCAAAATGGACGGATCAAAGGTTCATAATCAAATGGTTCATTTAAAGAAATCTTTATCAAATGGTTTTCATAAAAATGATCTTTATTAACTGTTTTCACAAAAGTAGTCTTTAAAAGTAATTTTCATAAAAGTTTAGTAAGATCCCAAATAAAAGTGGTATCGCATATCATTTCAATATAAGTTTTCCTCAAAACTTTTCCATGTTATAATTTAAAAAGGTTTTCACATCTAGTTACCAAATTCAAATGAACCCTCGAAGTATCAAGTGTTTCGAACACTAATATCACAAGGTGCGAACGAATATCAAATGGATCATTATAGGGGCTCAAAGCAAATGTGTCATATCGAACATCAAAGTCAAAGTGGATCAAACAAACGAACCAAAGTGTAGGGGAACATAGTAATGGCTTAAGGAATTCTTAAAATGAATCAGAATCGATGAGTCATGAGAAAGAAAACACCCTTACTGAAAAAGGGTAGAATATATGTACCTTATTCAAAGAAAAATAAACCAGAAATATGGATCGAAAGACAAAGGATCACTCTCGCTTCACGGAACCTATACAATTTAAATATCAAATATTTCTTTAAGTTCATAAGAATTTTAGTATGCTTCCCATTATTAGTAACTTTCTATCTTTAGTAATTTCCCGTTTTAGTAAATTAGCAAAATTAGTCATTTATTGCTAATGTTATCATCTTGCCAAGTTTAATTTGTTACTATACATGAGTTAGGATTTATTATGAACATGTAAGTAGGTATGGGTTTTTAATGTGTCTAACTTGTAAAGTATAGGGTGGAATATGAAAATAAATGGAACTTTAGTCTACTATACTTTCTTGTACTGTCTACCATTTTAACTGCCAAAAGACAACTACACCCAATGTCCTATGAATTGATGTTTCGAAGGTAGGACCAAGAAGAAAGAAGAAAAACATGGCCATGCTCTACTGCCAACTTACATTACCTATGAGACATTCTTATGATTTAAATAGATGGAAGATCAAAGAACTACCATGCATGCTCTCATCCCTTCAAATTCTATTTATTCACACACATATCCACGCTAGACTTCTGTTTATAACCCACACGAAACCCATGCATGCACCCACTTTAATAGCCAACATACACATGAAATAAAGAAACCAACACAGCCTAACTCGCTACCCTTTTTACCTCAGTTTGAACAACCATAATCAGCCCTTCATATGCCACATTTCACACTCCAAACTCACCCAGCAAAACGCCATTCGACCATGATTTGAGACGTGTGAAAACTAGGTCTTAGCCCACTCAATGTACACTCAATGCGACCCAACACACAAACATAACACACACACCAGACCTGATAACCCAATGCTGAAAGAAAAAGGCAACCTTCGACACTTATTTTACGACAAGGGTTTTTCTGATTTTGATACTTCATTGAATGACCATTTAAGACAAATTTTTAGAGTTGGTTTTAATGCTACCTCAAGTCGTACCTAGGGCTGAAATCAACATCACATCAGCCATAAGTCTTGACACAAATGAGCCACATATCTCGACACAAGATAGCCATACCCACGACTCATAACACAGCCTACACTCGACACACAATTACAGCCCAACACTACTAGGTTTAACGAGTCAAAACTTAACACAACATCACATGAAATCACATACGACCAACCCTAGATCCCATGTATTCAATGAACATGTCCCATCTTTTATTTCTTTAAGTTTATACCCAGGTTTTATTCGAATATTAGAGATCCATGTTAGAGTTTAATGACCAGATCAATTTCGTATATAAGGACCAGAATCGTATAGCCAAAACGAACATAGGGGTCGACATAAAAGTTTCATAATTCATCTCTTCCATGCTGCGTATATACATGTTTTACGTTTATATTTTAGATCATCTTTGAGAGTGTCGAAAGGATATAAAACAAGGAGGTAGAGATACCTTCAAGGTTGTACAACGGTGAGACCAGAGGGACAGAAAGAACCACGAACCAAAACGTCTTCGAACCCGAAACAGAAACACGATCACACTTGAGTATAACTCGATCACTACACCACCTTCATACGTCCTTTGCACCACAGAATAATGAAGAGAAAAAGCTGCCGTCTGATCTTTGTGTATTTAGTTCTCTTCTCTTTTTTTTTTTCTTTTTTTTTTGTTCCAGCCGTACAAATGGAGTAGGAAGAAATGGCTAGGGTTTTGTGTTTTATAAAAAAAATGATGTGAATAATCAGTTAAAGGAAACCGTGTGATGGGGAGCTTATAATGGGAAAGGAGCTAAGTTTTGGGGATATTGAATGGGTCCAAATTAATGCTTGTATATCTTTTAAAAAAAATGTTACACGATTTGACATTGCATGTAATTTCGTTTATGGTTTTATTTGGGCGTGGGTTTTTAAAAAAAATGTGTACTCATCGTTAATCACAAGTCTCATTATCTTTTATTTGTTATATTATTAACGGTTAGTTACTTAGGTTGTATTTGGAACTGAATGTATTAATGCTTTAAACATCTTTTATGAATTTAAGATCAAAGGGTATTCTGGGTATTTTACGTGTTCAAAAATTTGGGTTTTATACATACCTGATCCGAAACCGAAGGATCTATAGTGTTTTTATGAGAGGGATCTACAGGAACCGAAGGATCTATAGTGTTTTTGTGAGGTTTGTCTACAGTAACCGATTATTTTATTAATGTGCGGTTGTATGATTGCCATTTGTGGACGGCTATAGCACCTCCGTTTGTTATAGCCACATAAAGACTTCCTAAAGCTTCTAACCATTTAATTATCAAAAAAATGATTTTTGTGAGGTGGAGAATGATTTTGGGGGTCTTTGGATTGGCTTATTTTCCTGGATCTCACTTTTTCATACGAGTATAAAGTCGTCTTGAATTCGTAAAGTCTAATGACAAAAAAAGGTATACTCATTGATTATTATTATTATTATTATTATTATTGAATATTGACTTAGGGTTTTTTGTTTTCCAGAACTGTGTTAGATTAAAATCTGGGTATTGAAATGGGAGTTAAAATAAGTTGGAATTTGATGGTGGTTTAAGTCTCTTTAATTTTTTTTTTAAATTTACGCTTTTTAGTTTATCCAAGTTACTGAGAATGGGAGGTGAAGGTAGGCGGTTGGATTAGTAGCTTATTTAGGCGGCTTTTTTTTTAATGGGTTTGTGCTTAATTATTGATTTGTGTAAAAAAAATTTGTTTTTTTATGGTTTATTTTTATTTCAGGACGTGGTTGAAGAAAGTTGGGATACAACAATATAATGTCTGAATGGTGGTGAAGGAAGAGGAGAAGGATTGGGTGTAGCTGATGCCGATTCAGGAAGTAAATGCGTCGTTTTCAATGGTGATTGGGAATGATGTATGGAAAGGGATACTTATGCATTGTGGTAATTAGGAGATTGGGTATAACACAATTTTAGTAATATTTAATGTTTCATGTCTGTTTTATAGTTTATGTTTCTTAAGACTCGATAGTGGAAAAGTAGAAATTTAGCTACAAGCGGATTTTGATATGATTAATCATTTTATGTTAAGAAGCCGAGAGTTTTGCATATTAGGGAGATAGGATTTACCATATTGTGTTTAGTTATCGCGTGCGCACACACTACATAGGATTGATAGCGTCTGTGTGTTTGTTTGAGTCTCAAATTTGGATCATTCAAATCGATACCCAAATGTTTCCACTTTTGATTCACTTCAAAGACACCTACAACAGCTTTTACTTTGCATGATTAATGCTTAGATAAAACCAGTATTGTTTAATTATCAATATCATACATTGAAAACAACTTGCCTTTTATTTTTTTATAACAACCTTTGCTAAAATGGATAATGGAATACTATAATTTATCTTTTGCGGGTCTTTTCTTTTGTGTTTGGCCATGGTGATCCAAATGAAGGAATTGAAGAACACAGAAGGAAATTTGTAATTACTACTCTTCCTTATTTACAATATTTCGTTTTGCTATAGGTACTTCTGTAAATTTAATTATTTTTATGGTAAACATGATTCGAATTTATATTCTTCGTGTTTTTAAGGGTCGTCGCGCATATGTGGGACACATGAGGATTGTCACAATGTCGAAAACTTTTAACGGGAAGCAACAGTTGAGAGAAAAGAGGCGAGGCAGAGATGTAATAACATTTCATTTCCCGGAATGAAGAGCAAAAGGTAAATGATCAGAAAATTTATGTTCAGTTTTAAATTTTTAAGTTTTTCTGTTATAATTTTCCTAACACTGTATAGGCGTGCTATCTGAAATGTTAATAACAATCTGAAATGTTAGTAAAGGGGTGTTTGGGTAAGCTTATTTTAGGTGTCAAGGGCATGGTAGGTAATCGGTCAAAATACATTACATGTATCACTCTATTACTATTATGTAATAATCTGGCCGCACTTACATGTATCACTCTATTACTATTATGTAATAATCTGACCGCTGGTATTCGATAGCCATTTTTAAAATAGAAGAAGCTACAAATGGAGATTAACCCGTTTACTAAGAATAATCTTATTTCTTAAGGATATCGGTTTTTTTTATTCCTCTTCTAATATGCAGCCTGTATACTGATGGCTATTGTTTTGACGAATAGGTTACTTTATTGGTTTTTTCTTGCATTTAATTTGACAACAATACATACACTTCGTAAACGATAACAATTTTTGGTACCTTTATGCAGTTGAGAGTTTGGACAAGGAATAAATTATGCAGTGACAGGCACATTGGCATTGCATCGTTGGAAGTTCAACTAGAATGGCTTAAATGATCATTGTCTTCTATTTGTTGTAACACATTAGGTGATGCTTCTACAAGTATACTATTTGTTAATACAAATATCGTCTAAAAATGTTATTTATATTTTTCGATCTTTGCTATATTTTATTAATGACAATTATAAATTTTATCTTTAGCAAAGCATAAATATAAGTTTAGTCTTTTACATATATAGTTATAAGCTTTTAAAAACTCATAACATGCTACATACATGATCACTAGTTCATACATGATACATACATTTTACATTTACATATTACATTTTATTTCTTAAATGGAAATTGTACAATGACATCATGGCATACATCATATTGAGATCTTTAGATATCTTGAAGATCTTGAGAATATCATGTTTAGATCTTCACACAAAGAATTAGATATGGTAATATCTGGCAAGATTTGGAAAGATTTTGAAAGATTTGCTGTCAGGGTCTGGCGGAACCAAAGTCCATAAGGGACGGATCCCTCATTTTGGATCCGCCAAATCCGTGGCATGTTTGATCAGTTTGCCTATAAATAGCAAGCTGCTCATTCATGTTTTCTCATCACTTTTAGCATAAACAACATTCATTCATTCTTTCATTCATTACTAACCCATTCATATTACATATTACATTCTTAGTGATCTTTCTTTTGTAGCAAAGAGATCAAAGCATCACAAGCTTCAACTGAGCGTTGCAAGACTTGTTAGAATAGTCACTGTGTGAATTAGGAGTTTTTCACACTTCATTGTTGTACCAATCATTCATATACCTCAGTAGAGTCCGGTTAGTATTTTAGTCCTTAAAATACGTAGAGTGTCGGGAGTGGTTGAAAGTGTAAGCGACGTGTATAAAGGTTTTCTCCGCCGAGAAGGGAGCTTGTTTCTTAGTGAAGAAAAACTCTCGAGTTAGAGGCTCGAGGAGTGGAGTAGGGCAAGGAAGAGAGTCCTTGTAGACCGAACCACTATAAACATCCGTGTTGTGGTTTGATTGTTTCTTTCTCTATTTACTTGTTATATATTGTTTATTGTTTGTATAACTTTGAATTCACGTTAAGTATTCAAAGCAAAAGAATTTTAAAACGGTAAAACTATTCAACCCCCCTTCAAGTTTTTCATGCTATTTAAGTCATACGGGTATAGAACTATGTCATTCAAAGATTACTGATAACGATTGATTATGGTATTAGGCAGATTGTAGAAACTTCATTGGACGTTGAGGAGGGTAAAACTAGAAGAAGAATGTTTCAAAGTGCACATCGAATTTGATCCAACCACTTATATTGAAGGAGCTCAAACCATTTACAAGTTTTAATGCGTCCAAAGATGCTTATTAGGTTTTCCATTAACCGATGCTTTTCCTTTTTTTAGGCAGTGTTTCGGTATTAGATGTGTGTTTTAGCAGAAACTGGATGGTGTGAAGAGTTCTAGAATCTTGCGGTTGAATAAAACACCAGAATTTGTTATTGTAGGTCCTATAGTAGCCAAAGCTGTGTTTGTAAATCCTGAAGAGATTCCGTCTATCTGATATATAGAGATCAGGTGAGTTGCTTAAAAACCGACTTGTGGTGTTGGTATTCACAATTTGTGACGATTGTCATATAATATATGACATGTGATGGGTACTGCTTTTAGATGTCCCTTTGTTGCGGCCATATTCGGTGTGTAATGATGGTGGACTGAGATCGGTATTCGAAGATGAGGGATTTTGGAAAATAAATACGAATTTTAGCCTGCTTGACCCGTTTCCATTCTGGCTAAATTTGTTGATTTGACCAATTAGGGATAAAGCATAACCTATTTTTATGTTGCAGATGCATGGGGAGTGAGTTTACTATTGCTACCGTAATCCTACATCATTTACTGATTTCTTCAAGTTTTTAGGTAACTAAACTTTAATTAGAGTGACACTGTATGTTTATGCTAATTATTTCGTTGATTATGTTGCTGCTATAATCCTACATCATTATGTTTTGAATCAGATATCAGGGGTTTTGCTCCAGGGTATTTGGTTCCAAGGATTTGGTTCATGGGATATGGTTCGGGTGATATGCATTCGTGATGACATGCGATAGTTGAACCTAAGCGCTTGACATAGAAAGTCAAACACGGGTGAGTTGCAACCGTAGATCATGTTGCGTAAACAAGTACTATTATTTTCTTCTTTATTCGGTATATTCATTCCCTTAAACTATTTGTTGGGAGCCTGATGCTTAAACTATTTGTAGGGAGCCTGGTGTTGGTCTATAGAATTTAGCCGTGATATTTGCTTAAGTACGAGTTCATTTAACTGGGAAGTAGATAAAAGAATATGTTGTTGTACCAGCTGTATGTGCTAACACCAAAGCTTTTCGGTTGAATCGAAGTTATTGGCCTGTTGATGGGAAGTGGTGGAGAACTGACAAGGAAAAAGGCGAACCATAAGTTCCAAATTCGGTCGGTAAGTACGGTTTTTTATGCATTTCTTTCAATCTTTTGGCTGCATGGGCTTTTTTTTTTAATTATTAAGTTGATTAAAGATTACCAAAAAAAATAATAATAAAAAAAATTAAAAAAAAGAAGGTGTTTTCTGTCTTTTAATTTATAGGAAAAAAGTTTCTGATTATCATATTTTGTGCAGGTTTATTCTGGCCTTTGGTTGTTGTTTATGGCTAATGTTGGAACCAGCAATGACAAGGAGATGTAAGTTGAGCTTTGCAAGTCGCACTGCATAAGTATGATACCTTTTTACCTTGCGAATTTTAGTTATCGTTATTTCAGCTCAAGAGGCAGTAATTTAGCTTATTAATTTTATGCTTTCTCAAGGGTTTTGAGAATTACATCTGAATGGGTTCAAGCGCAGAGATGTCTCATTATACATGTTCATGAGTAATTACACACCAGTGTATGACCCTTCTTTTTCAATAACTTCATTTATGTATTTTGGTTTAATGAACGTTAAACAAAATGTGTATGTTGGAATTTAGGAATTGGGCGAACCCATCTGCGTAAATGATATATGTTAATAGTATCGCAGAGACTTTGTACCTAAGTTATTCATGGTTAGGGGGTGTTTGGTTTAGCTTACTTTATGCGGTCCGGGTTGTGGAATGTACAGGATTGGGTTAACCAGTGATCATTTTTTGTCTAATTCCTTCCTATTTTTTAAATAAATATTAAATGTGTTGTTGCATACTCTTGCATCTCTATTAGTAAAATACTTTCCACTAAGGTTAAATTATGCTAATGTTCTCATACTTATTTAGGTATTCTATGAAAGGAACTCCTTTGATGGAGACACTATCATCATAATTTTCCAAGAGAACCAGTCAATTATGACGAGATCGCTATGCACCAAAGCTTGCTATTTTCTAACAGTCTTAAGGTATTTTTCTTCTCTTCTTCCTGTTTGTTAACTAGAGTAATTATTAGAGGTGCAAGGCGGATTGGTTAGGTAACGGTTCACATGGGTTTGAGTCAAAACAGGTAATAATGTAGTACATGTCAAGTGGGTTGGGTTGGGCCAACCACGAAACACTTATTATCCAGTTTTGAATTTTATGCTGTAAAATATTAGTGTGCTAATCATGACCACAAAAATGATGTTATTACAAATAATCACCTTTCGTACTTAAGTATTTTATGAGGCCTTTTATTCACTTAATTTGAATACACTTTCGATGAGTTTTAACCCGTTTGACTCCATTTTATTTTAGTTGTAACTATTTAGCTTAACCCATTTGAGCCAAAGGTAAACAAGTCAAATTTGCCACCTCTAAATTTTATAAACAAATGTGATTAACCTCTTTCTGTTGCATTTCTTTTTAGGATTTAAAGAATCTAAGATAACAATTATGCTCAACTGCTCAATACATGCAAATGTAAGTCATTTGTAAAGTTTTATTATGTCAATTTGAATAAATAATTATTGGATCCGGTGATTTGTAAAGTTTGATGATGATAATTTTTTGTTTTCTTTTACGCTCAGGATCCTCATACTTCCTGCATACCCCCTTCAACCTACTTTCACTGGCACATGCATGTAAGTTCACCAAACTCTTAGCACAATTCCTGTTCAGCCTTCCTGTAAAAAAACAACATATTAACCATAGCGTTGATTTTTTATTTGTCATTTTTTTAAATACTCCCGTTTTTATGTGAATTATTTTTTGTTAAACTCATTGATAGCTTTTTATGAATATGTGTTTGTTAGTTTCATATCTCATTTGTAATCATCATAGCTGTATGAGAAAAATTAGAGGCTACAACTTTCTTAACCTTAGTTCTTCAATAGCTGAATACTTATTTGCACTAGCGTAAGGAGGTTCAGTCAAGTATACTATAGTGCGGCTTATGGTCCTACCTTGGTAGAGACAATAGATACATTGCTGCTGATGGCAAAGAGGTATAATTGCATTTGATGACCCGTTTGACGTGTTCTTCTTTAGCTACCTTTCATTTTAATTGCTTCACTCTTTGGAGATAAAATGTAACCTGAATCGACCCATTCCAAGTAAATTAGTTATAGTAGTTTTTTGTTTTCAGACTTACCATATCTGTTTTGTTTAGGCTTGGTTTCCTTTTCTGGACGAGGATGTAATAAGGCTTCTGCGTGATATACCTTTATGGAGATTGCAGACCTTCATACTCTAAGCGGAGTTCGAGATAATAAAATCTTAGGTGAGGTGTACAGGACAAATATTCAAATTCTATTAGTTATAAAAGCAAATATTCTCAGTGTATTCAAATGCTTTTTTTTTTCTTTTTTTTCTTGGAGGTTGCGAGAATGGTTAACTTTCATGCAGCAGCCATTCTAAAATGGGTAAGTTTTTGGGCCTGTAATGGATGTTGTAGTGCGTTGATGATATGGGGGCTGAAGTGGATGCGTTTGGCTGCTGAAATGGGTGGGTTTAGGTGATAAAATGGGACTGAAACCATTGTGTTTCAATCCTGAAGTGAGGGCTAAATTGGGTAAGTTTTGTGCCTGTAATGGATGTTGGATTGAGGGATGAAATGGGGTTAGAATGGGTTACTTTTGCCACTGAAATGGATGTGGGATTCGAAGATGAAATGGAAGCCGAGGTATGTATGTTTGGGTGCTGAAATGAGATGTATATACTTCTCAAAACCTGTACTCCTAATATACAAACGACCTACTGCGAATGTAATTAATAATCATTTTTTATCCAAAGATATTATACGATGATGGTAAAATATATTTGGATCTTTACATGTGTATGAGAATTAGTTGTGTACAAACACCCCGCGGCAACGCGCGGGTTTTAAACCTCGTTGTAACTGTAATTTGTTTCTTGACCTAGCAGAAATTTGTCAAAAACAACAAACTAATTGAACAATCGATTTTTGCTAAGAAGAAATAAATGAATGATGATTTTTTGTCCACTCTATTTATTTACGTAATTAATAATGAATTAAGGTTATTAACTTATTATGCTACATGTTATTAGCTCCCGCTTTGTTAGGACCTAAGCTTCTCCTCTTTATCACACAAACACTCTAGATGATGACACTCACAATCACTTAAGAACAATAAGAAATAGAGTTGTATGGATCATATGGTTATTTCAAGTCAAATGATTATTAGCTTCAAAGAAAGAAAATAATACAAGAGACTTTGGGACCTTTGCACACACACACACACTCTTTTCTTATCTAAAATGAGGCATGACTGTGAAAGAGTGTGTGTGGCGTGGTTTTGTGTTTCTCAGCCAACCAAAGAGGGCTTTGGTGGGCTTTTACAATTAACATGGAATGGGCTTATGTTGCACTACACATATACTAACTTTACAAATAAAACTAATGCCATAAGCCCACTTAAACTAACTAAATATTGTACATGACACATTAAGTTATTAGCAAATGACCATCACTTTATATTTAACATAAAATGATTGCTAACAATCTCCCCCTAAGGGATGGTCATTTCAATGATGCTCCCGTGATTGGTCTTTTGCATTTGCCGTCTTGAACTTCATGTGTCAATGTATAATATTCTTCGTTCAATGTTCCTTCGTGCACTGTGATCTTCAAAGAATCATCTTGTGGTCTTCCTTGCCTTGATCTACATCTTCTGTTCAGCTGATTCATCGTTGTAGATGATGATGGTGGATAGACTTTCGTCGGTACCTGCATAAAACAGTTAGCAATAAATCGTCCTTCGGCCATCATGTCGTGAGGCAAGATCTTTGGATCTCATTAAGACTCATACAACTTGTATTCTTTTGAGTGAACACAAGTGTATTGCATAGGAAGTGTTCCTAAGAGATCTTTTGATGAATCTCATGTCTCTAGACTCAATTATGTGCGTTTTGATTTTAGTCGTCGGAGGCATGGAGCAGAGTGCCACCTTTTCAATATCAACACATCTCGGAATGAGAGGTCGATAGATTATGTAGTGTTCTCCGTGAGAAATGAAACAAATATCTTTTGAGAGATATCTGAGTGGATAGGAGGGGTGGTGCATTGCGTCACTGGGTCCATGACGTCTTGTCTTCAATACCAGTATCACCTTAGTGAATACCGATAGCAGATGTATTGACCCGGTTTCTGTCCTAAGTTTTCATGGAGGGCTATCTCTTTTCACCCTTACAAAAACTTTTCTTTTTTATTCTTCAACCCCTTCTTTCTCCTTTCTCATTATACTCCTTTTTTCAATCTTTCCTAAGGACTTCTAATGCTAAGCAATTGGAATAGTCCTTGGGTAGATCCCTCCGGTTCTGGCGGATCATTGGACATAACCTAACCATAATCACCTTATTACTCCATGATTATCCTAGATTATTTGTCACATGCCATTAAACCTTGTGAAAATCTCTCAACGTGTTTATGAGAAAAACACATTTTATTAACACATCGAGAGTTTTACTTTTTTGAAACACTCCCCCTTCACATGTGCTCATGCATTTTTGAAATAAATTGCACATGTTGGGTAGAGTTCGCACATTTGAAATGATCGACTTTCAATGAACACGACCTTCGCGAGACACGCTTACATCACTAGTTAGACTAGCTTGAAGTTATTACCCGTCCTGGTCATATTCAAAGATCATCTCTCGAATTGGTACATTCTACTCAGACAAGTCCTTTGCGAGACACGCTTGCATCACTGGTAAACCAGCTTGAAATTATTACCCGTCCAGGACATGTCTTTTCGAGAACGGACATTTAGTTTCGTCAATTCGAGGGTTCATGCTGAGTCTTTTTGAAGAACTCGTTTTGAGATTCAAATGATAAAACTTCTTTTAGATCACATTTTAATCACATCCTCTCCCCCATATATAAACACTTAATCTCCCCCTCAAAAATAGCATGAAGTGGTATTTTTGAAAACAGTTGATTAAAATGAAACTTTTTGTGTAGAGACGGACTGATTTTAGCATGAAAAATGGAACATTTTCTTTTTATACTCCCCCTTAATCAGAGCAAATGGTTAAACTTTTGAGTTTAAAAGCATTTAGAGGTCTTAGAGGGAGTTGTTGTGAGCACAAAATTTATAAAAAGACTTTGAAAAATCTTTTGAAACAATTTTGATTAAGTGCTCACGGGTTTTAGCTTTTCGCCATTAACATTGCGAGTTCTGATTGGAAATAATCAGAAATCATTCAATGTGGCCTTTAGTATGAAATCTTTTCGAGTTGAGATTCTCGGGCCATGATAAAAGATTTCACAATAAAGCACGGGTCTCGTACTGAAATGTACGAAAGCCTTTATGAAGAAAATTTGAGAAACGACATGTTTTAGAAAAACATAAAAAATAACTCTCGCTCAAGCATCTGTAAATACCCGTATCATTGTTGAATGACATTTCTAAGTACGTACAGAATATTGATTAGACAAGAGACATGTCGTCAGAAGAATATTTTTTGGATTTTGTCTTTCATTTTTTTTTTTATATCTTTTTGAAGTTTTCTATTTTTATATTTTGTTTTTTGAAAAAGTATGTATATATTTACCAAAAATATATACATAAATATTTACAAAAATGATTACCAAAATATTTACAGAAATATTTACATGCGAAGCTTTATGAAGCAAATCAATGAGATTCGAGAAGACTTTCTAACTCTTCTGGAGTTAGGCTTCGCATTCCAATTCGACGAACTAAGTTTTCAAACCGCTCTTTTGGGAGGGCCTTAGTAAATAGATCAGCGAGTTGGTATTCAGTCTTAACGAAAAACAATTCAACAGTACCCTCTTCAACGTGCTCTTTTATGAAGTGGTAGCGGACTCTAATATGCTTGGTCTTCGAGTGTTGCACTGGGTTACACGAGATGGCTATGGCACTTTTTGAATCGCAATACAAAGGTATGCGGTTGAAAGAGAAACCATAATCTGTGAGTTGTGTCCTCATCCATAGGACTTGAGCACAACACGCAGATAGAGACACATACTCGGCTTCTGCTGTTGATAAAGCAGTGCAATCTTGTTTTCTTGACGACCAGCCTACTAGCTTTTCTCCCAGAAATTGCGCTCCGCCTGATGTACTTTTCGCTGTTACTTGGCATCCAGCATGATCGGCATCTGAAAAGGCAATTAGTGTAAACTCCGAATCCTTCGGATACCAAAGTCCCATGTTAATGGTTCTTCGAAGGTATCGAAAGATCCGTTTAACCTCTTGGAGGTGAAGTTCGGTAGGCCTTGCCTGAAACCGTGCAAGTAAACAAACAGCAAAATGTATATCTGGTCGGCTTGCAGTTAGGTACATGAGAGAACCAATCATGCTCCGATATTTCTTCGGATCCATGGGTTTCCCATATAGGTCAGCGCCAATTTTTGGTGAAGTGACCATAGGAGTTCCAACAGAGTCACAATTATCCATACCATGTTTTTTCAAAATCTCAATTGTATATTTAGCCTGATTAAGAAAGATTCCACGCGGGGATTGATGAATTTGTAAACCCAAAAAGAATTTTAATTCTCCCATCATGGACATTTCAAATTTGCTTTTCATGAGATTTTCAAAGTGTTTTGAATGTGTCGGATTAGTGGACCCAAATATTATGTCGTCCACATAAATCTGAACAATCAAAATATCATTTTTGTATTTTCTTGTAAACAAGGTTGGATCAATTGTTCCTTTGGTGAAATTATTTGACAACAAGAAAGATGATAACTCGTCATACCACGCCCGTGGGGCTTGTTTCAAACCATAGATTGCCTTCTTTAGCCTGTAGACGTATTCCGGATGATCTTTGTCAACGAAACCGTCTGGTTGACTCACATACACTTCTTCCTTCAGAGTTCCATTCAAGAACGCTGTCTTGATGTCCATCTGATAAACCGTGATGTTCTTGTGAGCGGCATAAGCTAAGAAAATCCTGACAGCTTCAAGCCTTGCAACCGGTGCGAATGACTCTTCAAAATCTATTCCTTCTTCCTGTCTGTATCCCTTTGCCACCAGACGAGCCTTGTTGCGAATCACAGTCATTTCTTCATCCTTTTTGTTTTTCCATAACCACTTAAGATCAATGACTAGTTTGTCAATTGGTCTTGGAACTAAATCCCAGGTGTCATGGATTTGAAATTGAAGAAGTTCTTCCTGCATCGCTTCAATCCAGGCATTATCTGCCATTGCTTCCCGAATGTTCTTAGGTTCTATGAGACTGACTGAGCAGACATAGATGCACATGTCGAAATCGGTATGAAGTTGTTTTCTCGTCTGAATTGGTCTTGAGGGTTCACCAATAACCTGTTCAATCGGATGGTCTTTTGTCCACTGTAGAGTTGAAGGATACCTTGGACTGAATAACTGCGTGTTAGTCGGTTCATGTAATCTGGAAGATGATTCACCAGATTCCGTTCCAAACGGGTTTTCAAAGACTTCTTCGTCTAACACAGCATTGTTTTGTTCTTGCTCATCAATTCTTGGTAGAACAATTTCAATGAATGGAGTTGCAGGAGTAAATGTAGATGATGTTGGTGGTGAGGGAGGTGGTGCGCCAGCTTCGAATGTTGTAGATGCATCTGGAATTGGTGGTGTGGGGGTGGTTGTTGATGTTGAGTGGATGCAGCGGAATGTTGGTTAGATGCATTTTTCGAAGCGCCACCATAGTATTCATCATACATGAACTCGAAGAAATTATCCATTTCCTGATTTGTGGGTTGTTCTTGAATTGATTGAGCTCCTTGAGGTGCGAGTCCCGAACTGATATGTCCGGAAGTCATCGGGTTAAGCGCGGGTTCTAGAGCGAGTCTCTCAGAAGCCATTTGTGAAATTTCATCAAACTTCACATTCATCGACTCCATGATCTTTTTCGTTCTCCTGTTATACACCCTGAATGCCCTCGAGTTTTCAGAATAACCAATGAAGATTCCAATATCACCCTTAGCCTTCAACTTTCCCAGATCTTCCCTGTCATTTGTTGGATAGCATAAAGCACCAAATACATGAAGATAAGAAATATCCGGTTTTCGGTTGTTGATTAGTTCGTATGGGGTTTTATTGAATCTTGGATGGATTAGGGATCGGTTTTGAGTAAAACAAGCAGTAGAAACAGCATCAGCCCATAAGAATAACGGTGCACTAGAATAAATCAGCATAGTGCGAGCAGCTTCAACAAGGGTTCGGTTCCTTCTTTCAACTACCCCATTCTGCTGTGGAGTTCTAACAGCTGATGTCTGGTGAGTAATACCAGTTTCTTCAAAGAATGTTCTTAACTCCTGATTAACGAATTCCGTGCCATTATCCGTTCTTACTATCCTAACTGGAGCTTGAAGTAGAACTTGAATCCGCTTCAGAAAGGTGATGATGGTGTTTGGAGCTTCATCTTTTGATCTCAAAAACTTTACCCAAGTATATCTTGAATAGTCATCGACAATTACAAGAATATACTTCTTCCCATTGATGCTTTGAACTCTCATCGGGCCACATAAGTCCATGTGCAACAAATGCAACCTATCAACCGAACTCGGTACGGGTTTAGGTTTATATGTTGCTCTTTTGCTCTTTCCTTGCTCACATGATGGACATAGGTGTTCTTTGGTGTATTTTAATTTAGGAAGACCGGAGACGATGTCGTCTTTTGCAAGCTTGTTGATCGTATCAAAGTTCAGATGGGACAAACGTCTGTGCCATAACCAGGATTTTGTTTCACCTGCCCTGGTCATGAGACAAATAGGAGATGAAGAGGCCATTTGGTTTATGTCAATTGCATAGAGATTGGTGCCACGATTCCCAATTAAGAGATCATTTCCCACCAAATTCCTGACAAAACAAGTGTTTCTCCTAAAAGCAACCTCTAAATCTGCATCACAAAACTGTCCAACAGAGAACAGATTGTGTCCCAACCCTTCGACATAGTAAACCCGAGTGATCAAATAATTCCCAAACTGAAGATCACCATAACCCAGAATAGCTGCAACGTGATCATTCCCAAACCGTACAGTCCCCATGAACTGCCATACAAAGTTGATCAGCAGCTTCAGATTCCCGGTCATGTGCTTGGAGCAACCCGAGTCGACGATCCAAAGACAGATTTCAATGACCTGAGAAGAACAGAAGAATTTGTATATGGAAACCGTGTAACATTTGGTTCCAAGGGGTTAGATGTAACAGGTGAGTCACACTTAGATATGGTTTCCTTAGATGCATTGGGAACTATTTTTAATGTGCCATTCTTAAGTGTAAACATTCTACCCGTTGGTTTCCATTCACAAAACTTAGAGTGATCCTTAGGCAATAGGCTGCTAGCAGTTTTTCTAGCTTTTGCAATAAGTCTTCGAATATATCTAGACTTAGCCTTAGTTACTAAAGGAACCTTTTTCTGTTCAGGCCTATCATTCATTTTCACATCATTAGAAACATTATCATCACAAGCATTTACAAACAAAGATTTCTTTTGCATTAAACAATCAGAATCATTATATGCATTAGAAACAGGAGTCTTATCATTACAACTAGATGATACATGTTTCTTCTTGGAAAGCGATAAATTCCTATGGTGTTCTTCTACTTTCTTGCTTGCACTCTCAGAAACAGGCGAGACACTAGGTTTCTTGTTATAGCTCCTAGATTGTCTTTTGCTCCTAGAGTTGCTTTCTATTCCTGTAGAAGGTAAGGCACACTCATTAGAATTTTTGTTGTTGTCCTGAGATGTTGTAGTAGCATTCCTAGACTCATTTGGAGTATCTTTCTTACTTTTGTCTATTGCCCTATATGTTTTAGATGTAGAGGCAGACGCAGTAGTGGGACTAATCCTATAAAGGCCAGGTGCTATAACATTAGTGTTCGTGACAACAGCTTTCTCTTTTTGTTTCTCATTAGGCAAGGGGGTTGATGGTGCAATACCCGTAGTTTCCTCACCCTTCCCTTTTTGACATTCAAGCTGAGACTTCAAAATATCAATTTGTTCTTTCAACTGTTTGTAAGAACGCTCATACGACAGTTTGTCATACTTGCATTCTTCCTTTTTCGTATCAAGTTGTTTAAAATATGTGCAATTTTGTTTTTCAAGTTTCAAAAGCGCCTTTTCATATTTTTCAACAATTTGAGAAGTCTCAGCTCGAAGTGTTTCATCATCCTCAATAGAATATGTTTGGAAAATGATAGACATGATATCGGTCGATAGAGCTTCGAATGAGAGAGAGTCATTTTGATGTTCCAAAACCTTTATTCGTTCCAAGTATTCATTTGCTTCCTTCACTAAGGATTTGTGGTCCTTAACAAATTCTGCAGACTCTTTTAAAAGATTATTTTCCACATTTTGAACAACCGCATAGATTGCAGCAACATGTGGATTAATTTCCTTTTCAAAAATCTTTTTCAGTTCATCCTGAACACCCGGAAACCATTCAAACTTGTTATTGTTAATTTTGGAAGCCACAATACGTTGAAGTTTCTCAATTCTCTGTTTAAGATCGACCAAATATAGTCTAGCTGCACTTGAATCATAAGTGTTTTTAGATGCCATTTGTTCGATGTTAGGCAGATGTTTTGAAACTGCTTTTTGTTTTGTGAAGACCACTGGTCTTTGAAAAAACAATTGTGACTCTTTTTTAATAAGATGAACACCAGAATCTTTATTAAGCTTGTTATAATCAATTGGTTTAATTTCTGGGTTCATTTGTCTCATTTTGACTCGTCTCTTTTCAGTACGCTCAACCGTTTCATCTGAATCATAAATTTCAATCGGATCATGTTTATCATTAAGCACACTACCATCATATAACACATTCTGTCCTTTCTGAGCTTTCTTGAGATTACAAGGGTTTTCATAACCGATAGCCACTTTCTTAATTGTATGTAAAATCGGGTTTGGATCATTTATTAACAAGTTAACTGTTTGTGCAGAATGACCCGTTTTTACAAGCAACTCATCCAACTTTGCAATGGTTTCCTTTTTGTCATTGATCTCTTTAAGAAGATCCTTTTCACGTTTTAAAAACCTTTCATTCAACTCCTTCTTTTCTTTTTCAAGATTGGAATAAGTTGATTTTTGTTTTGAAAGTTGGTTGGTTAGTTCAGAAATTTCCTTGTTTAGAGATTTGATTTGATTGTTCAAATTAACATCTAGAGTGTTAAATTTGATTTGTAAATGTTTTTCTCTTAACTCAGAATCTTTTAAGCTAACCTCAACTTCCGACTGTTTTTTGTTATGAAAATCATAAGCTCTTGCATTCACCTTATAACTCTCAAGCTCAGTGGTCAATTTTTCATTCGCGGCCTTAACATCGCGATTGACCTTTTTGACCTTTTCAATTTCTACACTACAATTTTGCAATAATGATTCAAACATAGCACGTGTTTCCTCATCATTATCAGTATGCTGTGACTCGAATTCTTCATTAGGATCCATATCTGGAGTTTCCAAATTAGTATTACTACAACTTGGTTCGTCCATGTATGTATCATAAATGAGATTAGGAGTCTCAGGATGCTGTTCATTTTGAGGTGACATATCAAACATTTCATTATTGTGACATGTAGCATATGGTTGTACCTCAGAAACCGCATTAGTGTCAAAAGCAGGAGGTGCTTCTGAGTCTGTGTCGTACTTTGCCTCCTGGAGATTTGCCATAAAAATGCAGTTTGCATCGATGTCCTCTTGATCTTCTGAAGCATCCATAATAGCCATGAAGTCATTCTCTTCTGCACTCAACTGAAGCCCAGCCGTTTCCTTGTTTGCCAACATTAATGCTTTCTGCAAATACGCTGGATCCCTCTTATTCGGCTTGTCTGGACAGTTCCTAGCCATGTGACCAATACCCTGACAGTTGAAGCACTTCATCATATTTCCCTGATTCCTATTCCCAGCTCCCTGAGCAACATTCCCAAACTGATTCCCAGCATTCTGTACCCTTTGATTACCAACAGCTGTACCCATCTGATTTCCTGCAAACTGACCCATCTGATTACCAACATACTGCCCTGCATTCTGATTACCCATCTGAAATCTTGGAGCATAACCCTGCTGATTCCCATATCCCCCAACTATCTGTCCTTGCTGTCCCATGTTGAAACTCGGCTGTGCAATCTGCTTGTTGCGAGTGTTCGATGAGATTCGTTGATTGTTGTTGGTGGGTGTGGAGTAACGTCCTTGGAATGCTTTTGATAGGTAAGCAAAAGCTTGAGTCAAAGCAGCAGTTGACTCATCCTGATCGTCTTGATCTGGGTGTTGTGGGTATTTTTGTTGTGGGGATAACATGTTGTTGTTGTGGGTAGAATGATGATTGTGGAATATACTGTTGTTGCATGAATTGCTGAGTGGATGATGATGATGATGATGGTTGTGCACTGACTGTTGCAGGTGTAGGTGATTGGACTATGAGTGCAAGAGGATCTTGTTGTTTTGCTTGCTTCTCTTTTCTGACTTCATTTGCCTCTGCTTGGTTTTGTTTGAGAAAGTCATAGAGTTGATCGTAGTTCACATCATGAAGATTCTTAGTTTGGTTGACAATAGTAACATATCGTCCCCATTCTTCTGGAAGGTTGTTGATGAACTTGATGTTTTGAACAATTTGTTTAGGTGCCAAATTGTTTCTGATCAACTCATTCATTAGAGTACAAAACCGTGTGTAGTAAGATTCAATCTGTTCAGCTGGCGTTGCTGTGAACTTCTCCCATTCTGTCAGAAGCTTGTTTTCCATTTCTTGAATGCCAATTTCTGTACCATGACAAAGACGTCTAACTCGATCCCACATTTCTTTGGCAGTTTCACAGCTATCTACAGCACAAAATATTTCTTGTGGTAGACCGAGTTGGATTAGATGCATTGCTAGGTGATCAGCTTCAATTTGCTTCCAATCTGCTTCAGTGTAATCCGATTCCTCTTTGGGTCGGTACGTTGGATCGACGGGAGGATTTGCAGTAGGGTTTCCAGCTGTTTCTTCAATCTCACCAGGCTGGAATGGACCTTTCTTGACAGAGTTAACCAAGAGAATACCTTGTCCATTAGGTTTGGATCTCATATATCGAAGCATACGACTCGTCCATGGAAGGTAACCACCTTTTTCCAACATTGGAGGTCGGTTTTCTGAACCTGCGGCATGAATGTCTTGTTGTGTAGTCATCTTTAAAATATAATGTATGATAAAGTAGATTTAGGATCTTTGCAACAAAGTAGGAGACGTTGTTGTTGACGGTTGAACTTGGTTGTTGTTGTTGTGAAGCTTTGTTACGGTGGAAATTTTGGTCCGGAAACTTAAAACCTCAATAACTTCATTTTGGAGCGTTTTCAGGCCTCGAAACTTGGGTTGAATGAATAAATTAATTCAACGTGTCCTTCTCCTCTGTCTCACGGTCGTTTTGACAGGTGTTTCGCTGAAAACGGAGTTACGGTTCAAAAGTTATGATCGTTTGAAGTTTCACAGAAGTACGAGGGCCAAAACTGCCAAATTTGAAAGTTTCCAAAGGCTGCTGGAAAGTACAAGGACTGAAGTTGCCAATTTCGAAAATTGCACCAATTGCGGGTCCAAAATGTGAATTGCGAGACCAATTTCGATAAAATAGCTCCAATTGCGAAACTAACACTGAATTGCGAGACCAATTCCGAAAGAACAGCCCCAATTGCGAGATTCAACTTGAATTGCGATATACAATTGCGAGAAAATCTCTGAATTGCGAAACAGTAAGCAATTGCGATACTTCAGGGGAATTGCGAGATGCAATTGCGATACATGTTGAATTGCGAGATTCTGCTTGAATTGCGATAGCAGTGGAAATGCGATAAGCAGCAGCAATTGCGAGATTCTCCCAAATGCGACAGAATTCCTGAATTGCGACAGAATTTCTGAATTGCGAGAATGAATTCCGATAAACAACAGTAATTGCGAGAAATGTGCAATTCCGAGAGAAATGAAGCAATTCCGAGAGAAATGCAATTCCTAGACACCTTTGACTTTTTCAAATGCGAAAAATCTGCTACTTTTCACCAACTTTTGTCCTTTTTTCTCAATTCCCCATGCATATTTCTTACATATCCATACTTCTCTGCCACTTTTCACTAACCTTACCAACTTCAATAATTCTCCTCAAATATTAAAATAATCAACAACACAACTTTTACAAAGTTGGTGATGATATACGATCTGAAGACCAAGAACACCACAAAATACTAAACTTTTTACCAAAGTATTCACAGCCCACTTCTAACAAACACACTTTATCCTTAATTTTTGTGGATCGAAAAGAATAAAAACACAATTTGTAACCTTTCTAATGAAAGAAAAATAACAAAGTTTGTTTTAATCTTTAGGGTCAAGCAAAAATAGTAAGGATACTCCTACCTTGAACCTTGCTCTATGTATACCACTTGTTAGGACCTAAGCTTCTCCTCTTTATCACACAAACACTCTAGATGATGACACTCACAATCACTTAAGAACAATAAGAAATAGAGTTGTATGGATCATATGGTTATTTCAAGTCAAATGATTATTAGCTTCAAAGAAAGAAAATAATACAAGAGACTTTGGGACCTTTGCACACACACACACACTCTTTTCTTATCTAAAATGAGGCATGACTGTGAAAGAGTGTGTGTGGCGTGGTTTTGTGTTTCTCAGCCAACCAAAGAGGGCTTTGGTGGGCTTTTACAATTAACATGGAATGGGCTTATGTTGCACTACACATATACTAACTTTACAAATAAAACTAATGCCATAAGCCCACTTAAACTAACTAAATATTGTACATGACACATTAAGTTATTAGCAAATGACCATCACTTTATATTTAACATAAAATGATTGCTACACATTATTAGCTCCCGCTTTGTCACATGCACTCACTCATTCATTATACGTATCTTCTTCTTCTATAGAGCAAAGTGCAAAAATGATCATTTAATTTCGAGGTATGATTTTTGTGATATACTTTGACAAATAAAAAAATAAATAAATAAATAAATAAATAAATAAAAAATTATAAAACATCATTCCTTTATTAGAAAGCTAAAGAGTTCGACATGTGATAGCTAGTTTCCGACAACGATGGTCGGTGTTATTTTTTTGATAAACTATATGAATGATTTGTAGATCATGAAATCGTCACTAGACCTAATTGGCAATTTAGAGTGGTTCATATTTTTATTACATAAGTAAATGATAATGGTTGGTATCATAAGAGTGCACTTAAACGTTATCATAAGTAAACTCCCAATTACCAAATTATAAAGAAAATAAAAGTAATCGCATTTGAATGTTTTGCCGTAACAAAAACATTTATTTATTGATATACGCGTACATAGTAAAGTAATTAACTAAGGAAAGAAAATCAAGGTTGCGTTGGAAGAAGAGAAGTTCCTTACTCCCTTGTCTCATGGAGATTGTTATTCCCGTTGTTCTTCTTCATATCTTCAAAAGCTTCATGTTCTTGTCTCTCTAAAACACATTAAAAAAACAAAAAGCCTCATGATAATCACCAAACAGATCATAATGTGATGTCAATCCCCATGTTCATTTAAATCTCCAAAAAGATGCCCTTATCCTTCAAAATGTTTAACAACACTTAATTAAATCCCTCTAAACCTTCTGTCATTCTGTAATGCATGCATTGTTAATTTCATAATTTGTACTCAAACTCAACACTTCATGTTCCTTAAGCACCGTAGCTCAAGTTTAAAATATGTCACTAACTATATATAGTCAAACATGATTAATATATGTGGTAATAGTACAGAGAAAACAAATTGTAATTGCTACTATTGTTAACATACGGAATATAATAATCAGTAAAATTATAATATGATACTCGATACTCAATAGGGCGCAAGAGACACGCATTCCGTCGAATCACACACCTATTGTTTGAAAAATTAGGAGGACAAGCTTGTGTATAGTGTTCAATATATTCGACAGTTTCTCTAGCTTATGATCAAGTGAAGAAATTGATCAGATAAATAATCCAAATGCTACTACCAGAACATACAGATCCAACCAATACTAACATCATTAAAACCATAGTTTACTCTTTGCATTACTAAACTAAGATGAAAACTTGTTCAAAAAGAAGAACGAAGTTTTAAACGATTTTATTGATAGTAAAACAACTATCTAAAAGCCTATAATAACAAGATTAGTGATGAATTTCTAAACAAGCAAAATCTGAAAATTCTCTTAATACATATGCGTAATGCAAACCAGTTATTGCAAGCATTAAAGTATTAAACACTGAGAAGGATGGTAATCAATCGGCTTGAGCCTATGCTTGGGCCTTAAGTTTGTTTTATTTTTATTGGGCTTGATTCTATATTGCGGTAGTTTCAAATGTTTGGAATTTTAATAACATGACAAGTTCATAAATTAAACACATAAACATCATACACATGCGGAAGCGTAGGATCAATTTAACACATAAAGAATTAACCGAATTTAAACGTAAACGTACCTTTGATTCTAGCTAAACAAGAATCAACTTCAAGTATTCTTCAATGGAGATCAAGAACCCTAATTAGGGTTTATAAGTGGATTAATGAATTACCCATTACCATTTTGTAATTCAATCCAAGATATTAACTATAGTGAGTTAATACCACGTTCTTGTACACACTTACTAATACCAAATTAATGTGTATGCTAGTTCAAGAAAACACAATAATTAAAACCAAAACAATTTTGCTTAACAAAAAATCAATCAACCCTTAAGGGTTATAGTGATCGACCAAATTTCACAAGAGGAAGGAAATAACAAGTTAGGGTATTGTGTGTGTACAAAAGTCACCAAACAATGAACCCCTAGCCTTGTATATATAGTATGTAAAACTTAGAGGACAAGTTAGTCTAGGATTAGGAACCCTAACCCTATACGATCGGCCCTATTCGCTAGAAGGGATTCCGGAACATTCCCGACCTCTAATTTCACATTAGTCCTTTTCTTTTATACTTCAACGACTGTTAATCAATTTTCATTAATTACTTAACGCTCGTTAGTCGTTATTGTGTATTTAATAATTATATATATAACGTTTTATATATATATAATTATTATCCATTAATTCTCATACGTAAAGTGTTCAATCCTGTGGTCTCGAGTTCGATTCTAGACATACACATATTAAATATTGTCCATAAACAAACAGCTCCCACTTAGACATATCTTAATAGTGTAATGACATTGGTTAGCGTCTAGCAACACGCCAATTCCCCCAGTACAACTCGAGTAAGGTCTTCTGGAAAAACTCTTTGATGATTCATCATCATACTTATCCTTTTATTTCTAATACCACGTTAAATAAGGATATGGTTCTTACTCATTCCTTTATTTAACTATTATGTTTCTCGTTGTTTGTGATTGAGCAAGATTACCAAATTTTCCAAACATATTTCAGATAGATCTTGGGCATGGCCATGCAAACGTCTTGTCAACCCCACGAGGGGCCCAGTAGTATTAAACTTCAAAAGGAATTTGAAGGAACAAATTCTTTCTTGACTACAAGCAAAAGCCATGAACTTTGCAACACTTCTGAAAACAATCCTTATAGCTACCAGTTACGTATAGCGGTAAATTGCTTTACAGAAATGCACTACATCCATGACAGTTCTCTGATATCTCAAGTTTAAGGATAAATATTCATGATTTACTTGATGATAAGATCCATAAAGTACAATCATGCGGTTGGGATAAGTCCTATATTCAATTCATTGAATATTATGTGAAATTGGTATGTCAACACATCAATATACTTTCAAGTATATTCTACCAAAACTCAGATTTGTCTTAATTCAATGATATTCCCATATCATTGATCGACGACGGACTATTTAGAATAACATAAGTTATTCACGGATTTAAACATGCAAATATATGATACAATCTATTATTAATGAAAACAAACGTACCAAGTACTTTAATTCATTGTAAATAATAATTGCTTAACATCCGTTATCCAAATACTAAATAGATCAATGCATGATAATTCAAGTTAATGAATTATGCCTCCAGTCATGTCAATCATACTTGTTGACAAGACATAAATCAACTAATTTTGATCTATCAGAATTTTGAGAATACTTATTTCAAGAATTCAATTAGTGAAGTTCTTGTATGTGTGCATTCAACTATCTTGATATTGCCACATAATATTTCATAAAATGCGTGACATCCTCAACTACCAATTTATGACAATTAAACTTTTAAACCTTTTATAGTTTAAAGTATTCTAATTCTTTAATGTATAATGCAACTATGCTCTTAGTTGAGCACAACTAGTTCATATGGCCATTAATCAAGGATGAAATCCTACCATGACTAGTATTGAGTGTCATCTCAATTTAAACCAGCATTATTGTATACAAACAACAATATGCACTTTAAAAATCCTTAAACTTAATATCCATTGTGTAATGTTTGATGCATTCCAATCTTTCAAGATTTGTCGGCTATAACAATTATGCAACAATTTGCCATATTGTTCATACTTAGAATCTAGGAGCAATTCCAGACTGAGGATGTAATTCTTTATCCAACCATATTCATTACACTTAGTTATCTAATAAATTTCAATTAGATATTAATGTTGTCAAATCATCTTTCATCTAAGCATGATACAACAAATAACATGATGTACATAAAAATTCCTTATGTTAAACTTAAATTTCATTCATGTTATATCTTTTGAAAGATATGTATCCATTTAGACTTTCTAATAATATATCATGTTCTATTAGAATTAATTATTTTACCGCTTATGTTTATAACAATAAATATATATTCCAAGGTTGTATGTTTATTTCCTAAATCTTCAAGTGAAGTTTCATTACAAGCTAAGACTTAACATTTAATGTATATGGAATGTTACTTCCTATATGTTATACAACATATATGAAATAAGAAAATAAACATAATACTTCCACTAGCTTTCAGGAATACTAAGGAATTATCTTATTTTAATTATAAATCAAAACTTGAATTTAATAATTAAACATAAGTATATCTCCTAGATGCATGCATTAATCCATTCATGAATTATTGCACTTTGTACACTTCTAAAGATTATTTGAATTCAAATACTCCCTTTGATTACTTATCGTCCTCGCACAAGTAATTAATCAAGAAAGAGTTTTGATATTCCATTGTCAATTTCATATTAATGAAACTAATGATGACAATCATAATCTTTACACATTTAATGTGCCTAGAAAGAATATTCAATCACTATTAATTGCTTAAGTGTGATTAATAATCTTGTCATAAGACATACATTAAATATGTTTACAAAATTGTCCATATGATTTCTACACAAAGATTTAAACCTCTAGGATTTTCATTCCCTTTGAAAAAACTCATCTTCATTCTATAGTCTAACTATAGAGTTCAAGATAAACTAAGTTTTCAAAAACTAATTATCTTTATGGATTGCATCTTAACATTCATAGTATGAGTAATTTGCCAAATTCAATATTTGCAATTCATCTTAATGATCAACAGGTTTACCATAATCCTGTAACTCATAATTCTCAGCATATTATTCAAATATTTGAGATATCCTTGCGGATCTATGAATGAGAATTCCATCATCTTGAGATTTAACATTAACATGTTTATCCTCATCATGACGTTCACTAGTGTATTTTTAGAAGATTATGTATCTTGTAATTTTATCTTTTCAAGATAAAAACTCCCACTTGCCTTTTGCAATTTATAAACTATCTATAAATACTTAGCAAGTAGAGCAACACCAAATTGTTCTCTTTTGGGACATTACAAATACACATTGACAGTTCCTGATATTAGTTTGTTAATATCTAGCTTCATCAGAAGTATAACAAATTCAGAACTTCATTTTAAGACTTAATGTGATTCATCACATTCCATAATAAATGGTGTCTTATTAATCTTCTAGGTTGGAGTCTTATTGAGTATATACAATCCATACTCAATTTTCTAACCTTGATAACTTTTGGAAGAAAAGAAGTTATAGTTATCTTTAATCAAACGATACCAATAGAGTTTGATTCTCCTAGCTGAACACACCACAAACTTGTGGTATTTCATTAGAACTAATATTGTGAGACAATCTAACAATATGTAAGATAAACTTATACTCCTTTTGGCTTACCTATTTACCAACTAAGTCAACTTAATGGTAAAATAGATTTTTCAAGCCAATTGCATGCTTTATAACACAAGTACTTTTTAACTAAGTCACTTCATGTCCATGTCTCAACAAGAAAATATAAATTGTTATAATCCCACTATACGTTATAAATCATTGATCAACTCAATGACTTCTTGTATATGTCTTAATAAAGAAGACATAACAAGTTAACGTCTGTAACCACCGGTAAATTTCCACTTGTAATGATATTCTAACGAAATAATACTTATCCATTTTCTACGTCTTTTTTTTTTATTTATTTTTTATTTATTTTTATTTTTTTAAGATTAAGCGTTATCAGTTTATCTTATCACCACAACAAACTAATGTGACGTAACTCACATTCTCAATAAACGTACTCACCAACACCAACATGTCTTAAGTACGTTTCAAATAAACATTCTTTACATGTCAAGTATAAAAGATTGCAACTCTTATTTACCTATTATTTATTTATTATCATAAACGCTTCTACACAATTTTCATGCAATGTACCATGTACTCCTAATATATAAATATTAGTTACTATTCATAAATATATATTTACTATTCATCAAAATATCTAGTTACTATTCATAAATATTTATTTACCAATGTTGCAAAAATCGTGAATCGGTAGCGTGGCGGTCGACCACCCTGCAGCGATTAATCGGCCAAGGCGGGATTAATCGGTGATTAATCGGATTGGCATTTTTTGCATGTTTTGGGTATTTTTGGAGACCAAACTAAAGATCGTAACTGATTTCAAGCCTACTAGATTTCCAAACCTCAATAAAAGGCTCCAATTCTGATTATGAGGCTCATTGTGTGTTATAAGTGAAATAAACGATCCCCAAATTAAGTAGAATGCCTAATTTTTTTATTTTTTTTAAAACTGACCGATACGGCCGATTAATCGGCCGATTTCTGGCCGATACGGCCGATTTTTGGCCTTTTTTTTGCCCAGACCGATTTTTTGTCCGATATGCAAAATTCTACAAGGTCGAAGGCCGATAAGCGATATATCGGCGATTAATCAGCCAATACGGCTGATTTTTGCAACATTGCTATTTACTATTCATCAAAATATCTAGATATTTTCAGAAATTTTCACTAAAATAGAAAGAAAACTAGTTCATTTTTTTACAGAAAAACACACACAATTCTCTCTGATTTCGAGCCAAACAAAAGGAACATAGAAGATATTATCCTCTTCTCGCCCACTCCAAGGTTAGTCGACACTACCACAGCCACCTCCTTCATCACCTTTCTCTTCTTCTCGACCTTGTGGTATGTCGAACATACTTACATCTATTTTGTTAATTCTTTTGTATAAATGAACCAATTACAAGCGGGTTTACAAGTTTTGATGGCTAAAATCTGGATTAAAACATGTTTTAACAATGGTTCTTTTGGTTAAAGTATTATAAAGGTGTTTGGATTATTTTGTTTGAATTGGGTCTGGTATGTAACCCTACTGAGATCCGGGTCGTGACCCATATGGGTCACGGGTTAATTGATTTCTTGTTTCTTATCTTATTTTGCCTCGGTTCAAAACCAACCCAAGAGGGTTGTGTTTATTCTGTGTTTGGTTTGCAATAAATGACCCAAAGGGGTGTTTGTTTTGGTGTTTTGGTTGTTACCGAATCATGAGAAACCAATTAGAGTGTTTGTGTTGGTGTCGTGGTGTCTTTGAATCCGATGAGCTCACCATAGATGTGGTGGTGTTTCTTGTCCGGTTGGAATAGCGGGTCACCAAGTGGTGCTCGTGAATGTTCTAGCAGTTATCTACGGCTCGACCAAGGCATCACAAGGGTGAGCCTTAGTTCGACTTTATATGTGATACCAAAAGAGTGTTGGTACTTTTGTTTGGTCTTGACTGAAAATAAGAAACCCACTTGGGGTTGTTTAGTTGTTTTGTTTTGCTCGGTTCAAGAGAAACACCCATCAGGGTGTGTTTGTTTATGCGTACCACAGCCCTACTTAGGGGGTGCGTCTGGTTTGTTTGTAACAACCTACACAAGAAATCACCCATAAGGGTGCATTTGTTTTGCTTATTTTCTGCACCAGCAGGGGTGTTTGGTTGTGCAGATCTGGTCCAACAGGGGCGTTTGGTTCGTGGTATTGGTCCACCAAATCGCCACTCAAAAGGGTGCATGTGGTTTAGGTTTCGGTCCACCAAGGTAGCCCACAAGGGTGCGCTTGGTTTGGTTGTTCAGCCTATCATAACAGCCCACAAGGGTGCGGTTTGGCTTGTTCGTCTCGGTCGCCACGACAGCCCAAAAGGGGTGCATTTTGTTTGCCTAGTTTCTGCACAAAATTGGGTGTTTGTCTGCTGCAACGCAGCCCCAACAGGGGGCGCCAGTTGGCTGCAAAACAGCCCCAACAGCGGGCGTTTGTAGGCTGCAAAATAGCCCCAACATGGGGTGTATTTTTCTGCTCATTTCTGCATAAAAAGGGGCTTTTATACTTGCTTATTCCAGCCCCAAAAGGGTGCGTTTTGTTTATTTATTTTCTGCGCAACAGGGGGTGTTTGTTTGTCTTGATTCGCGACCACAACCACGCCAAATTTGTGTTGGGCTCGTGGGTTTTAAGCACACCAAACCGCAACCCATTAAAGGCGCGTTTGGTTTGGTTGTTTTCATAGCCAATGGGGCTGTTTGTTTGTTGTTTCTGCCCAGCCGAACAGTAGCCGTAAAAGCGTTTGGTTTTGCTTGTTTCTAGCCTACCTCACAAGATGTTGGGTGCGGGTTGAGGGTGTTTGTTTACCTTGGTATAATAAGAAAACCTAAAGGGTTGTAGGTTCAAGCTTATGAGCTCATATCCAAACTTATTATTATTAGTTATGATTCACTTAGTCTTTCGGGATTATTAATTTGGAAACCGGATCATGTTTGAATTGGACAACAACTATCGAAACGAAAACTATAATATTTGACAACATATTGAGAACACGCATTTTAAATCAAGCCTACACAACTTAGAAGTTATGTAAATAAACGATCTCTTACTTGATTGCTATTTGATCCTTATGTGTTTATTTCCTTTTATACTTGTGCTATATGTTTTATATTTTGGTATGTGCAATCGAGTCTTAACATTCAAACCACCACACGAACAATGATACAAAAACCTTTTTACAAACAATGATATGAAAACAATGATACAACATCTTTTAACTCATACGCATTACTTGAATTTCGCGTGACATATTTAAAAGATAAGTTATTATCTTCTAGGTCGTGCCGACCATGTACGGTTGTGCTTTGCTACTTGATTCTATTTTGCAATACTTACGCCATATGACAACCCACTATTTCACAGGTCAATACTATTCAATAAACTCAAATTACTCATCTTGACATTTACTTGAGAACAATCTACGTATAACTTTTACTTGAATCAGCTTAAAATTTAGAATACCTTTCAAGTGCACTAGGACTTAGGATAGATTTAGTCCACAAAAACCCAATACCTTGCTCCTACTCCGGTTCGAAATTTTAATCCCTAAAACAAATCCATTTTATTTATTTACAATTGTTAATTTAACAAATGCTTTTCGCTATTTAAATAAACACCCGATATACCCAATACTTCTAACAATTATTTTTAAGGCATTTTTACACTTCCTAAATTATTACCAAAGTTCCAAAAATATTTCCTTACGCCTAATGTAATTTCTTTACTCAAAACGTTTAATTACGCGTAACTTACGTTAATTACCAAACCGATAACCAATACTTATGTTTAATACCCAATACATTCAATATACACCTATTACATAAAAATTAAATATTTTACTCCCACTTTTACTCTTATGCCGCCCCCCCCCCCCCCTTGTTCCATAATAATTACTAGACAATTTTTTTACACTTACAATTAATACTTGACAAGAATCTTAAAACATGGAGTTTCCAAAATTTGTATGCTTGACCAAGGCATTGTCCCTCCCCCTGATGAACTCAAATAAGTACATTTTATTACATTCATTTATCCTATTTATTTGACTTGTTTTATTATATTATCTGTGAGAATCGATACGTTAATGTTTACTTTTGTAATTCTCAGGTAAAAACAAGTATTATGTGAAACTTGGCGATTTTGGACTAATTATGGAGCAAAACAAGCAAGAAGTTAAGAGTCTACTGAAATGTACAAGATCAAGACATTCTGCTCCAGATACGCCGCATCTTACTTATTACATACGGCGCATCACTATCAAGATTTCACAAGATACGATCCAAGACAGCAAGGACATGCGCCGCATCTAAAGGATGGAGTTACGCTGCATCTTCTGGCGGTGTACGAATATTCCTGAATATATTAATCTTGGACCCCACGCGAAGTTAAGTCAATGCGCCGCATCTACTTATTAGATGCGCCGCATCTAGCCCTCAGACAGAAACTATAAATACCCCAAGACCAGACGAATTTTGAGAGCATAGAATATATACGAAGGACAAGACCACAGAAACCTAAGGCCGAATTCAGTCGAAGTGGCAGCACAAGACACACCTTGAACGAAGATACAAGAGCTGTAAGAAGGTCCTGCATGTATTCAATTCATTAAGTAGTTTTGTTTTATTGTATTAGTAAACTTTAATTCATCAGGATTGGTGGCTTGTGTAATGTGACAACGGAAAGGTTGCACTCCCTTAAAACTGCTTTCCCATTAATTAAAGTTTATATGTTGATGTCTTTGGTGACTTTTATTAGTGCATTGATAACCTCTGTGTCTAGCTGAGCGTTGATCGGGTCGTCATGCCTCTGCCCTCGCCTATTTATTAGATCGCCTATGCATTCTATCGTCTGTAGAAAAGTAGGAAGAAAGATAAATAGGATAGTCATAAGTAATCATTAAGGGTTTACTCGCCGATAAGATTAGAGCCAACGAGAAAGGACTTAATCTCGGTCCGTTGCATCGAACTATACACTTCATATAAAACTAGCAATAAAACAAGTGACAAGCTACTTAACTATCAGGACAGGTCTTCTTATTGTCTCGAGTATTTATCTGTGTACGTGTGTGCTACTCGCTGATTCGTGCCTATTAGTTAGTTTATTATTTAATTGCAACCAAACCGTGCCAGTCTCTCAGGCTGAAACCCCCCTTGCGTAGATTAGGTTGTATAGCTAACTTAAGATATTAAAATACTGATTAGAATAACTAGATAATACGTTCCACTCTTAGTGATCGACACTCTACTTACCATTATATTCATACTGACCGGGTACACTGCTCGTTAAAGTGTGTGTGTTATTGATAAGTCGGCTAAATATAAATTTAAAACTTGAATACTGCTAAAACCACAACGACATACCGTGGGTATAAATTAGAGCATACGCACACGCGCATCACCCCCCCCCCCTCCTAGCTAGGTCGGCCAAGCAAGGACCAAAGACCAAGACCAAGAACTTTGAACAACTTGATATTTCACCTATATATACATACTTCAACACTTATTTTTTTTACTTATAATTACAAAGAAAGAAAGAAGAAAAACTATCATCACACATTCTCACATACACCAAACGAACCACAAGGAGAAGTGAGGAAGCAAGGAAGTTGGTTTTCATCAGTTCAAGTATTTACTAGGGCACATTTTAGGGGTTTATGAGTATTGATCTTGGGTTAATCAAGTAAATCATCTTCTCATCTCACTAATCACCTTAAGTAAGTCTCCAAACTAATTTTTATACCTTTACACTACTCAGAGATGAGCTACTATATTGCATGGTTGCATATGTATTATAATCTCTTGTACATGTTTGTGAAATTTTCTTAAAACATATCTAGTTGACAACAAGTTACAAAGTCATAAACTTTCATTTCTACGAGCTCTTGAGTTTCCTAACACATTTGATAATAATGTGGTAGAGTTAGAGTAGTTGTGAGGTGATTGTGAGGTAATTAGAAAAATGCACTTTGAAACATCCTTAAATGGAGCTGTTCCATTT
Organism: Artemisia tridentata subsp. tridentata; assembly: GCA_021014915.2. NCBI lineage: Eukaryota > Viridiplantae > Streptophyta > Magnoliopsida > Asterales > Asteraceae > Artemisia > Artemisia tridentata. Next base: position 126,589,523 of record CP139501.1, read on the forward strand.
TATCAAATATGAAATAATCAGTAGAATAGGAGTAATTTTGGGCTAGAGATTCAAAAAATATACTCAAAAACGAAAATATGGCCGCTTGAATGGATTAAAATGGGCTTATAACGAAGGAGATACACTAATATGAATATAGGCGACGAAAACAAACTTCTGAAAAAGAACAAGCTGTTGAGGGTTTTTCAAAGGTTGAAAACGGGCATCTAAAGTTAGCTAAATATTCTGAGATAGTAAAAATATGTTAGTACCCTTAAATACAAACCAGGGGATATAAAGAACTTAAGAAACGGAGCTAAAACAACAAAGATATATAGATTTGAATTCGGACGAAAACTTGCCAAAACCAATAGCTCAAACAGAGAAACTTTTCTAAGTGTCAAAACTGTTTTCCTATGTGACCATGTTTAACCCCGTTTTTCTCATAGATAGGGTCTGTTATGGAAAAATGGCACTAGTAGGTAAAATAAAGTTCACCTGGCCTAGATTCCAAAAAATCCAACCGTTTGACAAATGGATTTATAACGAGTAACTTATGACCTCTCAAACTTCCCCAAAAACTGCCCAGAAACTATAAAAACAGCCTGATCACCTAACTTTATGGCCATAAAAGTGTGGGATCGGGATCCGAATGGGTTAAAAGTCAGTGTTAGCTTTTGTAGACCTTACTATATACTTCCTAAATCCACTGAGTTGGGTCAGTAACACTAAGTGGAAACTATTTTACGGCTAGCTTTACTGGGTCACTTGGTCAGTTTCAGGAATCCAACAAAGTGTTAATTATTGACGTAAAACTTTATTTTTCTCAAAAGTTACCTAGAAGTCTATCGTAGAATGTTGTTAAAGCGTAACGGTGATTTTTCTAAAATACTTATTAGTAAGATATCCCTACCTAAAGTACGAGACAAACTAATTACGCGTTATAATTTATACTTAATAATGGAACGAGTTGTCATAACCATATTTTTGACGTTAAATGTTGCAACAAACATGTACAAATGGTATAATAGCATATGAACTTGCATGCACGACCTTGTTTTCAAACCTAAGACATGGTACTTATTTAGGTTGCGGTTAGAGTGCTGGACCACTATTCACAGTTTACCATATTACTAATCGAGATTTGATAACCAAGGTGAGTTTCATAGCCCCGGTTTTTACATTGTTTGTATCTTATTTTAAAACCCTCGGGGTGGGAATACATTGCTTATTTTTCGGACACAAGTATTAAAACTGTTACATTGCCTAAGTTACCGTTATGCCGTTAAAGTCCCCTTAAATTATGAACCGTTAATTACTTGTAAGCACGGATGCTATGAATAGATCTATTTGGGTTAACACCCCCGTCCGAATTGGTCGCGCCAACCTGTCAAACGGACTCATATCATTCGGATTATTTTTGAGTGTCTAGCAAACACTTACTTAGGGCATTGATTATTATTAAGCTCTATTGCATACCATTTAGTTGAGCTTCGAGGTCATGAGCTTAGGGCATTGTATATTATATTTTTTGATATGACGTTATATTTGTTGTGATTGTCATGCTTTTGAAATCTTGTGGTCCGCACTTTATTTGTTTACTTAAACCTATGAACTCACCAACAATTATGTTGACTTTTTAACGTGTATTCTCAGGTAACTAGATGATAATAATCACCTATACATGGAGCATACTAGAGTCACATTTTGGAACACACATCATGATGAAGAGTTCCTTGCATTACTTAGCGTTTGGTTATGTATTAAAATTTTACATTTGATGGTGAACTCTGATATTAATGTTTTTGTAAAACGTTTATGTTTAAATCAAACGCTTGTTTTAAAATGACTCACTTAGAGGTCATTCTTTATTTCCTTGTACTTTGTTATCCAAGAATATCACTCCCTCGAAATTCCATTCCGCTGCAAACCAAATTTGGGGGTGTGACAGATTGGTACCAGAGCCAAGGTTATAGAGAACTAGTATGCATCATAGACCCTAGACTATAACCATTAGGTCACAACACTTCACAATATCATCATGTGTGTGCAATTGCTATACATGCTTTTACTCACTTATTTAATACGAGTTATTTACATTTGTTTTATATCGGGTTGTTACAGAGTCATGTCTTCACCCAACTACCCTATCATCATTTCATCAGACTCGGATATCGAGGATGCTATTTCATCCACTAATGCACCTACATCACTACTCTTACCTTCCTATGCCTCGACATCCCCATATCACTCACCATCGTTAGATGATAACTTCCACCTATTTGAGGTATTAGCATCACCTGAGACAGACCTAGAGGAGACAGCCAGATGTGACGCTGAGACCTTCGAGTCTTAGGATGCTGTCCCTACCTTCCCACTATCACCATTGTCATTCCCCTTTTCCATTCCCACATATCAGGAATTAGACGACACTCTGTGAATAGTACCAAGATCACCGAGTCAACAGGAACATCAGCAGATTCCTCAAGAATGGTTTGGGATCTATACTATCTCGGATATGATCGACGCACAACTCCAGGCCCCGCCTCAGAACTCATCACAACCCCAAGATGCCACAACCCAGGATCCACCCAGAGGAGCACCAGGAAGCCTCTAGATCAGACTTATATCTTTACTAGCTTTTACTATTATCCTAGCCACGGGATGTGTGGCATAGTTCAAAGAAACTTGTAGTATTTTGGTTGTTGTACAACGAATTTACCAAGTATTGACTCTACTATATGGATATGGTTGTGTTATGCCTGATATCGGTCTATGTAGGCCAAAATTTTCATCTTATATATTCATGTGTGTTATGATTATATCTATGATATTTTCGTGGTTGCATCTTATTGTGATTTCACTTCATTTATACATGTCATGGTTGCGTATATGTGAGTGTGATGATCTTTACTACTTACAAATTCTCATGGTCTCTTATGATTTTGAAGAGTTATGTCGAAGCAAGCCGCTCCAGCCATGACACAAGCCACTGTTGAGCAAATCATTGCCAAAAGCATAGCTACAACCCTCGCCAATCACGAGATAAATGTGACCAATGCACCAGGAAGACTTGAAACCACCAAGACAGCTGAAGGCACAGAAGGAGGAAACGTTGCACCCAAAATTCCTAATCTTACTCACGAGGAATTTATGGATTGAGATCCCCACACCTTTAGTGGAACTGAAGGCGCGAGGAGATTTTGCAAATGGTTCGAACAAGTAGAAACAATATTTCGAGGTGGTAACTGCCTCAAGAAAAACAAAGTTAAGTTCGTCACTTGCACTTTTCGGGATCGTGCCCAGGTATGGTGGAATAACCATGTTCAGATAGTAGGAGTCGACGCTGCTTACTCAATCTCTTGGGAGAAACTAAGAAGGATGATGATTTTAGAATATGGTTCAAGGACCGAATTACGAGCAATGGAACAGGAAATCCTAGACTTTACCATGGTAGGAGATGATGTTGCCAAATACACTAGTCGTTTTTACGAATTAGCACGGCTATGCCCTGCAATGGATGAACCGGAATGCAAGAAACTTGAGAGGTATATCGGGGGACTCTCCCTTGAAATTTGTATGTTGGTCGCCCCATTAGAACCTGATACCATGCCTAAAGCTATCCGTATGTCGCTCCAGGCAAGGGAACACATAGCTCACACCAAGGCTGTAGGAAAATATAATGAAAACAAACGAAAATGGAATAACAACAACAATCAGGGTGGAAGTGTTGCACAACAACCACCTAAGAGACCAGAGTTTGCTAAAGCCCATGTTGCAGGCCCAGCTAAGAAGAAAAGGTACCTTGGTACTCTACCAAAATGTAACAAATGTCAAAAACACCATAACCCTGGTCATTGCCCTACTCCATGTGGTAACTATAAGAAGAATGGTCACCTGACTAAATATTGCAGAACTCCCACACTTGTCGAAAATCAGAAACCTCCAGTAATATGTTTTGGCTGTGGAAAGAAAGGACACTTTAGGTGCGTCAATCCAAAGCAAAGTAATCAAGAATCCATGAGCCAGGAGGGGATAGCTCGAGGAAGAGAGTAGGTTATCGCATGAGGAGCTCTTCAGGATACTATCAACGTCAAGGACAACAATAATGAGTTAGAAGAAAGAGCTCCTACTTTGATTATAAACCATAGCTCAAGCCCTCTAGGGTTGTATTTTCCTGTTGTACTTCACCTTAGGAAGTTAGCGTAAACCAGTTGTAAAAAGTACCTTTTTATCTAATGTAATCTCTATCTTTTATTATATCCACGATACTCACAACCTTCGTCTATTACATTTTCTATTCCATTTACCTTATTCCTAACAACTTCGCAACGACATATCGCTATCCTATTAGGGATTAGGCAAATCTCATCTTTAACTATAGACTATTACCATTTCGTAAGATTCTCCCACACATCCTATAACCTATTCAACAAATTTTATTACAAGCTATTTTACTACCACTTTATAAAAAATTTTCACATAATTTTACTCCAAGCTATTTTACTACCATCTTAGGAAATTATTTCACAGAATTTTAAAACAAGCTAGATTGCTACCACCTCATAAATTGATTTTTTGTCATTCTACCAACCATTTACCACCGTATTATACAAACCGATTTTCTTGTAAAAAATAATAATAATAATAATTGTTTAGGCTACCATTTTACCATACAACACGTTGAATACCATCTAAAACTTTTGAGAAACATAGTACTACTTTGACTAAACCGAGCATCGCATCATTAGTCCTCAATTATACATAGCCTGATCACCTATGTCTAATTAAGGAAGGATTATGCCATGAAGGAAACCATCATCTTTTCAAATTCTTAAAACAACCTTCATTCAAAACATCAAAAAGCAAAGCTTTGTAACCAAATAAATTGTTCATAAACATCCCTTTTGTTGAACCCTCTCTAGATACCTACACCACTTGTCACTCACTCATCCGTTAAGTTGGATTTTTACCATTGGCCTTTCTAGGAAAGACTTACCATCTACGAGGAGGATTCCATGACATAAGAAAACAATGAAAGGATTACGGAACTACAAACAAGGACTAGAAATATACAGTAAGTTGATTCATAACGCAACGGAAATCTTAAGATCTCACGAGGCAATCCAAACCACTATCTCTGGCATAGTCGTCCAATCCTATCATTTTAGAAGTACTAGTTAGACCAAGTAAGATAACAAACCTAAGTCATGATCCATTTTAGAAATAACCAAGTAAGTTGAATACTCATACCTGTAAGTCTTGCGTAATATTAACCAATAGGCATTATCCAACATCAGAAACAAAACGTTAGACATCTAAGCACTCATGCAGACATACCTACCCGACTATTTCATCCTTTTCAATGCTTTCACTTCAAATGGATTTTCTTTAAAATGCGTTTATACAAATCATATACCTTGTAGGAAAATATTTTTCTGAAGTACCTATTTTGACGAGTAAATCCCTTTTGGTCAATCTTTAACAAAACTATTGTACGTTAAGAAATGTATAAACATCAATCTTTGCTAAACAGTCCTATTCACATCATGTTTAAAACCCGTCTATAAAATCTTGGGTCATATTTGAAAACCATCCAATCTTGCATAACTACTAAAATTTGAGTCATCAAGAAAAAGAGTACTTAAAAAGTCATTTGTTTAAACTTATAAATTCATTTATTAAGAGGAAGATTTCAAACAAAACACTCGATATCGAGTCAAATTTGGAAAATCAACCACCGTACTAAAACACTTCATACATTTAGGGTTTTGTGATTGACAAACGGTAGCAGGGAATTTTTTTTGATGAAGGAAATCTAGAGAAACACTATCAAACAGTAAAATCTTAGTAATGAAGACTAAGCACCTTAGCGAAGAAAGACTCATGTTGTGACATTAGTTAGAGCAAAACGCGAGGAATCAAAACTGTTACCATAGCCTTATCCTTCTGATAATGCCCTTTCCGACATACTTATCATTGTAGAATTAGTCACGAGACACGTTGTACCAATTTCAAATACTCCTAATAAAAGGTAGTCGATACACCTCAAACTTCTGGCAATCCCTTTAAGATTTTTTTTTAAACCCAATTAGATATAAGCACGATCTACCATGCTCAGACCAATGAACATAGTAAGAGAACTATCCAAACACTATAGAACATACTCAGCGTCGTATGATCAACTTTGAATTGTTTAGGGTAGTCTTTTGACATTGACATATTTCACTTTCAACAATAGTCATCACACGAGTATAAAGACTGCACCATTCGAGGCACTCTATGGTCGAAGTACCAATCACTTGTTGTCAGGCCGAAAACGGAAAAGCCCAACTCACTAGTCTAGAACTTATTCATGAAACAACAAAGAAAAATCATACCAATCGAGAATCAGTTACAAGCGACAAGAGATCGATAGAAAAGTTATGTCGGTGCATGACTCAAATCATTGGAATTAGGTTTCCCTAAGTCGCGAACCATAGGGACCTCAAGTTAGAAAACTAGTTATGTTGAAAGTCTTGCCTTGGAAAGGCGTGATACTATTCAGAAAGTGCGGGAAGTTAAACCTGAGATACAATGGATCATTTAAGATTCTAGCTAGAATCGGCCGAGTAGCTTATAGACTTGAACTTCCACCAGAGCTCAGTAGTGTGCACAATACATTCCAAGTTTCCAACCTTAAGAAGTGTTTATCCGACGAATTCCTTATCATCCTGTTAGAAGAGATTCAACTCGAGGACAAGCTTAATTTCATCAAAGGCCGGTAAAATATATATATATATATATATATATATATATATATATTGTCCGTAATATATATATATATATATATATATATATATATATATATATATATATATATATATATATATATATATATATATATTGTCCGTAATGTCAAGCAATTGAAACGTAGTAGAATTCCTATCGTCAAGGTTCGCTGGAATTCTCAACATGGTCCTGAGTCCACTTGGGAACGAGAAGACCAGATCCGTCAAAAGTATCTGCACCTCATCACTAACAACACTCCAACGACCAACACTGACTAAATCTCGAGGACAAGATTCATTTTATGGGTGGTAGACTATGACAACCCGTTATTTCACAGGTCAATACTATTCAATAAACTCAAATTACTCATCTTGACATTTACTTGAGAACAATCTACGTATAAATTTTACTTGAATCAACGTAAAATTTAGAATACCTTTCAAATGCACTAGGACTTAGGCTATATTTAGTCCACAACAACCCAATATCTTGCTCCTACTCCGGTTCGAAATTTTAATCCCTAAAACAAATCCCTTTTATTTATTTACGATTGTTAATTTAACAAACGCTTTTCGCTATTTAAATAAACACCCGATATACCCAATACTCCTAACAATTATTTTTAATGCATTTTTACACTTCCTAAATTATTACCAAAGTTCCAAAAATATTTCCTTACGCCTAATGTAATTTCATTACTCAAAACGTTTAATTACGCGTAACCTACGTTAATTACAAAACCGATAACCAATACCTATTTTTAATACCCAATACATTCAATATACACCTATTACATAAAAATTAAATCTATTACTCCCACTTTTAGTCTTAAGCCCCCCCCCCCTTGTTCCATAATAATTACTAGACAATTTTTTTACACTTACAATTAATACTTGACAAGAATCTTAAAACATGGAGTTGCCAAAATTTGAATGCTTGACCAAGGCATTGTCTCCCCCCTCCTAGCTAGGTCAGCCAAGCAAAGACCAAAGACCAAGACCAAGAACTTTGACCAACTTGATATTTAACCTATATATACATACTTCAACACTTATTTTTTTTTACGTACAATTACAAAGAAAAAAAGAAGAAAAACTATCATCACACATTCTCACATACACCAAACGAACCACAAGGAGAAGGGAGGAAGCAAGGAAGTTGGTTTTCATAAGTTCAAGTGTGACAAATCACAATTTCAGGTCATTATTCAAACCTAAACAATTTACTAATCATGAGTTGCTATACATCATTTACCATTTACCATTTCACCATTCATGATCATCATTCATTTATTTTGTAAACCTTGTTTACGGGTACTCAAATGCGCGTAACCAGTATGGTTTAGCTGCGTATTCAAGTATTATCAGTAAGAACACTTCATATAGACTAGACTATGTCCAGTCTACACTTTTTATGCATCATTGGTTCCTTACAATTCTATTTTTAAAAGTCATTGTTCACTTTTTCTAATTTTATGTAAACCTTGCACCTTTTACGTCTTACGTGTTCTAAACCTTCGTTTTTAGGTTTCAGTTATATTTATACCCTCCGATGAACTCACCACTCATCTATAAATAATAAAATTTGTTCATGATAACAAGTTTTCATATTTTTATATTTTTAGAAGTTTTACATGTTTACGTTACCAGGTATTGCATTATGAGTCTTAAAAACCTTACGTTTGAGTACCGGAAGCAACCTACACTACACAATACACCCAATAACCAAATTAATACATTAAAATGCACCACTAACACCCCTTAGGGCTATGTGGCCGGATTATACATAGCCAAGACACAAGTGTCTTGGTTATGTTGCATGGTTATAACACTTGTAATCCACTAAGTTATTTGTTACTATAAATAGGCAACTTTTAAGCATTGTTCTTATCACCATAGCTACCATACAACAAAAATCTGCCCTCCCTTCCTCTTGTTGCTGCTGTCATGGTTATTACAAGGCCAAGGAGACCATTAGTGATTGATTTTACAAACTACATTAGTGTTGAATTGAAGATCCTAGCATACAAGTTTGTTCCTAACCTTTCTTTCCTTCAAATTTACTTATCTATAGTATTATTAGAGTAGATTAGAGAAACTTGTGTATGTAACTTTGGAGATTGATCAAGTATTCATAGGAATCTTGGAGTTAGATAGGAGGCTAAGCTTGAAAGAAGTAGATAATGCAAGAGTTGGTAATTACACTTTTGATTGTTGAATCTAGTTTCATTTTAAAGTTTTCATAAAAGACCACATATGTTTTCTCTAAAAACCATTTTTGTTTCCTGGACATATTAGCATTTGATCCATTTAAAGAGGTTTATGATTGGTAGTACCACAAAATGTAGCAAAACCTAGCTTATAAACCCGAGAAAGTCATGATCTTGAAAAGATGATTCTATCCAAAATAATATCAGTTGAAAAACGACTCACCTATTTTACCTCAATATGTTCTGGACTAAAAGAAAAATATTTTGTTATAGATCTATGTCTTGTGGTCATTTCCATAAGTGGTGATTCCCGTGACAATACCCGATGATTGAGATATGAATTTTATGGTGAAACTAGTTCAGAACTGTACACTGTTTGGATTTTGGGCATAAGTTGAGTTTTAATGCATAACTTTTTGAAAACTAAATATGTGGACTGCAGTAGAGAAGTAGATCTATCATCTTCAACTGAGTTTACCTTAATAGGACTTGTAGATTTCAAGATATGGCCATTTTGGTGAGACACAAAACTGAGACAGTTTGATCCTCAGAACTAACTTGTATAGAAAATTTGTAAAGTGTAGGTATACCTAGATATTATTGAGTAAGCTTATTTTCCAGTAAAGTAGGGACATAGAGGAAGCTAGGGATGTAAAGAACATAGTTTTTCGACTTACGGTTTGAGAGATATGAATTTTTGATCATGAGCTAGTCACAAAAATCCCATCAGATTTTGAGATATAAGTTATGAAAAGGTTAATAACATATGAATTTGGACCCTTAAGTTTTAATTTGAACCATCTAATATATTTTGGACCTTTAGTCATAATTTGAACCTTTTGACTAAGAATTGAACTCTTGGACTTAATTTGGACCCTTGCGACTCATTTTGGACTTAAAGTCACAAATAGAATTAAAACATGAAATTGGGTGAGATATATATATCCCATGCTTACAAATGTTCTTATTTAACCATTAAGAATCAAGCACAATTGAGATTATAACTTACATAACATATTGAGATAAATGTATCATTTTTCTTAAAACTAAGACACGCGTATATATATATATATATATATATATATATATATATATATATATATATATATATATATATATATATATATATATATATATATATATAGGTTGCTTGTGGGCATCTCGCGATTACTTCATCATTATCTCACTTGGTTGTGCACTTCGTTTACAGTGAGTTTTCATAGCCCCGATTTTACATTGTTTATACATAATTTCTAAATTCTCGGGGGAGAATACATTGCACCATTTTTACATACGGACCAAAGTATCAAAATTCAGTTACATTGCTTAAGTTACATCATTGCCTGATTAAATTCCCCTATTTGAATCATGAACCGTTAATTATGAGCAAGCGAGAGTGTGTGAATAGATCTATTGAGGGTGACTCCTCCGTCCGGGTTGGTCGCTCCAACTTGTCAAACGAACGCATTTCATTTTAATCATATTAGAGTGTTTGGCAAACACTCAGATGGGGCATTTCATTTCAGTCTAGCTTCGGGGTCATGTGCTTAAGAGCTAATGTATTATTTTTATGTGGCATTGTTTTGTCATACACCTTATACTTGTGGTTTCCGTACAATCATTTCATTTACATAAACCTATGATTCTCACCAACATTATTGTTGACCATTTTTAGCAATGTATTTTCAGGTAATTAAGGTATGCGCATCATGGCTTGCATTTGGACCTATTTTGGAGTCGCGGTGTCGACGCATCTCACTTATCTTTTATGCACTTATTATCGTTTGATTTGTATAAACTTATTTCCGCAAACATGAAACATCTTTTGGGACCTAACTTTTGTAACTCTGAATGTTTTTAATTAATCAAACGATGTATTTTCAAAACGACACTTTAGGTCGTCCAATATAACTGTAACTGTGGTGCTATGATCAGTCACGCCCTCAAACGTTCCATTCCGCTGCAAATCCAGATATTTGGGGGTGTGACAGATTGGTACCAGAGCAAAGGTTATAGTGAACTAGGTTGTCCTTAATACCGTAGACTATAACTACATCATCATAGCATCTTATCATTTCATCATAAGTGCATATTCATTTTACATGAGGTTTCATACATACATTATGTAAATGTTATTTACATTTATTTCACATCGATTGTCACAGAGATGTCTTCAGACTCGCACCCTATTGTTATCACCTCATCGGACTCTGAGACAGATGAGACTTCATCACTTCCCTCTATCATACTAGAGTCAGTTTCATAACCATCACTACCTACTATCATCTTGTCATCCGTGGAGCCTACTCCACAGTCTTCCCCCGTGATGTCAGAGGCTGAGACCGAGCCCTTCGAGGAGGGTGAGGTTGCACCTACACCACCTTTGTCACCTGTGATCCGTCGTAGTCCCAGAGTTGTTCCAGTTATCCAGCCAGGAGAGTTTATACCCTATGGTTGAGTTTACCGTACATATCCAGATAGACCGCGCATGAAGCGCACCGCTGCTAAGCGAGTTCGTCAACCTATGATCAGATCGCCAGCTGCTTTTGCACCATTACTATCATCATCCCTACCATCTCTACCATCACTATCCCCAGCCTTACCATCATTATCACCATATGAGGTGCCATCAGCACCAGTTCATCCCAGAGACCCTACTCCTATGTCCGACCTACCACTCAAGAAGCGGGCACGTCTTGACATTCCAACACCAGACACTACAGAGACGGCAGAGACTGCACCACCCAGCAGATTCGAGGTTGGTGAGAGTTCGAGGGCTTCTGCTGCCAGACTACTCACTGTTGCTACACTTGACTCGCGACTAGATCGTCTACAGGGAGAGATTGACAGGGCATTAGCCCATTTAGATGAGACACCAGTGAGCCGGATTGAGGCTATAGAGGAGGAGATTGAGGGATTGATCCAGGGCAGGGTTGCTATTGATGTTTCACATCAGGGATTGGAGGCCCGACAGTTAGAGAGTTCTGAGCGTATTACCCAGTTGAGGCAGGAGATGCCTGAGTTATTCGATAGGGCACAGATGTCCCAGGATGAGCACCACCGTCAGGCTGGTGAGTTATCTTCAGTTCAGGCTAGGATTTCTGCATCAGAGACTAGGGAGGTTGATCTTTAGCTTCGAGTTGAGCACTTGGACGAGATTGTTGTTGCTATGTCCAGAGATATCCAGAGGATTAGCCGTAGGCTAGGTGGAGCACCTCCTGATGCTTAGTGTTAGACTGTTATCATGTAGCTTGTACTACTATTTTCCTAGTCTCGGGGTGTGGGACATAGTTTAGAACTTGTTGTCTTTTGCTTGTTGTACAAACAAATATATCAAGTGTGACTCTACTATGCAGGATTTGTTGTGCAATTTTATGATATCGGTCTGCGTAACCGAAATTTTCATGTATTATATTCATGTGCGTTGTGATTATATCTATGATGTTTTGTGGTTATTCATGTTGTGGTTGTATTTATACATGTTGTGGTTGTATTTATACATGTTGTGGATGTATACATTGTGTATGATGATCGTTTCTATTGTGAGTTCTCATTATTGTTATCTTTTGTGATCATGAAGAATCATGCCACCCAAGAGAGCTACCTCATCTATGACACCTGCTGATATCAGGAAGCTTGTTGCCGATAGTATTGAGGCAGCACTGGTAACTGAAAGAGCTGCCGTAGCTGCAGCCGCTGCTGAAGCCGCTTCTGGGGCAGAAACAGGAGAAGCTTCAGGACGAGCTACTAATGGTACTAATGGCCATAAATGTACTTAAAAATACTTCAAGAGTGGTGATCCTGTAAAATTTAAGGGCACTGAAGGAGCCACTTCCATGATTCGATGGTTCAAAAAGACAGAATCTGTATTCCTGCTAGGCAACTGTCCCGAGGACAGCAAGGTGAAGTTTGCAACCAGTACACTCATTGAAGAAGCCATGTCGTGGTGGAATTCATTTGCCCAGCCGATTGGAATGGAAAATGCTCACAAGCTCACATGGGATGAATTCAAGAAGTTATTGGCTAAGAAGTTTTGCCCACGTACTGAAGTAAAGAAATTGGAAACAGAGTTTTATGAGTTAGTGACTAAGGGTAATGAGATTGAAGCATACATCAGAAGATTTTAGGAGTTAGCTGCATTGTGTCCAACTATGGTCCTAGACAACGAAAAGCTGTTAGAAAATTTCATTGGTGGTTTACCATCCAGCATCCAGGGGGATGTAATCTCTTTTGACCCACAAACACTGGAAGAGGCCATTCGAATATCTCAGAAGCTTATGGCTCAGGTAGTAAAGAAAGGATCTACAGCAAACAACAACAACAGCAACACCTACAATAACCATAACTACAACAACAATTGCAACAACTACCGGAACAACAACAACTATAACAACAACTGAAACCATTCCAACAATAACAACAACAAGAAAAGAAAGTGGGACAATAACCAAGGTGGCAACACCACTCAACCACCACCGAAGAGACAAGAGGTTGCAAAGACCTATGTTGCGGGCCCAGCTGAAAGGAGAGGTTACAATGGTACTTTACCCAAGTGCAACAAATTTCAAAGCCATCAAAACCCTGGAAATTATCCTAACCCTTGTGGGAACTATAAGAAGGTTGGTCATTCGACCAGAGATTGCAAGGTTCTGTTTGTGGCTGATAATCAGAAACCCCCGGTAACATGCTTTGGTTACGGAGAAGTAGGACACTTCAAGAATAAATGTCCAAAAGGGAACAATCAAGGAAATGGGAATCAAAGAGGAGCAACTAGAGGCAGAGTGTATGTGATAGGAGGTGAAGATGTCAAGGAAGACCCGAAGGTCGTTACGGGTACGTTCCTCATCAATAATCGTTATGCATCCATTTTATTTGATTCAGGAGCCGATAGAAGTTTTGTTTCTACTACATTTGCACCTTTACTCAATATCGAGCCTACCCCACTAAACACTCCTTACCACGTTGAACTAGCTAATGGTAGTTTAGTTGGCACAAACACCATCATTTGTAGTTGCACTCTCAATTTTCTCAATCACCCATTCAATATAGACCTCATACCTGTAGAACTTGGAAGTTTCGACATTGTTATTGGTATGGATTGGTTATCCCGACATCAAGCGAGAATCATTTGTGATGAGAAAGTTTTTCATCTTCCTTACGATGGCGAAACCTTGATCGTTCGTGGTGAACAAAGTGGGACTAGACTAAGTATCATCTCATGCATCAAAACCAATGTTGCAAAAAATCGGCCGTATCGGCCGATTAATCGCCGATATATCGCTTATCGGCCTTCGACCTTGTAGAATTTTGCATATCGGTCAAAAAATCGGTCTGGGAAAAAAAAAAGGCCAAAAATCGGCCGTATCGGCCAGAAATCGGCCGTATCGGTAAACTTTAAAAAAAATAAAAATTTAGGCATTCTACTTAATTTGGGGATCGTTTATTTCACTTATAACACACAATGAGCCTCATAATCACAATTGGAGCCTTTTATTGAGGTTTAGAAACATAGTAGGCTTGGAATCAGTTACGATATTTAGTTTGGTCTCCAGAAATACCCAAAACATGCAAAAAATGCCAATCCGATTAATCCCGCCTTGGCCGATTAATCGCTGCAGGGTGGTCGACCGCCATACTACCGATTCACGATTTTTGCAACATTGATCAAAACAGAGAAATACATAAAGAAGGGTTGTTATGCATTCTTGGCACATATAACAGAGAAGAAGTCGAATGAGAAACGACTTGAAGATGTACCAATTGCCCGAGATTTTCCGAAGGTCTTTCCTGAAGACTTGCCAGGACTTCCACCTACTCGCCAAGTAGAATTTCGGATTGACTTAGTGCCAGGGGCCGCACTAGTCGCAAGAGCACCGTATCGACTTGCACCCTCAGAAATGCAAGAGTTGTCTAACCAGTTGCAAGAGCTCTTAGACAAAGGATTCATTAGGCCGAGTTCCTCACTCTGGGGAGCACCGATCATGTTTGTAAAGAAGAAAGATGGATCTTTCAGGATGTGCATAGACTATCGGGAGCTGAACAAGTTAACGGTGAAGAATCATCACCCACTGCCCAGAATTGATGACTTGTTTGATCAGTTGCAAGGCTCGAGTTTTTACTCGAAGATCGATTTGAGATCAGGTTACCATCAGCTTAGAGTTCGGGAGGAAGATACCTAGAAGACAACATTCAGGACGCGTTATGGTCACTGTGAGTTTCAGGTAATGCCATTCGGATTAACCAACGCACAAGCTGTATTCATGGATCTCATGAACAGGGTGTGCAAGCCATATTTAGATAAGTTTGTGATTGTATTCATTGACGATATCTTGATTTACTCGAAGAGCGAAGAAGAGCACAGAGAACATCTCAGAACGATCTTAGAACTGCTCAAGCAAGAGAAATTGTATGCAAAATTTTCGAAGTGTAATTTTTGGATCAGAAGAGTACAATTTCTTGGTCATTACATTGATAGTCAAGGATTACAAGTGGATCCTGCAAAGATTGAGGCAGTTAAAGATTGGGCAACACCCAAGACTCCAACAGAAATCCGTCAATTTTTAGGTCTTGCCGGATATTATCGAAGGTTCATTGAAGGGTTTTCCAAGATAGCAAAACCTTTGACCAAGTTGACGCAAAAGAACCAGAAGTACGAGTGGGGAGAAAAACAAGAGTCAGCTTTTCAGTTATTGAAGAAAAAGCTTTGTAGTGCGCCGATTTTGGCACTACCCGAAGGGATCGAAAACTTCGTGGTGTACTATGACGCATCACATAAAGGACTTGGAGCAGTGTTAATGCAGAACGAGAAGGTGATAGCATATGCATCTCGTCAGCTTAAGAAGCATGAGAAGAACTACACCACACACGACTTGGAGTTGGGTGCAGTGGTTTTTGCACTCAAGATTTGGAGGCACTACCTTCATGGAACTAAGTGTGTAGTGTTCACAGACCATAAGAGTTTGCAGTACATACTTGATCAGAAGGAACTCAATATGCGACAGCGTCGTTGGTTGGAATTACTTAGTGATTATGATTGTGAGATTCGATATCACCCAGGAAAAGCCAATGTTGTGGCAGATGCTCTTAGCCGGAAAGAAAGACTCAAGCCTTTGAGAGTCAGATCATTGGGAATGACTATTATTTCACCCCTACCATCAAAGATCCTCGAGGCTTAGAGGGAAGCACTCAAGGAAGAAAACATATCGAATGAGACAATTAAAGAAATGCAAGATAATGCAAACGGTTTAGTAAGAAGGTCAGACGGAGTATTATGCTTCAAGGATAGAAGCTAGATACCTCTCTATGGCAGGATACGAGAGTTAATTATGCACGAATCACACAAGTCAAAGTACTCCATTCACCCAGGTTCTGATAAGATGTATCATGATCTTAAGAAACTTTATTGGTGGCCGAATATGAAAGCAGAAATAGCTACGTATGTTAGCAAATGTCTTACTTGCGCCAAGGTAAAAGCCGAATACCAGAAATCGTCAGGGTTACTTCAGCAACCAGAAATTCCCCAGTGGAAATGGGAACGCATTACCATCGACTTTGTCACTAAACTTCCCAAGACTTTAGGAGGTTTCAATGCTATTTGGGTAATAGTTGATCGACTCACTAAATCAGCCCATTTCATTCCAATCAGAGAGACTTATTCTATGGATCAACTTACCAGACTTTACATCAAAGAGATAGTCTCAAAGCACGGTGCACCAGTTTCCATCATTTCCGACAGAGATAGTCACTTTACTTCAAACTTTTGGGAGTCATTACAAGATTCATTTGGAACCAGATTAGACATGAGCACTGCCTACCATCCTCAGACCGATGGTCAGAGTGAGAGAACGATTCAGACATTGGAAGACATGCTCAGGGCATGTGTGATTGATTTCGGAAATGGTTGGGCTAACCATTTGCCATTGATTGGGTTTTCTTACAACAACAGTTATCACACGAGCATAAAAGCAGCACTATTCAAGGCACTCTATGGTCGTAAGTGCCGGTCCCCAGTTTTTTGGGCCGAAGTTGGTGATGTACAACTTACTGGTCTAGAATTGGTTAGAGAAACAACAGAAAAGATAATTCAGATTAGAGAGAGACTCAAAACAGCCAGAAGCCGATAGGAAAGTTACGCGGACGTTAGACGCAAACCATTAGAATTTCAGGTTAGAGACAAAGTCATGCTGAAAGTCTCGCCTTGGAAAGGCGTGGTACGATTCGGAAAACGCGGGAAGTTGAATCCGAGATACATTGGGCCGTTTAAAATTCTGGAAAGGATTTGTCCCGTGGCATACAGACTTGAGCTTCCGTCAGAGCTCAGCAGTGTACATAACACTTTCCATGTCTCAAACCTCAAGAAATGTATGTTCGATGAATCGCTTGTAATTCCACTAGAAGAAATTTAACTCGACGATAAGCTCAATTTCGTTGAGGAACCCGCAGAAATCATGGACCGTGAGGTCAAACGGTTGAAACAGAGTCGAATTCCTATCGTCAAAGTTCGCTGGAATTCTCAAAGAGGTCCCGAGTTTACTTGGGAGCGAGAAGACCAGATGCGTCTTAAATATCCTTATCTTTTCACCGAGTCCACTCCAGAGACCAACGCTAACTGAATTCGGGGACCGAATTCCTTTTTGGGTGGGCGACTGTGACAAATCACAATTTCAGGTCATTATTCAAACCTAAACAATTTACTAATCATGAGTTGCTATACATCATTTACCATTTACCATTTCACCATTCATGATCATCATTCATTTATTTTGTAAACCTTGTTTACGGGTACTCAAATGCGCGTCACCAGTATGGTTTAGCTGCGTATTCAAGCATTATCAGTAAGAACACTTCATATAGACTAGACTATGTCCAGTCTACACTTTTTATGCATCATTGGTTCCTTACAATTCTATTTTTAAAATTCATTGTTCACTTTTTCCAATTTTATGTAAACCTTGCACCTTTTTTGTCTTACGCCTTCTAAACCTTCATTTTTAGGTTTCAATTATATTTATACCCTCCGATGAACTCACCACTCATCTAAAAATAATAAAATTTGGTCATGATAACAAATTTTTATATTTTTAGAAGTTTTACATTTTTACGTTACCAGGTATTGCATTATGCGTCTTAAAAACCTTACGTTTGAGTACCGGAAGCAACCTACACTACACAATACACCCAATAACCAAATTAATACATTAAAATGCACCACTAACACCCCTTAGGGCTATGTGGCCGGATTTTACATAGCCAAGACACAAGTGTCTTGGTTATGTTGCATGGTTATAACACTTGTAATCCACTAAGTCATTTGGTACTATAAAAAGACAACTTTTAAGAATTGTTCTTATCACCATAGCTACCATACACCAAAAATCTGCCCTCCCTTCCTCTTGTTGCTACTGTCGTGGTTATTACAAGGCCAAGGAGACCATTAGTGATTGATTTTACTAACTACATTAGTGTTGAATTGAAGATCCTAGCATACAAGTTTGTTCCTAACCTTTCTTTCCTTCAAATTTACTTATCTATAGTATTATTAGAGTAGATTAGAGAAACTTGTGTATGTACCTTTGGAGATTGATCAAGTATTCATAGGAATCTTGGAGTTAGATAGGAGGCTAAGCTAGAAAGAAGTAGATAATGCAAGAGTTGGTAATTACACTTTTGATTGTTGAATCTAGTTTCATTTTAAAGTTTTCATAAAAGACCACATATGTTTTCTCTAAAAACCATTTTTGTTTCCTGGACATATTAGCATTTGATCCATTTAAAGAGGTTTATGATTGGTAGTACCACAAAATGTAGCAAAACCTAGCTTATAAACCCTAGAAAGTCATGATCATGAAAAGATGATTCTGTCCAAAATAATATCAGTTGAAAAACGACTCACCCATTTTACCTTAGTAAGTTCAGGACTAAAAGAAAAATATGTAGTTATAGATCTACGTCTTGTGGTCATTTCCTTAAGTGGTGATTCCCATGACGATACCCGATGATTGAGATATGAATTTTATGGTGAAACTAGGTCAGAACTGTACACTATTTGGATTTTGGGCATAAGTTGAGTTTTAATGCATAAAGTTTTGAAAACTAAATATGTGGACTGTAGTAGAGAAGTAGATCTATCATCTCCAACTGAGTTTACCTTAATAGGACTTGTAGATTTCAAGATATGGCCATTTTGGTGAGACACAAAACTGAGACAGTTTGATCCTCAGAACTGACTTGTAAAGAAAATTTGTAAAGAGTGGGTATACCTAGATATTAGTATTGAGTAAGCTTATTTTCCAGTATAGCAGGGACATAGAGGAAGCTAGGGATGTAAAGAAAATAATTTTTCGAATTATGGTTTGAGAGATATGAATTTTTGATCGTGAGCTAATCATAAAAATCCCATCAGATTTTGAGATATAAGTTATGAAAAGGTTAATAACATATGAATTAGGACCCTTAAGTTTTAATTTAAACCATCTAATATATTTTGGACCTTTAGTCATAATTTAAACCTTTTGACTAAGAATTGAACTCTTGGACTTAATTTGGACCCTTGTGACTCATTTTGGACTTAAAGTCACAAATAGAATTAAAACTTGAAATTGGGTGAGATATATATATATATCCCATGCTTACAAATGTTTTTATTTAACCATTAAGAATCAAGCACATTTGAGATTATAACTTACATAACATATTGAGATAAATGTATCATTTTCTTTAAAACTAAGACACGCGTGTATATATATATATATATATATATATATATATATAACGCGCGTATATATATATATATATATATATATATATATATATATATATATATATATATAGAATCTAGATCAAATAAGATCAAAATTAAAATTGTAAAAATGAGATCCAACCAAAATCTGACAAGTAAAACTCACGTTAAAATAAAATTAATTTTTTTATTAATTACAACTAAAATTGTTAAAGTTCCGATGGTTTTATTTTTAAAATTGACGAAACCAAGGTGATACACTTTGATTCGACATGTAATGTGTATCAGGTTAAGGTGATACACTTTGATTTGACATGTAAATTTATGATTGTGTATCACTAATCCAAACTCATGTATCACTTTGTTATTAGTTGCTAAAATGTTGATTCGTATTAATATTTTATTTTTTGTGTAATATTACTAATATGATTATTTAAAAATGTTTTTAGTGGTTGTTTAGACTAGATCTTATTTTTACAACTTTAAGTTTGATCTCACATTAACCCTCCCCTATATATATATATATATATATATATATATATATATATATATATATATATATATATATAGGTTGCTTGTAGGCGTCTCGCGATTACTTCATCATTATCTCACTTGGTTGTGCACTTCGTTTACGGTGAGTTTTCATAGCCCTGACTTTTACATTGTTTATACATAATTTCTAAATTCTCGGGGGAGAATACATTCCACCATTTTTACATACGGACCAAAGTATCAAAATTCAGTTACATTGCTTAAGTTACATCATTACCTGATTAAAGTCCCCTATTTAAATCATGAACAGTTAATTGTGAGCAAGCGAGAGTGAGTGAATAGATCTATTGAGGGTGACTCCTACGTCCGGGTTGGTCGCTCCAACTTGTCAAACGGATGCATTTCATTTTAATCATACTAGGGTGTTTGGCAAACACTCAGATGGGGAATTTCATTTCAGTCTAGCTTCGGGGTCATGTGCTTAAGAGCTAATGTATTATTTTTATGTGGCATTGTTTTGTCATACACCTTATACTTGTGGTTTCCGTACAATCATTTCATTTACATAAACCTATGATTTTCACCAACATTATTGTTGACCATTTTGAGCAATGTATTTTCAGGTAATTAAGGTATGCGCATCATGGCTTGCATTTGGACCTATTTTGGAGTCGCGGTGTCGACGCGTCTCACTTATCTTTTATGCACTTATTATCGTTTGATTTGTATAAACTTATTTCCGCAAACATGAAACATCTTTTGGGACCTAACTTTTGTAACTCTGAATGTTTTTAATTAATCAAATGATGTATTTTCAAAATGACACTTTTGGTCGTTCAATATAACTGTAATTGTGGTGCTATGATCAGTCACGCCCTCAAACGTTCCATTCCGCTGCAAATCCAGATATTTGGGGGTGTGACATCAAGTATTTACTAGGGCACATTGTAGGGGTTTTGGAGTATTGATCTTGGGTTAATCATGTAAATCATCTTCTCATCTCACTAATCGCCTTAAGTAAGTCTCCAAACTAATTTTTATACCTTTACACTACTTAGAGATGAGCTACTATATTGCATGGTTGCATATGTATTAGAATCTCTTGTACATGTTTGTGAAATTTTCTTAAAACATATCTAATTGACAACAAGTTACAAGGTCATAAACTTTCATTTCTATGAGCTCTTGAGTTACCTAACACATTTGATAATAATGTGGTAGAGTTAGAGTAGTTGTGAGGCGATTAGAAGTGATTGGAATAGCTTGAAAACTAGAAAAATGCACTTTGAAACATCCTTAAATGGAGCTGTCCCATTTTTTCAAATCTGGAATAATTAGTAGGAAAGGAGTGATTTTGGGCTAGAGATTCAGAAAATATACTCAAAAACGAAAACATGGCCGCTTGAATGGATTAAAACGGGCTTATAACGAAGGAGATACACTAATTTGAACATAGGCGACAAACTTCTGAAAAAGAACAAGCTGTTGAGGCTTTTTCAAAGGGTGTTAACGGGCATCTAAAGTTAACTAAATATTCTGAGATAGTAAAAATATGTTAGTACCCTTAAATACAAACCAGGGGATATAAAGAACTTAAGAAACGGAGCTAAAACGACCAAGATACATAGATTTGAATTATGACGAAAACTGGTCAAAACTGTTTTCCCATATGACCATGTTTAACCCCGTTTTTCTCATAGATAGGGTCTGTTATGGAAAAATGGCACTACTAGGTAAAATAATGATCACCTAACTTTATGGCCATAAAAGTGTGGGATCGGGATCCGAATGGGTTAAAAGTCATTGTTAGCTTTTGTAGACCTTACTATATATTTCCTAAATCCACTGAGTTGGGTCAGTAATACTTAGCAGAAACTGTTTTACGGCTAGCTTTACTGGGTCACTTGGTCATTTTCAGGAATCCAACAAAGTTAATTATTGACGTAAAACTTTATTTTTCTCAAAAGTCACCTAGAAGGCTATCCTAGAATGTTGTTAAAGCGTAACGGTGATTTTTCTAAAATACTTATTAGTAAGATAACCCTACCTAAAGTACGAGACAAACTAATAACGCGTTATAATTTATACTTAATAATGGAACGAGTTGTCATAACCATATTTTTGACGTTAAATGTTGCAACAAACATGTACAAGTGGTATAATAGCATATGAACTTGCATGCACGACCTTGTTTTCAAACCTAAGACATGGTAATTATTTAGGTTGCGGTTAGAGTGCTGGACCACTATTAACAGTTTACCATATTACTAATCGAGATTTGATAACTAAGGTGAGTTTCATAGCCTAGGTTTTTACATTGTTTGTATCTTATTTTAAAACCCTCGGGGTGGGAATACATTGATTATTTTTCGGACACAAGTATTAAAACTGTTACATTGCCTAAGTTACCGTTATGTCGTTAAAGTCCCCTTAAATCATGAACTGTTAATTACTTGTAAGCGCGGATGCTATGAATAGATCTATTTGGGTTAACACCCCCATCCGAATTGGTCGCGCCAACCTTTTAAACGGACGCATATCATTCGGATTATTTCCGAGTGACTGGCAAACACTTAGTTGGGGCATTGATTATTATTATACTTGATTGCATACCATTTCGTTGAGCTTCGGGGTCATGAGCTTAGGGCACTGTATATTATATTTTTTGCTATGACGTTATATTTGTTGTGATTGTCATGCTTTTGAAATCTTGTGGTCCGCACTTTACTTGTTTACTTAAACCTATGAACTCACCAACAATTATGTTGACTTTTTTACGTGTATTCTCAGGTAACTAGACGATAATAATCACTTATACATGGAGCATATTAGAGTCACATTTTGGAACGCACATCATGATGAAGAGTTCCTTGCATTACTTAGCGTTTGGTTATGTATTAAAATTTTACATTTGATGCTGAACTCTGATATTAATGTTTTTGTAAAACGTTTATGTTTAAATCAAACGCTTGTTTTAAAATGACTCACTTAGAGGTCATTCTTTATTTCCTTGTACTTTGTTATCCAAGAACATCACGCCCTCAAAATTTCATTCCGCTGCAAACCAAATTTGGGGGTGTGACACGCCACTACACGCTAAGGTGAGTTCATGGCCCCTATTTTTAATTATTTCATACTATCTTTGGGGGAGATACATGCTCACCTACTTGCTTTTACTTTTACAAGTACTCTAAACTTTTACATATTACTGTGAGTTTATAGTCCCACTTTTATACATTTTCCAAACTTGTGGGGAGCTACATGCTACAAACCTGAACACAAGTATTTTTCTGTATACAATCCTGATGGATATTGCCTAAGTTTACACTGTTGCCACTAAATAGACCCTCATATCATGAGCCATTAATCACTTGCGAGTGAACGCGAATATAGTGAATAGATCTATTGGAGGTTGACGACCCATTTGTACTAGCCGGATAGATAGCTATAATGCTAGCCGGATTGATGGACAAATGCACTTTATTTGAGACTAAATAGGAGAATGGCAAGCTTCTACCCGAGGACATTATTACTACATTTAATTATGTTAGTAATTTACATCAATCTTGTGATGTCCTACTGTTAACGTTTGTGTGTCATGAGGCTTAGAGCAATATTATAGTACTGTAATGATACGGTACTGCCACTACTGAATTTATGGGTGCAACAACAGGGCCCACTGTCTAATAAACTTGAAACTTGTGTTCAACTGATAACTAAGGATGTAAAACAACGTAGCCCACTATTCATTTTATCGATATTTGTATTTATTGCAATTATCACTCAAAATCGAGACTACAAAAATCAATTGTTTTACTTATAAATTCTATGAACTCACCAACCTTTGTGTTGACACTTTTAACATGTTTATCTCAGGTCTATAATGAACGAGGATGGCACAGAGGGGCACGGATACTGATAGAAGGCTAAAATCTAATTATCATTCGAAACTTATTTAGCAAACTGTAAAACTACTGGGACCTCATTTTGTAAACTCTGATATTCGAATGATAAAACTTTTAAAATGACTCAATTATTGATCGTTTTCTATTTTTATAATTGTTGTGCCATCGAGTAACACCCAGATTGAATTCCGCTGCGTATCACAAAATTGGGGGTGTTACAGATTGGTATCAGAGCTATAGTGATAGAGAAACGGGTCTAATTAAGACCTGAACTATAACCACTTTTACAAACAAAATATTTTATAGCATTTCGCTCTCCGTGCCTTCCATCCTCCAGAAGATTATGTGACTTCTAGGTAATTTATGCTACACAAACACTTTAGTATATTGATATATACACATTCGAAATGCTTTCGATCACTTTATACAAACAACGGAATAAACATACCTGCGTATGCCTATTCTAAGGCATTACGACTCAATCACATTTCCTCGATCTTGTACCTACTCCTACATTTTGTGATTTACGAAACCTTCTCAAGACATTGTAACCAGTTACAATAGTCTAATTTACTTCACAAACATTGTAACGATACAATGGGTACATCTCGTTTATTTTTCAAGACATTGTGGATTGCATAATTCTTACCTTATTTACCCACTATTCTGAGTACTATGATAATTTTCTTTGATTATCTTACTCCCATCTCCCAAGATGAGTGTAAATACTCCTTCCGTACTCTCGGAACACCTACACACTAAATTACCTTGTCAAACAAGTATGAGTGTTGAGTCAGAAATTCTTAAGTAGGATGATTTACAATGTCTTTATTTGAATAGGTTGGGACGCCTTTTTATTTAAATAAAGAAATTATGAATCACCGAACCATAAGTTTATACTTCTTTATTTACATTGTTTGGGACGCCTCTCTATATAAGTAATGAATTATAAATGAGTGGGCTTATTTGTATCTGAAATGACATGAGTATGAACTCGAGGATCACAAGAATTCATAAAAATATATGGAAAACACAAATAACGTAAATTTTATTAGAATCCACGAATATTAATACATAACGATATAATTAGTATCGGTAGTGCTAATGTTACAAAGATCACTAAGTAAGGTATAAAATCGCCAATTGGTTGATCCGTCAAGCTAATGAAAAACACCACTACGCCTACGAGAGCGAGAACCACGAATTGATGTAACACCTTGAATATTCTGTACAATAAATACAAACAAATCATTAACGCAGTATCAAAAGACATGGTCTTATGAATAATAACAAACAAATATTATTACACATTCATTAAAGATTACATAGAAACACAACAAAGACTTATTTCAACATCCCTAACGCAATACTATTACCCCATATCTTATCCACGCAGATGGCTAGAACCACGAGTGGTACGAGAAGCGCTAACACCACGGCCAAAAATTCATTATCTTCTTCAGGAACGTATGCCAAGTAGATAGCAGTGGCAAGAACATACACAATTGCAAGAATGGTAACAACATAAGGCATTTTGAAAAATTAATGAGAGAAATATGGGTGGTGGAAAAATTAAAATTAAAATGGGGTATTTATAAAAAGAAAAGTAGCCGTTGGGCTACTGTTCATAACCGTTTGAAATTACTGTTCATAAAAAAAATTAAAAAAAAAAAAAAAAACTAAGGAACAAACTGATTAATCATCTACAAAAGCTGAAGTTCGGCAACTTTCTCTACATTCATCAAGTTCTCATCCGAAATCTTCATTTTTAAAGACAGTTTTCGACGTCAATAACTTGATTTTCACAAAACAAGTAATTAGGAACCATGTTATTTTCAAGACTAATTACTAAAACGTGATAAACCTTATAAAATAACAATCTTCATTCAAAATGAAAATTTATTTTTCTAAGTCTATTTGACCTTCAGAATAGTGTCTTCACATGTAAAACAATAAAATATAACTTATAAGTTTTCGCAAGTGAAACCAGAACCAAACATGCTCACCTAGTTACACGATTAAACTAAACCGAATCAGGAGAAATATTTATCTGATACAACACATGTTATTCTACTAAGAAGAAGTTCAGGACAAACAAAATTACAACTTATTCCAAAACGACAAATTAAGATACATCACTAGTTATTTTATAAACCTATTGACACAAGAAATCATAATTAATCGTCACCATCATTTCAACATCTAACGCGGACTGAATCTCGGAACGAGATTCCATTTAAAGGGGTGAGACTGTAACCACCGGTAAATTTCCACTTGTATTAATATTCTAACGAAAGAATACTTATTCATTTTCTACGTCTAATTTTTTTTTAAAGATTAAACGTTATCAGTTTATCTTATCACAACAACAAACTAATGTGACGTAACTTACATTCTCAATAAACGTACTCACCAACACCAACATGTCTTAAGTACGTCTCAAATAAACATTATTTACATGTCAAGTATAAACAATTGCAACTCTTATTTACCTATTATTTATTTATTATCATAAACGCTTCTACACGATTTTCATGCAATGTACCCTGTACTCCTAATATATAAATATCTAGTTACTATTCATAAATATCTATTTACTATTCATCAAAATATCTAGTTACTATTCATAAATATCTATTAACTATTCATCGAAATATCTAATTACTATTCATCAAAATATCTAGATATTTTCAGAAATTTTCACTATAAATAGAAAGAAAACTAGTTCATTTTTTTCACAGAAAAATACACACAATTCTCTCTGATTTCGAGCCAAACAAAAGGAACATAGAAGATATTATCCTCTTCTCTCCCTCTCCATGGTTGATCGACACCACCACAGCCACCTCCTTCATCACCTTTCTCTTCTTCTCGACCTTATGGTATGCCGAACAAACTTACATCTATTTTGTTAATTCTTTTGTATAAATAAACCAATTACAAGCGGCTTTACAAGTTTTCATGGCTAAAATCTGGATTAAAACATGTTTTAACAATGGTTCGTGAGGTTAAACTATTATAAAGGTGTTTGGATTATTTTGTTTGAATTGGGTCGGGTATGTAACCCGACTGAGATCCGGGTCGTGACCCGTATGGGTCACGGGTTACTTGATTTCTTGCTTCTTATCTTATTTTGCCACGGTTCAAAACCAACTCGAGAGGGTTGTGTTTATTCTGTGTTCGATTTACAATAAATGACCCAAAGGGGTGTTTGTTTTGGTGTTTTGGTTGTCACCTAATCATGATAAACTAATTAGAGTGTTTGTATTAGTGTCGTGGTTTCTTTGAATCCGATGAGCTCACCACAGATGTGGTGGTGTTTCTTGTCCGGTTGGAATAGCAGGTCACCAAGTGGTGCTCGTGAATGTGCTAGCAGTTATCTACGGCTCGACCAAGGCATCACAAGGGTGAGCCTTAGTTTGACTTTATATGTTGTGGAAAACTAGAAGGGGGGTTGAATAGTTTTTACCGTTTTAAAGATTTCTTTGCTTTGTTACTATATGTTAATTTCAAAGGAAACAATCACACAATATAAACAAAAGATAAAGAGAGGAAAGATCAAACCACACGACATTGTTGTTTATAGTGGTTCGGCTACAAGGACTCTCTTCCTTGCCCTACTCCACTCCCTGAGTTTCCTACTCGAGAGTTTATCTTTCACTAAGAAACAAACTCCTTTTCCAGGCGGAGAAAACCTTTACACGTCGCTTACTTCCTTTTCCGATACTAAGCTAAACACCGGGTTCTTTTCACAAGGTAGAACCAACCTGACGTCGCCTACTTACTTTACCGACACTAAGCTAGATGTCGAGTTCTTTACACGGGTACAACTACTCCCTACACTCCTTGTGCTTTAAGGACTAAAGCACTAACCACACTCACTGATTACAAATGATATATATGATGTGTGAAACAAACTACAATATCACACAGTAATGCAACTAAAGGATTACGGTTCTGTAGATCCTTGAATGCTTGATCTCCTTTCTACAAAATGAAATATCAAAGTGAAATGCAACTATGAATGATGTTAGTAAGATATGTACTGAATGAATGTGTGTGTTAAAGCTATATGAGTGATGAGAGAGCCAAATGATCAGCTTCCTATTTATAGGCAAGCTGATCTTCAGCTCACGGATCCCACGGATCCCTCACAAGGGATCCGTCCTTTACGTAATTTGGATCCGTGGGACATGACAGCTAAGGTATAGTTGTCTCTTACCATATCTTAGTTGTATCTTACCAAATCATCCAAGATCTTCAAATGTCAACTATGTATCTTGCAAATCTAACCAAGATATATCAAAGATCTTCTATGTGATGCATGCAATGATGTCATGGAATGGTTCTAGAATTAAAGTTTCCTTTTAAGGAAATAAGTTACTAAACTTGTAATTCTTAGTTAGTATGTGAAGTGTAAAATGTGTACTTAAGAGACTTAAGCTAGTATTTATTATTTGCTAAAAGATATTCCTTATATTTGTCATTAACAAAACTAATGAAAGATCAAAGAATATAAATAACGTTTTTGAGACGCTATTTGTATTAACAATCTCCCCTTTTTTGTTGATGACAAAACATAAGGTATATTTTTGAGCAAGAGAATAAATATAGCATGAGTTCTTAAAAATATATATTAAGTTTGTTTATTAAAGAAAAGTTTTGTAAAAAATGTATGTACTGTGATGAATCACAGTTGATGCAAACTTAGTTCCTTTCTCCCCCTTTTTGTCGAAACAAAAAGAGTAGCGTAGCGGAATGCGATTTTGAGAACTTTAAAGCTCCCCCTTGTTTTATACTCCCCCTAGATGGAGTAATCAAGGAAATGATGCATGAATCTACAAAACAAATGGTTAATATATGAAATGCTTATGAGATGCTCCCCCTTGATGTATACTTCTCACTTCTCGAGTACCAACGTATACTATGAAGGGTATGATATGCTGCAAATGAAGTGTTAGTAATGAATGACTTCAATTAAGAAGTAGAATGCTTGTAAAGTATTCTCCCAAACAAGCCTTTCAATAAGTTTTGACTTTTAAAAGTCAAAGTAAGTGTCTGATCATTATTTGTACCTAGGGTAATCATAATCAAGGTATAATATATGCTATATAAGAATGTTAGTTCACAATGATAATGATAATATGCAATATGTTGATCACTCATAAGCATAAAAACATCACATTCATTAATTGAAAATTATGTGATAAAAGTCACAAATATGATATGATGGTACATTACAAAATAAATCCTAAATAAAGATAACTACAACATCCTCCTAGAAGGTTCCTAACAACACTTTTATTGAGGCGGATGAGAGATTGCGTTTAAACGTTCAAGAACATGGTTCAAGATGAACCTCATCTCATTTTGAAGCTCATGGACCAAGATGTTGGTCCTTTGGGCCAAGTGAGCCGTTCTCTCACAGTGTGCGCAATCATGATTTGAGAAGCCGGGAGGAAGATTAGGCTCCAAGTTTTGCGGTGGTGGTGGTGGTGGTGGTTGGTTGTTGTTGTTGTTTGATGGTTGTTGTGGTGTTTGGAGGGAGTTCATAAGGATGTTTTGAATGTCCATTGCTTCATGAAGGCGATGATCAACCATACCCGAGAGAGTGTAGAGACGGTTGAGCTCTTCACTAATCTCCTCTTGGGTTTGAGGTATATTCATCCACATCGCCTCGTCAATGGCAACTAGAGTGGATGTGGGTGATAGAGGTTGTGGTTGAGGTTGGGATGATTGTGCATCATGGTATAAAGGGCCATGGATATCCGGGTAAACCGGTTGAAAAAGCATGGGTTGTTGACCTTCAAAGGTCATGGGTGGAAGATTGGGTAATTTTGGTGAAAGTTCTTCTAAGTCATCAAGATGTGGTGATGTAGGAGGAGTCCTAAATAATTCCAAAGGTTGGAGTTTGGGTGATTTTGGTGGTGATGGTGATCTAACAGGCTGTGATGGAGCCGGCGGTGGAGTAGAGGCTATTGTAGTAATGGTTGGTGGTGGTGTTTGTATAACAACATGTGATGGTGTTGGGGTGGAGATTGTAAGGAAATTTTCACTAGCAATGGGTGATGATATATTGAGAGGAGAATTTTCCTCAGATGAGGAGTTTGCTAAGTTGATAAAACAACAGGGTTTAACACTAATGCGGGCTGTTCTTCTTGAAGTTCTAGATGTGGAAGAGTTGTGTGACTTGGTCATGGTGAAGTATGATATCTAAGGTGTACAGGAGAGGAAATGGTTGTTGTGTGAAGGGATGATCCTAAAGTGCTAATTTATAGACAGAGGGTTTGTGAGTCTGTGTGTTTGGATTTGATGTGAATCCAATAGAGAATGTTGGTTACTAATGATTTGGAACAAAAATTTGTGCAAGTCATATCAAGGAAGTCAATCCATTGAGCTTTGGTTGAGTAATATGTTGTGGATTTGCAGTTATTACAAGAAGATAGTGGAAAGCATGATGATTTGATATTTCCACGGATTTGACGGATCCCTAAAAAGGGTTCCTTCTTTGTATCAGTTTGGTAACTCACACCTATATTTCAAAAATTTAAATTTTGGTGGAAATTTTGTTCCTAAGTTTCTAAGGATTGCCTAATGATTCTAAGATGAATTATGATTAGTGAAAGAATCCTAAATGATACTTAACACTTAAGATTTTAAGAATCGGGATAAGTCGAAAAAGTTTTGTAATTTTACTGGGAAACCTGCGGATCCAAATGGTTGCAAATGCGGAACCCTATTTTGGAATCCACCAAATCCGCAGGATGGCGGTTGGCGGATCCAACGATAAGCCTTGGCGGAGCCCTGTTTTGGGATCCGCCGGATCCGTATGTCTAAAACTTAAAAACTAAACAGAACATATGTCATATTTTTCGTTTTTCGACGAAAACTCGAAAATTCACCTAGACCTTACTTAACATCTAATATGTATAGCAAAACAACTAAATATGATAACATTAACACATGATTGCACATAGTTTAATCAGTACTTAGAAACTTACCGTTTTAGGTGTTATGCCAAACACTGGCTATAACCCGGAAAATTGATAACCATGATGGTTATCCACCTGCAAGTGTTAGTTATTACACATACACAACAAGTATTATCAGATAAATTCTAGATACATAGAAGTTTAACAACACAATATCCAACATTGTTTAAAACCAAACACTCCATCAACTCAGCTTCTTCTTCAACTTCTTCATCCCCTTGTGTAATTTCATCATCCAACGACCCAAAATCTTCACCATTCCTTTGATGTTTCGATACTCAGCGGATTCATGTTGAATTGGAGGAAGATGGCTCAAGTACTCGGGTGGAGGAATCCTAGAATTTGGCATACCATCATCTTCACTCATAGAAGATGATGAGGATGATGTTGGAACACGAGGACGTTTGCCCTTATCAACACTAACCCTAAAGTCACTCAAAGGAACGAAGGTATGTTCAATTTCATTGTAATCCGGAACAAAGCCTAGATGGTTTGGACGAGCGGGTGCAAAGGCTCTATAAAGTCGGGTTAAGAGCATACCATAAGGCATTGCAATCTTGCTTTGAACCGGAATGTCACACATTCTTTTGGCAACATAATAAGCAAGATTGAAGGGTTGACGAGTAGAGATGTTGTACATCATGTGGCATAAACAAGCATTGATATGATCACGGTTTCCTATGGTGCACATCACATTTGCCCTTAAGACATCTTCCATTTTCCTGAATTCGGGTCTTAGTTCATTAAGTTCCATTGCAAATGGATCTCTAGCAACTTCACGACCACGATACATTCTTGTGGGGTTGTTCTTAGGAATGAAGAGATGTTCCCTAATCACTTCTTTTGATTGGAGAGGAGTGGCATATGGTGCCGTCCTATCGAGATTGGAGTCTAAGATTGTTAAGGACCATTTGTCCGAGTAAATACATGTTCCTTGACTTGGAATTCCTAAGACCTCACCAAATTGATCAAGAGGGATGTTTACAAGATTTCCATTTAGAGTAAAATGAAGACTTAAGTAACCTTCATCACTCGAACTAAGACCTACACTAGCATAGAACTCAAGTATGAACCTAGGAATGATTGGTTCATCTATGTCTAAAAGAGAATCAAATCGAATTGCGGCTAATTGTTCCCTAAGTTGAGTTCCTTCATAGAACGATGAATCTATGGCTCTACCCTCATGGACATACTTTTTCTCTAAGGCTTTGAAAATTTCGATTTGGGCATCGGTTAGACCCTTGGTTTTGTGGACTTTGGGTAAGTAGTGAACGGTTTTCTTGTGATTGTAGTTGGTTGCGGGAGGCATGATTTTCCTAAGTACAAAAAGTTACATAGTTTTAGTTAAAATGATCAAAGGAAGTGTAAAATTCCTAGTGTGTGCCTACATGGGGACAATGTGGAGGTGCGGTTATCTCGACTCCTTTTGATGCAAGAAAAATTAGTTTATGCAAGTTTTGTTTACAAACGAGAGATAACCCAAACACTCTTATTTCAATGTAGCTACGGTTGAATGTACCCGAAAATACATATTAGTTATGTATTCCCTTTAGCATTCAAGAGACATTATGCAAGTGAAGTCTAAAAGATAACGTTTTTGCATTTGTATGAACAATGTAAGAAAAAATCATTTTACCTAGTCGTTAGAAGATTTTAGTGAAAAATTTTCATGGGGTTTTTGTTAAATTAAGACAATGTGCTATGAGATGCAATTCCTAACTAAGAAAAACATGTTTTTAAGTATAATGCAATAAATATGCTTCATGATTTTTCAAGAATTATGCATATACCCCAAGTTTTGGTTTTGTGCATGAAATGGAAATCCTAGACGCAGATCAGGAGTATAAATATGATAAGAATACTTACAGTGATGTTAGAAGCACAAATTTGTGGAAGAAAATGGTCTAAAATGTGATGGAGATTAAGTGTGTGTCGGATGTAGTAAGGTGATATGTTTTGGAGTGAGGAATGAATAGTAGCTGTTCTTGTTTATTTAATAATATACTGAACATATCATGCGACGGATCCGGCGGATCCCAAACAAAGGATCCGTCTTTGTTGTCGATTGGATCCGCGGATCAGAACACATGTTTTGGTTTGGTGTCGTGTGTGGCTAAACTAAAGTTTACACTAATGTTTCTCCTAATCACTAGGTTCCATTAGTCCTAATCCAAGTCTAAGATAATTGAAAGGTTCTCGTTTAAGTGGTTTAGTGAGAATATCGGCAATGTTGTCCTCTGAGGAAACTTTCTCAATTGAGATGATTCCCTTCTGTACATTGTCGCGAAGGAAGTGATGGCGTATTTCAATATGTTTAGTTCTAGCGTGTTGGACTGGATTTTTGCTTAGATCGATAGCACCTTTGTTGTCGCAAAGAATGGGAATGTTGTTGAGTTCAATTCCATAATCGACGAGAGCTTGTTTCATCCACAGTGCTTGTTGACACGCCTTTCCTGCAGACACATACTCTGCCTCTGTTGTTGAGATTGCGAGGGCAGTTTGTTTCTTAGCAAACCATGATGTTAGACAATATCCTACAAAAGTACAAATACCGCTAGTACTTTTCCTATCAACATAATCACCTGCGTGATCTGAGTCAGTATACACTATGGTTTCTACACCCGTTCCTTTGGGATACCATAATCCTAAGTGTGTAGTACCTTTAATATACCTAAAGATTCTTTTAACAGCTTCAAGATGGGAAGTTTTTGGATCTTCTTGAAAACGTGCACATAGACAAACACTAAACATAATGTCAGGCCTACTAGCCGTAAGATAGAGTAAACTACCAATCATTCCTCTATATTTAGTGCTATCTACGGATTCATTTTCTTCATCCTTAGTAAGTTTGGTTTCGGAGGACATGGGTGTTCTCATGGGTTTTGAGTCTTCAAGACCAACTTCTTAAGCATATCTTTGATATACTTTGATTGGTTGAAGAATATCCCATCTTCTAATTGTTTAATTTGGAGACCTAAGAAAAAGTTTATTTCCCCCATCATACTCATTTCAAACTCGTCATGCATGATTTTTGAGAAATCGTCGCATAACTCTTGACAAGTTGAACCGAATATAATGTCATCCACATATATTTGGACTATAATAATATGTGATCCCTTTTTCTTGGTGAAGAGAGTATTGTCTACTAGGCCCATGGTATACTTATGGTCAACTAGGAAAGTCTTAAGTCGATCATACCAAGCCTTTGGTGCTTGCTTAAGTCCGTATAAAGCTTTCTTAAGTTTAAAAACATAATTTGGTTTTTCAAAGTCGGCAAAGCCGGGAGGTTGTGCAACATATACTTCTTCATTAATAAGACCATTTAAGAAAGCACTTTTGACATCCATTTGAAATAACTTAAAATCATGTGCACATGCATATGCAAGTAATATTCTAATAGACTCAAGTCTAGCTACGGGTGCAAAGGTTTCATCGTAATCTATACCTTCTTGTTGATTGTAACCTTGAGCTACTAGCCTAGCTTTATTTCTAGATGTAATACCTTTTTCATCCATTTTATTTCTAAAGACCCATTTGGTGCCTATTATGGTTTGGTTTTTAGGTGGAGGAACCAATGTCTAAACATCATTTCTAATAAATTGATTAAGTTCTTCTTGCATAGCAATTACCCAAGATTCATCTTTTATTGCCTCGTCTATATTTTTAGGTTCAATAGTTGAAATAAAACAAAAATAATTACTTTATTTTGAGCTTTGGATCTTAATGTTCTTTCATTAAGTTTTCCTATGACGTTTTCTAATGGATGACTTTTAGTTTCTTTAACATTGACTATTTCTCCTTTTACGGGTTCATTGTCATTTTCAATGTTTTCTATATCATTAACCATTTGACTTTCAACTAAGTCATCATCTACCAAAGGTGATGTCTTAGAGGGAGGCGGACTTTCGTTGAATGTTACGTTCAACGATTCCTCGACTCTTGATGTTTCCTTGTTTAATACAATGTATGCTTTACTGTTTTGCGAGTACCCAAGGAATACACCTTCATACGACTTTGGGTCGAACTTAGTGAGATAGTCCTTTGTGTTTAAAATGAAGCACTTTCTTCCAAAAACTCTAAAATATCCTAATGTAGGCTTTTTGCCTCGATAAATTTCATAAGGAGTTTTATTTAAAAATTGTCTAATTAAAACTCTATTTAGGATATATATAGAAGTATCTACAGCGTGACACCAAAACTTTTGTGGTATGTTTTGTTCATTTAACATAGTTCTACTCATTTCTTGAATTGTTCTATTTTTACGTTCTACTACACCATTAGATTGAGGTGTACGAGGAGCCGAGAAATTATGAGTTATTCCATTATTATCACAAAAGTTTCCAAATTGAATTTCATTGTCAAATTCTCGACCATGGTCAGTTCTAATAGATACTATATTACTTCCTATTTGATTTTGAATTTTCTTGCTTAGAATTTCAAATTTGTCGAATGCCTCATTTTTAGTTTTCAAAAACCTTGTCCATGTATATCTAGAGTAATCATCTACTATAACTAAAGTGTAAAAATTTCCTCCATAACTTTGTATAGCCGACGGGCCAAACAAATCCATATGTAATAATTCTAGGCATCTAGATGTAGATACCATGTTTTTAGCCTTATGGCTACTATGTACTTGTTTTCCAATTTTGCAAGCATCACAAAAGTGTTGGTCATATTTCAACTTGGGTAGGTTCCTAACGAGTTCTTTGGATGACAAAGATTGAATAAGCCTCATGTTAGCATGACCTAAACGTCGATGCCATAGAGTTGAGTTTTCGTCCAAGGAGGTAAGACATAACTTATCTTTAGGTGTTTTATCTAATTTCATAACATAGACATTATTCTTTAAAACACCTTTTCCTACGGTTATGCCATCTTTAAGTATTTTACTTCCATTTTCACTAAAAAGGACGTTATACTTTTTGCGGCATAATTGACTTATACTAAGTAAATTAAAACCTAAATTATCTACATGAGCAACATCATCGATAGATAGAGAGTCATGAGAGATTGTACCTTTTCCGATGATTTTACTTTTAAGCTTGCTACCGAATGTGACATTACCTCCGTCATATACTTGGTAGGTTGAGAAAGATTTTTGTTTCCCGTCATGTGTCTTGAGCACCCACTATCTTTGATCCACTCATCAGGTTCAAGATCAACTTTCAAGCATACCTCTTCTGTGTCATTAGCCATAAGTGCCATTTCGTTGTTCTTAGGCTCATCATCATCATCTCCTTCACTATCGCTCCAAGCTCCGCTAACGAAGGCTCTTTGAGACTTGGTCTTTGGAGGCTTTGGACATTCTCCTATTAAGTGACTGGAGTCACCACACCTATAGCATTTCCTATCAACCTTACCTTTCTTATCTTCATGATCTTTCCGAGAGGATTTCTTTTCATCACGAGGTGGTTTCACAAACTTTCCTCGTCTCCTGAAGAATTTCTTAAAATCCCTCACGGCCATTGCATACTCTTCATCATCACTATTTGAACAAGACTCATCATCACTTGACTCGACTTTGGCTTTCAAGGCAATAGACTTGATCTTCTCCTTTTTGCCTTTGACAATTTCCGAGTCTTTTTCCATAATCATTTCGTGAACTTTTAGGTTTCCTATGAGCTCATCTAGTGTCATGCTTGAGAGATCTTTAGATTCTTCAATAGCTGTCACCTTTGCTCTCCATTTCGGATGGAGTGCTCTTAGAAATTTCCTGACAAAATTCTTACTAGAAAAAGATTCATCAAGTGCTTTAAGTGATGTAATAATAGTATTGAACTTAGCAAACGCACTATCAATGGTCTCATCTTCAGAGATAACAAATTGTTCGTATTGTTGGACAAGAAGATCAATTTTGTTATCTTTTACTTGTGAGTTCCCTTGATGTGTGATAATAAGAGATTGCCAAATATCCTTAGCCGTTTTACACATAAAGACTCTTTCATATTCTTTCTTAGGTAAGGCATTATAAAGCATCATTTTGGCTTCATTATTTTTGGCAATTAGTTTCTTTTGCTCATCACTGTGACGAGTAAGAGAAACTCCTTCATCCCGACCACCCGAAATATTATTACTAATAGGTTTGTAATCACCATCAACTATAATATACCATAGATCTATGTCCTTTGACTTTACATAAGTCTCAAAGCGATTTTTCCAATAAATAAAACAATTTGGTTCAAATAGAGGTGGTCTCTGCATAGATTGCCCGTCTTTAAAGTTTTCAAAATCCATGGATCGTTTTAAGTTTTAAAATACAATATATTTTAAAGATCTTAAGTAACGTAGCTCTTGATGCCAATTGTAGAAAACTAGAAGGGGGGTTGAATAGTTTTTACCGTTTTAAAGATTTCTTTGCTTTGTTACTATATGTTAATTTCAAAGGAAACAATCACAAATAAATAATCACACAATATAAACAAAAGATAAAGAGAGGAAAGATCAAACCACACGACACTGTTGTTTATAGTGGTTCGGCTACAAGGACTCTCTTCCTTGCCCTACTCCACTCCCCGAGTTTCCTACTCGAGAGTTTATCTTTCACTAAGAAACAAACTCCTTTTCCAGGCGGAGAAAACCTTTACACGTCGCTTACTTCCTTTTCCGGTACTAAGCTAAACACCGGGTTCTTTTCACAAGGTAGAACCAACCTGACGTCGCCTACTTACTTTACCGACACTAAGCTAGATGTCGAGTTCTTTACACGGGTACAACTACTCCCTACACTCCTTGTGCTTTAAGGACTAAAGCACTAACCACACTCACTGATTACAAATGATATATATGATGTGTGAAACAAACTACAATATCACACAGTAATGCAACTAAAGGATTACGGTTCTGTAGATCCTTGAATGCTTGATCTCCTTTCTACAAAATGAAAGATCAAAGTGAAATGCAACTATGAATGATGTTAGTAAGA
Source organism: Artemisia tridentata subsp. tridentata (assembly GCA_021014915.2). Taxonomy (NCBI): domain Eukaryota; kingdom Viridiplantae; phylum Streptophyta; class Magnoliopsida; order Asterales; family Asteraceae; genus Artemisia; species Artemisia tridentata. The sequence goes on from CP139501.1 coordinate 126,627,531, forward strand.
TATGTACTGAATGAATGTGTGTGTTAAAGCTATATGAGTGATGAGAGAGCCAAATGATCAGCTTCCTATTTATAGGCAAGCTGATCTTCAGCTCACGGATCCCACGGATCCCTCACAAGGGATCCGTCCTTTATGTAATTTGGATCCGTGGGACATGACAGCTAAGGTATAGTTGTCTCTTACCATATCTTAGTTGTATCTTACCAAATCATCCAAGATCTTCAAATGTCAACTATGTATCTTGCAAATCTAACCAAGATATATCAAAGATCTTCTATGTGATGCATGCAATGATGTCATGGAATGGTTCTAGAATTAAAGTTTCCTTTTAAGGAAATAAGTTACTAAACTTGTAATTCTTAGTTAGTATGTGAAGTGTAAAATGTGTACTTAAGAGACTTAAGCTAGTATTTATTATTTGCTAAAAGATATTCCTTATATTTGTCATTAACAAAACTAATGAAAGATCAAAGAATATAAATAACGTTTTTGAGACGCTATTTGTATTAACATATGTGATACCAAAAGAGTGTTGGTACTTTTGTTTGGTCTCGACTGAGAATAAGAAACCCACTTGGGGTCGTTTAGTTGTTTTGTTTTGCTCGGTTCAAGAGAAACACCCATTAGGGTGTTTTTTTATGTGTACCACAGCCCCACCTAGGGGGTGCGTCTGGTTTGTTTGTATCAACCTACACAAAGAAATCACCCATAAGGGTGCGTTTGCTTTGCTTATTTTCTGCACCAGCAGGGGTGTTTGGTTGTGCAGATCTGGTCTAACAGGGGCGTTTGGTTCGTGGTCTTGGTCCACCAAATCGCCACTCAAAAGGGTGCGTGTGGTTTAGGTTTCAGTCCACTAAGGCAGCCCACAAGGGTGCGCTTGGTTTGGTTGTTCAGCCTACCGCAACAGCCCACAAGGGTGCGGTTTGGCTTGTTCGTCTCGGTCTCTACGACAACCCAAAAGGGGTGCATTTTGTTTGCCTAGTTTCTGCACAAAATTGGGTGTTTGTCTGCTGCAACGCAGCCCCAACAAGGGGAGCTAGTTGGCTGCAAAACAGCCCCAACAGCGGGCGTTTGTTGGCTGCAAAACAGCCACAACATGGGGTGTGTTTGTCTGTTCATTTCTGCACAAAAAGGGGCTTTTATACATGCTTATTCCAGCCCCAAAAGGGCGCGTTTTGTTTGTTTATTTTCTGTGCAACAGGGGGTGTTTGTTTGTCTTGATTCGCGACCACAGCCACGCCAAATTTGTGTTGGGCTCATGGGTTTTAAGCACACCAAACCGCAACCCATTAAAGGCGCGTTTAGTTTGGTTGTTGTCACAGCCAAAGGGGTTGTTTGTTTGTTGTTTCTGCCCAGCCCAACAGTAGCCATAAGGGGCGTTTGGTTTTGCTTGTTTCCAGCCCACATCGCAAGATGTTGGGTTTGGTTTAGTTAGCAACACGACAGCCCAGATAAGGCTGCGGGTTGAGGGTGTTTGTTTACCTCGGTATAATAAGAAAACCCAAAGGGTTGTAGGTTCAAGCTTATGAGCTCATATCCAAACTTATTATTATTAGTTATGATTCACTTAGTCTTTCGGGATTATTAATTTGGAAACCGTATCATGTTTGAATTGGACAACAACTATCGAAACGAAAACTATAATATTTGACAACATATTGAGAACACGCATTTTAAATCAAGTCTACACAACTTAGAAGTTATGTAAATAAACGATCTCTTACTTGATTGCTATTAGATCCTTACATGTTTATTTCCTTTTATACTTGTGCTATATGTTTTATATTTTGGTATGTGCAATCGAGTCTTAACACTCAAACCACCACACGAACGATGATACAAAAACCTTTTTACAAACAATGATATGAAAACAATGATACAACATCTTTTAACTTATACGCATTACTCGAATTTCACGTGACATATTTATAAGATAAGTTATTATCTTCTAGGTCGTCCCGACCATGCACGGTTGTACTTTGCTACTTGATTCTATTTTGCAATACTTACGCCACTACACGCTAAGGTGAGTTCATGACCCCTATTTTCAATTATTTTGTACTATCTTTGGGGGAGATACGTGTTCAACTACTTGCTTTTACTTTCACAAGTACTCTAAACTTTTACATATTACTGTGAGTTTATAGTCCCACTTTTATACGTTTTCCAAACTTATGGGGAGCTACATGCTACAAACCTAAACATAAGTATTTTTCTGTATACTATCCTGATTGATATTGCCTAAGTTTACACTGTTGCCACTAAAAAGACCCTCATATCATGAGCCATTAATCACTTGCGAGTGAACGCGAATATAGTGAATAGATCTATTGGAGGTTGATGACCCATTTGTACTATCCGGATAGATAGCTATAATGCTAGACGGATTGATAGACAAATTCACTTTATTTGAGACTAAATAGTAGAATGGTAAGCTCCTACCTGAGGGCATTATTACTACATTTAATTATATTAGTAATTTACATCACTCTTGTGATGTCCTATTGTTAACGTTTGCGTGTCATGAGGCTTAGAGCAATATTATGGTACTGTAATGATACGGTACTGCCACTACTGAATTTATGGTTGCAACAACGGGGCCCACTGTCTACTAAACTTGAAACTTATGTTCAACTGATAGCTTAGGGTGTAAAACAACGTAGCCCACTATTCATTTTATCGATATTTGTATTTATTGCAATTATCACTCAAACTCGAGACTACAAAAATCAATTGTTTTACTTATAAACTCTATGAACTCGCCAACCTTTGTGTTGACACTTTTAGCATGTTTATCTCAGGTCCATAATGAACGAGGTTGGCACGGAGGGGCACGAATACTTATAGAAGGCTAAAATCTAATTATCACTCGAAACTTATTTAACAAATTGTAAAACTACTGGGGCCTCATTTTGTAAACTCTGTTATTCGAATGATAAAACTTTTAAAACGACTCAATTAGAAATCGTTTTCTATTATTATAACTGTTGTGCCATCGAGTAACACCCAGTTTGAATTCCGCTGCGCATCTAGAAATTGGGGGTGTTACAACGTCTTACTTTATATTGTAATAAGTCTTGTAACAATGAAAAGACTTCATATTTATAACTTTACAATAAAGTATAGACATGTATAACTAAAGTAATCATGAACACCACAATTTGATTTCAATAGCAATTTCAAGTTAATTTATTGCTTCATTTATTTATGACATTTCAAGAATACATACATATTCAAATTTGAAGTAGTCTTGTTAATATTGACACATGTTCTAATAGGTGTCTAATTTAGAAACTGTAAATTCTTCATGTACGGTGTCACATAATCATGGAAATTTACCTTGTCATTGCAATCTAGTCAAGGTCTCACTTAAGCTAAATTTCAAAACCAAGTGTTTCTTGAATTAGATTGTGTATTAGTCATATTCAGAACGTTAGTTTCTTACATTGCGGTCAAGACAATCCTTTAAATCATATTTCTATGTGTTGTTTCTTGCACACAATTATAAGATTTTTCCCACTTGTGCATGGAACAACATCATGTAGCAGATAAACAACACGACACACGTTTGTTTATGTGATCAATATGATTTGTGTCATAGATATTAGTATAGCAAGTAAATGTAGAACTTCACTGTCTAGTAAGGAAACGTACATGACTAACCTTTAAAATAAACATAATTGTCTACAATTGGAAAGTAATTATCTTGAGACATTCAAAAGATAATCTGGGTTACTACTGATTCGTTTACAATTATACTCCAAAGAAATACAAAGAAAATATGTATTCCCGAGTCGTTTTCCCGACGAAGGAGTGAATGGAACTTGTGAATTCGAGTCGTGATTGTGTCGTGAATAGTGATAAAAGTGAGATTTTTGGATTTTTAAACTAATATTATGTAAATTAAACTAAAAACTAGTAATAAAGCAATTAAAACAATTAAATAAAGCACACGTAAGTAAAAACGTAAAGAAAAACTAAAAACGCGCATAATCGGGCTAATCCCGAGCCCTAAAAGGCAAAATGGAGAAATACTAACCCTAGATATGAAAAACTATTTTTCCTAAGTCCTATTTGATAAAAGAAAATTTTAGAAAGAAGAAAATTATTTTTTTGACTTTTATTTTATTTATTATGATTTAAAAATTAATTTAAACTAAATAAATGATTAAAAATAGTAAAACTTGAAAAATAAATCTGAAACTTTTTTTAAAAATGCTTAATACTAAAGGGAATGTAAGAAAAATAAAGTGGACCCCACAACTTAATGCAATAATGCTGTTAATAAGCAAAGTTTAAAAATAAGCATAAGAGAAAATTAAAGCTTAAGTAAATTAAGGTTGCATGGGATAGCAAAAGAGAAAATTAAAGCTTAAGTAAATTAAGGTTGCATGAGATAACAGAAAAGTCCCAAGGGCGATTATGGTTCAGGTGTGTTTGTGTGAGGTTTGGTATGCAGGAGGTCCCAGGTTCAAACCCTGGACACTTTTTATTTTTTCTTATATTTTATTTTTGAAATTTTCTTTTAAAAACTAATTAAGCAGATGAAATTAAGGCTTTTTATTAAAAACAACTTTTGGTGAAACTCAATATTAAGCACAGAATAAGCAGAAAGAGGTGACAGACTGAAAATGGAAAGAAATTAAGCTAAGGCTACTGTGAAATAAGCTAATAAGCTTCTAAAAGCTTAAGTGAAACTTAAATAAGCTAAAATAATCTGAAAGCAATCCTAAATAAGCCATGAAATCAGAATAAGCAATCCACAAAGATAAATAAGCACTGAATTCAAATAAACTAAATAAAAAACTTGTAAATCCAAACAGCCCTAATGAGGCACTTTAAGCTCAAGAAAAAGCTATCAAACCTAAAGCTAATTCTCTAAAAGCTGCAAATAGTCAAAGCTTATACTAAAGGCTATCTAGAAACCCAAAATCAGACAATAAGCTCTAGTAGATAAGCAGATAATAAGCTGAACAGATGGGCACTTAGACAGATTCAAGCAGGTATGCAGACCTTAAAACAGACTAGAACCACCTTTTTTGACTACTGAAATAAGCTTGAAAAAGCTATGGAATAAGCTATAAACCTAAAATCAGCAACAATAACAACCAAAGAACTGATAAAATGAATTTCAGATTATATAAACTAAAATTAAGCTAGAACATAAGCTGATAAACTACTGACTTAGACACTATTTTTGGTTTTTAAGACTATGACACAGGAAGAAAAATTGACCAAATAACCTTAAGACCCTATGACCCTTCACCAAAACTATGAAATCACTTTTTAGACTCTATATGACTCAAACTAAATAACCAAAAATAACCCTTACTTGATTGATCAAAATAAGCTTTTATAAACTGTTATAAAACCTTAGATCTTTAAAACTAATATCCAAACCTACAAACTTACTAAAAACAGCTTGAAATTACTTCTAAACTTTATCCAAGACCAAATGAAAGCTATTTGAAATACATCAAATGACCAAAACTGGTTTTTACCCAAAATTGACCTTGTTCCAAACACTCCCTTAGTTTGACTGCTTTGCTATTTTAAAAGATTTGGACCAATTTAAGTTGAGATTATGAATAAAAGATGATAATCTATGTTTAAAAAGACATAAACAACAACTTTCTCTTAAAATTAAGCATTACAAACAAGCCAAGCTTAATAAGCAATTTTTTTTGTATTATATGAGATTTTATGCAAAACTGAATTCTAATGATCTAAAAGCTAAGTATAAGCAATAAACTAGAACAAAGAATGAAAATAAGCAAATTTAAGCACAAAAGGAACAAATAAGCAATGAGAATAAGCAAATAAGCAGTTTGACTATGAAATTGAAGTTAAATGAACAACTTACAAAAGCCCTTGCACAAACAGGGCAAAATATGCTCACGGAGCTACTCTACTAGCTCTAGCTTGTCAAAGGACAAGATAGTAATAGCAATAAGCCCTTCCCTTATTGGCTTATCATCCACAATTGCTTATTTGACCATTCCTTTGACTTTTGTTGACTTTTTTGAATTTCTTCTAAATATTGTTTAGATCTGAGAAACACAGCTCACACAAGCTATGTAGAGCTTGTATGAACTTATGAAAGCTGAATAGAGAGCTTATATAAGCTTGTTACAGCTTTTTTTATAAAATAAGAGTTTATTTGTGGATTTTTTTGATATTTTCTGTCTTTTTTTTTTTTTTTTTTTTTTTTTTTTTGTTTTTAGAAGTAAAGCAGATTTATAAGCTAAATAAACTTGTAAAAACTTGAAGGTTAACTAAATAAGAGCTTATGACACAGTAACAAGAGCTTATGATGAAATAGTAACCATTAATGAAAGCTTAAGAGTAAATAAAACACAAAATGATAAAGGAAAATGAAATTTTATTATTAATAAAGCTTGAGTACAGAAGATTAAATGATTACAAACTACTATTGAAAGCTTAATTGAACTAGAAAAGAAAATGGCATAATAATGATACAAAAAAAACTACAAATTATTCTAAAAACTAGCTTGTGAATGAGGGGGGTATTTATAGCTGAGGGGAGGCACTCATTAGGGTTTGTGAAGGATCCAGAAGCTCTCATATTCACCCTTGATCATTTCCCATCATCACAAGCTTCATTTAAATCTTGATTTGCTCAATGAGGTGTCACAGCCAATCATAAAGCTCCATTCTGCCACACTGTCATTCCATCTTGTCAGTCACATGCCAGGCTCTTCTAGAAGCTCATTTAAGTACGGGATAAACAGGGTAATTGTTGGGACGAAGGGTGAATAGTGACAATGGGGGATTGGCGGTAAAAGGGGTTGGGGTGTTTGACTGGGTATTAATTGGGGGTTTGACCGGGTTAAGATAGATGGTTGGATCGGGTTATATTGAATGGGATCCAGATTGGGTTGTATAAAAGGGATTGGGATTGTTGGGCTAAGTTGGGTTATCAGGATATGGAATTGGATATTGGTTTTGTGGGTTTTTATTATTTGTAGTGATAATTTTAGGTTTTTAGGATAAAAGTTATAAGGACTATCTTTGCCAATTATCAAAAGTAAGGGCTGATTTTATAAAATACTTTCAAGGGCTATTCTTGACAAATAATGATTCTTCAAGGTAGAATTTGTCCTTTTGAGCTCAAATATAATCCTCTTTTGAAAATTGCTTCCTCGGCCTCGGCTTTTGAACTCTTTTCCAAATCCCGTGCTCGTTTTGTCTTTTTGCCTTTGTTTTGTCCATTTTTTACATATCCGTACCTGCACAATCACAAACACAAAAACACATATATTTTTGGCATTTATGGTTAGTTTTTGGTCGTTTTGGTCTGAATTTGGTCAAATAAAGGTATGTGTATACACAAATACCACTACCAAGACAATAAAGCTTGTAGCTCCCACTGAAATTAGAGAACATTACAATAATCACTTATTCAGTAATAAGATTCAATGCTCCCACTGGATTTGACAACATTATAAGTGTTTCATAACCAGTGAAAACAAATATCCTGCTTTTAACTTTCCTACATCTTTGAAGGCTCATACATAACAATTACTTAGGCACTCCAAAAGTGTATTCTACTATGTAGATAATGGATTATCCATCAATACAATTAACTTGAAAATTGGGCATGCAATTTTTTCCTTTAATAGGTCTATCATCCCCACAATGGTATGTAGTACCTCTAAAGATTTAAAGGAACAACAACTAGATAAAATATCCTAGTTTGCCTTTACTACCTTTTGCGGTAAGCAGTCTAGCTTCTAATTTAATAACTCAAAATTTTTCCAGTTAACCAAATGTCACATTTGTTACAAAAGAATTTAATCGCCGAATGAGGGTGATGAAATTTATATGGAAAATAAAAATGTGCAATTCTCTTAACTATTAAAGCTTGCTATGTGTTATATTAGAATTTAGACAATTCTAATGTTCCTATTATACCTTTCTCATTCATGAAAAGGAATAGGATTGAGTCTCACTCTTCTCTCATGGAAAGGAGACTAGGTTTGTTCTTTTAGTAAAGTTGACTCTAGCAAAAAACCCTTATGGGTGTAGATCAATTTACCAATAAAAGAATAACCCATGTTTACGTTTTAATGTTGCAATAATACATTTAAAAGAATTTACAAAATTCAATTTTAGTATTTTCGATAATAAATCTTTAAGAAAATTAAATACCCATTGGTTAATATTCATATAAACCATAGAATTTTCTTAAAGCTAGGATCCTAATTGACATAGTACCATTACATCAGTTGATCTGCTAGTAATGATAGTATTCAACAAGGTAATTGTCGAACAATAATTGACAATTTCATATTGCAATTCCTAGATTATTATGGGATTTACATTTGCCAAAAATCTATTTGCAATGTAAGCATGTTTCATCCCATCTTATGCCTTGAGTTTCTAGGTCTCACTAACAACTCAATTAAGTTGTCTAATTTAGAAACTGCAAATTCTCCATGTACAGTCTCACGTAATCATGAAATTTACCTTGTCATTGTAATCCAGTCAAGGTCTTACTTAAGCTAAATTACAAATTCAAGTGTTTCTTATAATTAGATGGCATGAACTTAAATTTTAGGGTACTAATTTTGATGTATCAATCAAAATATGTAAGAAGAAGCATGCACACATCTTCGTATCATAAGTTTTTCAAAACCTTTTTATTTACCAATTTACGCTAAGATTAAATCAACAAAGTTTTAATTGAGGTATTGGGTTCACCAATCAAAGAATTACCTACAATTATCGCCCACTATATCCTACTACTGCATGAGTCAAAAGACCCAAGTTATTCGGATAATTACCACAAAGTGGCACATGGAATTGAGGTCAATTCACCCTTAAGATATTTTGTACATAAAAATAGTTGTACTTGGTAGCTTCAATTTGACGCACAAAGAAGCGGAGAGACAAACGTCAGCACAAGTGCCAATTAAAAACGCGTCTCTTTTGGTTTGGCAATTTAATGTCAATCCTCCTTAAACCCTTCTTATAGTTTGTCAAAACTGGGTGAGCCGTTCTTACTATTGGAACAAAAACTCATCACTCAATTAAAAGTTTGTGATTTTAAGTCTTAAAAACATGTTATAAAATATAGGGATAATGAGTTTTAAATGTATTCAACTTTTCAGTTTTTACTGAGTTGTGTATCAAACTTTTAATTTTACTAAGTTAGGTACTGAACTTGCTAATCCTTGCTATCTCATGTATGAAAAGGTGATTAAGGTTTTTCGGTTAGAGTTATTTACATAAATCGTCCTTGTGGTTAGGACCAAATTGCAACGACAGTCCTTATTATCACTTAGAGTTATTTACATAAATCGTTCTTATTGTCGGGTCGCCACGTGTCACCACCTGAGTAGTGCCACGTGGCATCGGTTCGGTTTGGGTCAGTTAACGGGTCAAGTTGCCACGTGTCACCACCTGAATGGTGCCACGTGGCATGGCATAATAATAACCAAGACCTGCCCAAGCCAAGGCTCGAACTTGGGACCTCCCGTTTGGGAGTGAAGGCATGCTCCAACTGGGCTAGAGCATGCCTTCGTTAATATTATGCGCATGGTTCCTTTTAAGGTCTAATAGATCCAGTCCGTTTTATTAAAGGTTCAAATAGATTTTGACCGGTTCATTTTAAGAATTTTAGGAGGGTTCAAAAGGAGAGAAAAATACCGTTGGACTCGTTTTTTTGTGCTCTTTCCAATGGAGTGATCGGGGAATTTTTTTGACTTCGTTTGAATCTCAATAAACGCGAAAATGTCATCGAAAGTCATCCAAAAGTCACCGATTTTGCTTCGTTTTCAAACCCTTGTATCTGCAAGGCATAATTACACATAACAAACAAATATATTTTCAATATAATTTCACATATATGCAATATATTTTATGGTTAGCGTGTTTTCTGGTAAGTACAAGGGTTTAAAACGGACTAATAACCATAAAAACCTTAATCACCTTTTCATACTTGAGATAGCAAGGATTAGCAAGTTCAGTACCTAACTTAGTAAAATTAAATAAAAAGTGGAAAGTTGAATACATTTAAAACTCATTATCCCTATAATTATAACCTTGCTAGTCTCGCCTGGGAGCAAATTACCGTGCGAAGCGAACCACTATCGGCACATAAGACTTTGCAAGATTCATAATTTATCACATCAAGTTTCACCATTATTTAGTCTATTTATTTTCTATTCAAAAATTACTTTTTTTTGCTTACAACGTGTCATACAATAAAACAAAAAACAAGTAATAATAAAAATAAACAACTAAATAACGCACATAACTTAACAATTAATTTATGTAAACAAATAGCCACATGTAAACTTTATTTGATAAAACCTATTAATAATCATTCTATGTTTAATTATGCATATATTTAACTAAGACTATCACTTACAAAGATAAGTGAGCCACATGCATCGACGTATCGATTGTGTTAGTCATAGCAAATATATACCATATTGCACATAATAGATTCATTAATATTTAATTGAGGTCTTCCCTAATTTTAGATCTATCAAAAATTACATGTGAATAAATACCTTAACAATTAATCAATCATAATCCATGACAAACATGCATGTTTCGTCATGGATTAACACAAGTCACAAGATACGCAACTAAACACATAAGCATGTTACAATTAGGGTTTCAAAACAACAAAACATTTTTTTTTTAAATTAGGGCATCGCCCCCCCCCCCCCCCCCTCCCAAAAAAAAAAATTAGTGTTTTGATTTTTAAACCCTGAAAATCGACTAACATACAAACACAATACAAGATTCATTTTTTATGTGTTTCGGTAATTAATTACATGTTAAAACGGCTCGTGATGCCACTGTTGAAATTTTAATAACATGACAAGTTCATAAATTAAACACATAAACATCATATACATGCGGAAGCATAGGATCAATTTAACACATAAAGAATTAACCGAATTTAAACGTAAACGTACCTTTGATTCTAGCTAAACAAGAATCAACTTCAAGTATTCTTCAGTGGAGATCAAGAACCCTAATTAGGGTTTATAAGTGGATTAACGAATTATCCCTTATCGTTTTGTAATTCAATCCAAGATATTGACTATAATGAGTTAATACCACGTTCTTGTACACACGTATTAATACAAAATTAATGTGAATGCTAGTTCAAGAAAACACAATAATTAAAACCAAAACAATTTTGCTTAACAAAAAATCGATCAACCCTTAAGGGTTATAGTGATCGACCGAATTTCACAAGAGGAAGGAGATAACAAGTTAGGGTATTGTGTGTGTACAAAAGTCACCAAACAATGAATCTCTAGCCTTGTTTATATAGTATGTAAAACTTAGAGGACAAGTTAGTCTAGGATTAGGAAACCCTAACCCTATACGATCAGCCCTATTCCCTAGAAGGGATTCCGGAACCTTCCCGACATCTAATTTCACATTAGTCCTTCTCTTTTATACTTTAAAGACCGCTAGTCAATTTCCGTTAATTACTTAACGCTCGTTAGTCGTTATTGTGTATTTAATAATTAAATATATAACGTTATATATATATAATTATTATCCATTAATTCTCATACGTAAAGTGTGCAATCTCGTGGTCTCGAGTTCGATTATAGACATACACATATTAAATATTGTCCATAAATTAACATCAAATTGATCTTTCCGCCAAATATGTAACATCCTGATAAACAAAGAAAAGGTTTGTATTTTGCCAACATCTTAAGGCAATTGGCAAGTCTAGTTAGTCTAATCTTCGTGAATGTTTTAAAGTATGAAGAATAAACTTATAGACGCTTTTAATTAGCATAACATTTTAACGAGTGTTTCATATTTTTTGGGTAATGGATTTTAATCCGGTAAATGTATTATTCCAAAAACTATTAAATACACACCGTAGTATATAGGTAAATCCCATATCTCACTAAGTTATATAGAGAAACTACATCACAAATAAAAACAACCAATAAACTACATTTGAAACACATAAATATAAAGTCAAATAAAACCACTGTAATCTAAGTTGACCACTATTACTAATGTCATACACACAAATAAAATATGCCATCTATGTATTGTGTGGCTAAAACTTCTCACACCTTAGAGCATCTCCAACTTCTCACACCTTAGAGCATCTCCAACGGCAAACAACAAAAACCACCAAAAACATAAAAAACCTAGTCACGTCACTGTCACATCAGATTTCTTAAAAACCTCATTTTTTACTCCAACAATATCCCTTCTCAAACCCCATTATTTTAATATATTTATATATATAAATATAGGTATATATATATTTGTGTGAGAGTGAAAATTGTTGGGGCCCACTTTATTTGGTTTTTGGTGGTTTGGATTTTCAAACCAACTTGGTTCAAACAAGGACCTCCAATGGTTACAAACTTGGCAACTTGGTTTGAACAAAAAAAAAAAAACATCTCCGTTGGAGATGGTCTTATCAAAATCATATAAGCTATACTCGTCAGGATCATAACTCTCTTTCCAACGTTCATACAAGCTATGTACACTTGTACCACTACTATACTTCCAGCCCAAGTAGCCATGTCATGCTTCTTGCTTGCTTTTATGTTCTTTGCAACATCTTCCATTTGCTTTCCTCGTGAAGTACTTGGTTTCTTAACCGGTTCCAAAGACTTCACATTCAGCCCTTGATCTTCCATTTGTCAAACTCACCACCATGGTCACATATGAATGATTTTTATTTCTTTGTTATAATAAGTTTTTACAAAAAATGACATTTACAGATTTAGCAAAAGTATCGGATTTGTTTCACTAAGAATATAAGGCCAGTAGCAGTGGGTCGAGAAATGTCAGTCGATCAAACTGGGTGACCGATATGATCATTGGTCGAGCCCTTTGTGGTTCGCGAGTCATATATCGGTCGAGGCACATCAAAACACAAGGTCGGTCATAAATTCGACCGACTTTTCACACAACCCAAATCCAACTGTTTGAATATTAAAAAAAAAAAAAAAAAAAAAAAAAAAAAAAAAAAAAAAAAAAAAAATTTTTTTAAAAAACTTTATCACTTTTACAACCTTATAAATACCAACCTCAAACACACTTCTAAACACACAATTTTAAACACAATTCAAACAACTTCTCATCCATATTCATCATGTCAAAGAAAAATACTCCCACATCAAAAGACCGACGATCCCGACTACCTCAAAATGCCCCAAATTTGAATTTCTCGCCGGAAAACAACTTCGAATTAACCGGCATAACACCACCACAAAATCGGGGTATTCGCTTTCGTGCACCCGCTTTTGAATATACTTCACGACTACCACAACCGAATCAAAATCAAAACCCGTTTTACGTTAATCGTCCATATGTCAATCCATCTCGTCCTAATATGGATTATCACCAAGAACCAAGTGGGTCGTCGTATCGTCCTAACATGGATTTCTTGCATTCTTCCCAATCGTATCAAGATTATTCCCCGCTTCGGGGTGTTAATCTTGATATGGATTTGGAGGATTATATGGCAGACTATTCGACTCAACAATACTTGACCCAAAATTATCCGAGTTAAGATGCATCGATGGGGAAAGGTTCGGGTCACGGTTCCATGCCTGTTGAAGACGATGACGATGTCGAAGAGACATCACCCATCAAACCAAAGAAGCCTTCGCGACGTGCTACAAAGGCTAAGGACAAAGGCAAAAAGCCCGAACCGGCCAAAAAGAACGAACCATGGAAAAACGCAGAAGAGATCGCGCTTTGTAGAGGTTGGGTTTATATTTCAGAAAATTTCGAGAGAGGAAACGTTATAAACAGGCACCGCTTTTGGGAGGAGGTGATAGCGTATTTTGAAAATGAAACTGGTTCACAAAGAACGTACGACTCGATCACGACCAAATGGAAGAATAGGATTCGTAGTAGGGTTGGGAATTTTTGTGCTATTATGGATAATATCAAGGATAATTATGGAAGTGGTGAGAATGATGCAGATGATAAAGAAAAAGCTCTTAGAAAATACCGTGTGATTTACGGTCATGATTTTAACTTGGAGGAATATTGGAAAATTTTGAAGCATCATGATGCTTGGAAGAAGGAGGTGTCTGCTTTCCGATCGAATAGTCGGAAGAAAACAAAGGGTTCTACAGCTACCTCGGGGTCAACACAAGGTCCCTTGAATTTCCAAGACGTGGATGATTCTGATGATGAGGAAGAGACTAGAGAATCACGACCAAAAGGTCGTGACGCAGCCAGGAAGAAATCATTCTCCACCTCTCGTGATCCACCAACATCATGGACAAATTCGCTAGCCAAGACCTTTTTCAAGTTCAAGCCGTCAAAAGCGGTAAAAAAGAAGGACATTGAAGAGTCGTATGTTAGGTTCAAGGAACAAGAGCTAGCGATTAAAAGAGAGAAAATTGAACTCCAACGAAAGCAAGTGGAAATCATGGGCATCACAAAACGGGAGCAAGATTTGATCTTCTACAATTCAGCAATCGACCCAAATTTCCCCTACAACAACGAAATAAACTTTTGTAGCTTAAGGTAGCAATCAAGGCACGCTACAACTTAGATTATTAGTTTCAGTTTTTAATAAGTATTGTAGTGTTTAAGTTTTTAATTTAGTATTGTAATATTTTTATTTTTAATGAATTTTAAATTTGTTGTTTAAAATATTTGAATTAAAAAAAAAAAAAAAAAAAAAAAAAAAAAAAAAAAGGTCACCACTGTGGCAACTTGGTCATATCTGATCACCGGAGATAGAAAGCTGATGTGGCAGCTGGTGACCCAGGTCACCACTGTTAGTAGCTAATGAAAGAAATGCTCCAAAAGTATAACATAATACTTAAAAGTATCGGCTCGTGTTGATGACTAGGGCTGTTCAAAAAGCTCGCGGCTCGTGGCTTGCTCGAAAAAAGCTCGCTCGAAATCGGCTCGTTTATAAACGAGTCGAGTCGAGCCGGCTCGGTTTGTAAACGAGCTGAGCCCGAGCCAACGTCGGCTTGGCTCGTGGCTCGCTCGTTAGCTCGCTCGTTGGCTCGCTCGTTGGCTCGCTCGTTAGCTCGCTCGTTTGGCTCGTGTATTATTATATATTATATATAATATAATATATATATATATATATATATATATTATATATATAATATATATATATATATTATATAACTAAACTTTAGTTATATATAATATAATATACACAACTAGATGAAAGAGTAATTCAAGTTTTTGGAAATGCTATTTTGTTAACTTCTAGATGAAAGAAACTCAAGTCTGTTATTTTGTTAATTACTTTGATGGCCATATTGCAGAACTGCAGAACTAATTTTTATTAGAATTGAATTAGTATTTGACATTTTGACCTGGATTAAAATCGTGTAGCTTATTTTTTGTTTTTTTATGTTAAAGTATATCCCATTTAATGTAAACGAGCGGGCTCGACGAGCCACAAGCTGGCTCGAGTATTTGACGAGCCGAGCCCGAGCTCAACTTTTCGGCTCGTATAAATAAACGAGCCGAGCCGGCTCGGCTCGATTTTTAAACGAGCCGAGCCCAAGCCTACCCTGGCTCGGCTCAGCTCGGCTCGTTTACAGCCCTATTGATGACACGTATAGTAGCACCATCACTAACAAAGGCAGATGTCTATAAATAGTACTAAGATTATTTGTAATTGAATTCAAATGAGACGACACACTTGTATACGTGGTTGTTGTTTCCCTGCTAAATGGGCTGAGTGGGTTGAAGACTGAAGCCAGGTGGCCTCGTGTAACTAGTTGTGAGCCTGGACTGTGATAATAGCAGTTGATGGCGAGGATATTGCGTTGGGATTGGTTCATTTGCTAAGAAAGCCCGTATTGGGTTAATAGTTTTTGTTGGGCTTGAACAATTGTATCTGACCCAAACCTAGGATTTTATTAGTTGTCATAAAAGGCCCAGTATTGGTTGTGGCGCGTTTGGCTTGGACGTGGCCATAGAACTTGAGGTGGACCACACAGAGCTATTTGTTTTATTATTGGTATCTTGAACAAATTTACAGTGCATGCCGTATTGACAATAAGCTCGAATATAAGTGCGACAAACCTGTGGATCGTTGAAGACTGAAGAGCCACGGTTCTGGGTGTCACGAGTGTGTGACTCGCGTCCACATTCGGGAGAACTCTCGGCTATAAGAACCGAGCCGATGGAGTGGTCGAGGACTCGAGGCAGCCAAAGCTGTCAACTTGGTCGTCAAGTGTAATTCTTCAATTGTAACCATCTAAGGAATCGTGTAAAGATTAAGAAATGGGTCCGGCGAGCGGTGATGCGAGCGACATAAGCAGACTATGCATTTAGACTGTTGGTCTTATATGTGACGAGATGGTCGTCTATCATAGGTGAGTCAAGATTGGGCCAAAGTGTTGCAATGGAATCGATTTTTCAAAATTAGGCATCAACACTAATATCACCAACATGAAAAAGCTCGTAGTTCTCCCTGCAGCGTAACGGTTTTGGTACGTTTTTTATTAAGAAATTCTGTTTTGAGATAGTCCCACCCGTCCTTGGAGGTCTTAGGGTTTGTTTTCACAAGTTGTTCAAGGATGGCCTAACACTGTAAAAAATATCAATGATTTAACGATATAATCTACCTTTAACCATTCGGATGTGGGTGAGACAGCACCAG